>SMMW01000161.1:2500-377500 GCA_004794655.1 Marisa cornuarietis
TAAACCAAGGAGTAGGAGACGATAAAATGTTTCTCGCTACTTTCAAACGTAGAGTGATAGATGGCACCCAGCAAACGTGGGTGGCCAACATGAGGACTAGTGAACGGTATCAGTTATACACATCGCACACATCCACTCTCGTGCCAGACCTGTACTTTGACTATGTAAACATTAACAATTCCAGGGATGTTTTAGTACGCTTTCGTCTAGGAGTGAGCGAGATAAATGCCCATAAAAATCGTTTTATACAACAAAGGACAGAAAACACAAACAAATGCCCTTTCTGCACAAATTATATAGAGGATGAAACCCATGTTCTTTTTCAATGTCCCAAATATGTAGACCTTCGACCCAAATACAGTATCTCCAACATGTCTCACAACACAATCAAAAACAATATCTTGTGCAGATACTATCATCCGAGAACGCAGGAAGAATACGACAACTGCCAGGGTATATCCATAAATGTTTAAAGAGAAGAAGGGAGATAAGCGAAGTGGAGATATATATATATATATATGTGAAGTCTGATTGATACCCTCTGTATATGGATGCTGCCCTGCTTGAAAAATGGCCTTTTTGATTCACAATATTGACATCTAAAAGTTGCCATAATGTATGTGTACATACTGTGTGTCTATGTAGGGTAGGGATGAGAGGGTATAAATGAAGAGGTGTTAGGATGAGTGGGTGTGTGAGAGGACTACTGTACAGTGCATGTCTATGAATTGAACGACGGGATGGGTATGAATGGATAGGTGACTGTATGTATGAGAGGATGAACCCTATATGCTCACCTTGAGTGACAATGGCTGAAATGGCCTTAAGTCAATAAAATGTTCGAGTTCGAGTTCTTGGGTGCAATGGATTCCTGTTGGGTGCAATTGATTCCTTATGGATGTAATAGATTTTCTCCCTCTTTTTCTCTTCTGCTCTCTTTCTCTTTTTTTTCTATTTTTCTCTTTTTTTACTGTTTTTCTCTAATTCTTATTTTTCCTACGCTTTTCATTTCTCATTTGTCCCATGCTATTTCTTATTTGCTCTGCACCATTTCTTATTTGTAACGTTCCATTTCTTATTTGTCCTACACGATTTTTCTCATGCCATTTCTTATTTGTCCTGTGCCATTTCTTATATGCCCCATGCCATTTGTTATTTGTCCAGCACCATTTATTTAGCCTGTGCCATTTCTTAGTTGTAACATGCTATCTTGAATTTGTCCCATGGTCTTTTTTATTTGTCCTGCGCCATTTCTTATTTGTAATAAACCATTTCTTATTTGTCCTTTATGATTTCTAATTTGTAAAGCACTATTTCTTGTCTTGCACCATTGATTTGTCAAACACCATTTCTTATTAGTAAAAGTGCCGTTTCTTATTTGCTCTGCACCATTTCTTATTTGCTCTGCACCATTTCTTATTTGCCCCTTGCCATTTCTTCTTTGCTCCGTGCCATTTTTGTTTGCCCCTTGCCCTCAGTTAAGATTTGATTGCAATAGATTTTAGCAAGTCTTAACAGGGCGATTTTACTGTACTTTGCAATACTTTGCATCATTTCCTGCTTGTTGGTGAATACTAGGACACATAGTGTTTGTAGTGTTTCCTCTCTAACTGCTGGCCATAGTTACAAGTGAAACACCAATAAGACACTTTCAGTGCATTTGTTAACTTAAAAAAAAAACAAAATTTAAAATGAAAACACATGACAGAGGAATTAGAAATGTACTTTATTCAGCACTAAATGATATGTACAGATCAAGTATTCCCTCCATTTATTGGTTGCCACATTAACCATTTTGCTGAAAACAATTAAACGTACTTAGGAAATATCTTCTTTCATCCCACCTGTCTCTATCAAAACACCATTATTCTCAAGGTTGCCAGTGTTTCATGCTCTTCTTCCATTGCTGTAGCTTTATATAAAAAAAGTTTAAATTCCTGATAAAAATAACTGAAGACTAAAATTCATTAACATGAGTTGTAATATTTTCCATGTTTATATAATTTATAAATTTCTTGTGCAGTCTAAAATATTAGTGAATCTTGTCAAATGACAACAAATCACGGACATGTATAGGTGGACTGCTGTCTGTCTGCCGGGACCAACACTTAGCCTCTTGCAAAATCCTCCGCTGTTAGTCTTGGTGAGCTTAAACAATGAATGTGACTAAACCAGAAGCTTTTACAGCGTTCTATGACTTAACTGAAAAAAATCGTCTGCAACCAGTCCAGTAATACAAGTTGGCGAACAAGTCAAGAAATCTTCTTCAATAAAGCAGTTTGTGAAAGCATAAACATATTTTATGTCCAAATCTTTTTTAAACATTTAATATCTCTGATCATAGAAGCTTTGTCGTCTAATGAAGCCATTCAGCATAAATAGAAAATTATCAGAAATATGTACATATAAAGTTTGTAGGCGTAGGAAGGAATCCTATCACATGCAGTGAACTCTCCATTTTCTGAATGATTCCTGACAGTGGACAGGACTGCTTGAATGTTGTTTTAAGCTCAAATACCTACTATATGCAGTTTTGTTGTGGCAACTATAAATCACATTAATTATCACATGAAAACAAGTGTGTTGCATTAATAAAAATTAAATGAGCTTCATTCTAGATGTTAAGGAGTAGTATTAAATAGTATGTAACTTAGCACTTATCATGATATTAAACAGCATGCAACAGGGTTAGTTACAGAAAACAGTAAAACTTAACCCTAAAATTTCCATCTTGTTTATGTATATATCATTATACCTTCAACAAAGGCAACAATTATTCTTTTAAACTCAACAATATATGTTCTTACAACTCACAAGTTTACAATTAAGGCTTTCAGCTTTTAGCAAAAAATATATTTGTTACATGATCAGCGCAGTTGATTTTCTTGTTCGGCTGTTTAATCCCAGGCCTTCTTACATTTGTTGCATTGTCATAGAAACAGAGCTTCTAAAATGCAAACTTTATTATTGTACAAGTGAACAGATTACCTACTTTACCTTGTTCAGAAGAACAGCAGGTGAGATAAGGGAAAATTGCCTCACACTAGTAAAAGGGTTCCCTTGAATAATAATCAAGTTTACTCACTTCTGACAGTCGTTTTATTCAGAAAACTTTTATGCCCTTGCTTCATTCAGGCTATGCTTCAATGTTGGTTTGCATAGTGCAGGGACAAAAAATAAAATAAGCCAGTTTATGAATCCAGTTCTGTCAAACTGATATAAAGGCCTCATTCCTGTATAGTGGTCATTTTGACAAACTTTATCAAATGGCCTGATATAGTAGCTGCTCTGTCAAACCTCATCAAAAAGCTTCATCCATACACAACTTGCAGTTAGCAACTCTGCTGCTCCCCAGAAAAGGAAGCAATTTCTTGTCGCAAAAAGTTCCAACATGTTTTCCTTGCCTTGCTGACTGCAACTTTAGTTCTTAAAACTGACACAACTGAACTTAATGTGTGTCTTTTACCCAAACAGATGCAAGCTCCATGTGCTACACACAAAAGACCATAAATGAACTTACAGTCAACCATGCAAGAAACCTAAGCATCAGCAAACAGATGACATCATGAAAAATATGGACCAAGTGCATGGAAAATGATAAAGAACAAAGGACTGACCAGAATAATATGCCTGACTGTGCAAGATATTTCTTAAAGAGATGATTTGAAAGCCAGATTTGAAAACTTTGACTGCAGACACAGTCTGAAAAGAAAGGGGCTGAGAATTCCAAATGACAGGGCCTGAGAAGAAGAAAGAGTGTCTGCTAAATTTCCCCCATTTGATTTCTAGCACAGAGAGAAAGGCAACACAAGCAAGCCGAAGAGACCAACTTAAGTGGTAAGGCGTCGGTAGCACAGACGTATGCTGAGGCAATGCAGTGAAGACAACTATAGCACACTGTGCTGATCTTATAATCAATGCAAGCTGCAACTGAAGCTCGTGGAGTAAGGGTGTAGCATGGTCTGCTATTTGCCTATGAAGGACAATACAAGTGGCATCATTCTGAACTCTGCTGGCAAAACTGAGAGCAAAACTGAGAGCAAACTGAGGTCAGATATGAATGATCCAGCAATGCTAAAAGAAGATGGACTTTATTGCGTTGATGTGAGAGTCAACAGATAATGATGTGTTGATGATAACACCACGGGAGAGTCTCAGAAACTTGTTCACCCCAGAAAAGGTAAAAGTAGTAGAAGATGGCTAATATTTCAGTTTATTTGCAAACTGCAAACAGAATACAATGTGCCAGGTCACTATCTAAAAGCAAGTTGTAAGTTGCATTTTAGGACTGCAGTCTTGACTCTAAGTACGCTGTTATTTAAGCTCTGTAAGATGATATCTTATGATATCTTATTAAAGTAACAACAGATATATTATCTGCTCTTGACAGTGGTGATGTCTCTCCATTAACCCTACTGGACCTGTCTGCTGCATTTGACACTATAGACCACTCTCTGCTTCTTCACAGACTCCACACCCTCTACGGGATTTCTGGACCTGCCCTCTCATGGTTCAACTCCTATCTCACTGATAGGACCCAGACTGTGTTAGTTGATGGTCAGACATCTCGCCCTGCTTCACTTTTCTGTGGCGTTCTCCAAGGCTCAGTACTTGGCCCAGTTCTGTTCATCCTGTATACTAAACCACTTTCATCTTGCATCCGGTCTCACCAGGTGTCTCATCAGTCCTATGCTGATGACACGCAGCTTTACTGTTCTATTCCACTGGCTGAGTCTCACTCTGCTATTAGCTCTCTAGAAGCTTGTATTAGTGATGTCAAGGGCTGGATGGTAAAAAACAAGCTTAAACAAAATGATGATAAAACGGAAGCCCTCTTGTGCCATAGAAGAAGACATCAACCTTCACTAGTCAGTCTGCCCAATCACATCAAGATGGGCGACAGCAACATCACCTTCACGTCATCTGTTAGGAATCTGGGATTTATTGTCACTGCAGACATGACCCTTGATAAACATGTTACAGCTGTCTGTCAGTCTGCCTACTATGAGCTCCGTAAGATCAGTGCCATCCGTCACTTTCTCTCTACACGTGCCACCAACACTCTTGTCTGTGCGTTTGTTCTTTCACGACTTGACTACTGCAACTCCTTGCTGGCAGGCTGCCCCTCATCCCTCATTCAGAAACTCCAGAGAGTACAGAACTCCGCTGCACGTCTGGTACTGAGAGCAAGGAAACGGGACCATGTCACTCCTCTCCTTCGTTTCCTACACTGGCTACCCATCCGTTCTCGCATCCAGTACAAATTGTCTGTGCTGTGTTTTAATTTCTTTGCAGGCTCCTGTCCTGACTATTTCTCTGAACTTCTCATCCCTTACTCTCCGGCCAGACAACTCCGCTCTTCCTCTGACAACCGTACTCTGACTGTTCCTGTCACCAGAACAACAACATATGGTCACAGGACTTTTGGCTACTGTGCTGCAAAACAATGGAACTCTCTTCCTTTCCATATCCGCCACCTTCCTACAACTGAATCTTTCAAATCTGCACTGAAAACGCACCTCTTCCTTGAGCACTACTCCTAGTCCACAATGCTAGTCCTTACCCCCCCCCCTTCCCTCTTGCTACTTTACCCATCACTATTTTTCTCTGTTCCTGTTACTTGATGCCTTTTGTTATCTGTTTTTGTCAGTACTGTCGTTTTCTTTCGTCCCCTGTGTTCTGTATCTACTTAGTCCACGTCTCTTCCCCGTTTTAAGCACTAAGAGCATGCTCTCTACGAGTGTGAATATGCGCTATAAAAATCTTCACTATTATCATTATTATATCAACACAATGCAAACAAAATATATTGTCATGTTAGGGTTGGACAATGTACCATGTAACTATCAAAGAACAAGTTGCACTTGGAATATAGAATGAACAGACATTACACCTGTCTAACAAATATACACAGGTGTCTTTAATCTCTTCACACATTCATGTTAGCATACATCTTCTAAGCTAGAAATGATGTTGAACATTAGTAATCATTTCATCACAGTCTTTCAGGGCTAAAATTCATCATGAACATTAGCAGCAAAGTTCATGACTTTGCTGGATATAAAAATATCCTTATGGCGTAGGATCTCTTCCATCGACAGCATACCATCACGGTTATCATCAATGAATGACAATATATTTTTGGCCTCCATGAATGCTTGAACAGGATTTCGAGGATCAAGGTATTTCTGACCAGGAAAAAAGTTACAAATAAATAAATTAAAAGTGATGACATTAAAATCATCATCCATTTCTGCAAGCAATAACCCATGTTAAAATGTAATAACACATATATTCCAAAGCTCACCAAAGCATTCGTGTTTAAAATATTATAATAAAAATATTATGCTTCATTTCTTATACTCATTTTGTTTGCTACGCATTTTACCATGTGTTACAGAGGGGTGACAAGGAGGCTAATAGCCAGTACAGCGAGGATGCCCAAATCGCACCTGGCGCATGATAGGGGTATTTTTTTTTAGACAGTGAGAAAAGAAAGGGGGAAGAGTATTTAGTTAACTGTTGCCAGCCAGCGCTTCACTTCTCAGAGAGACACGGCAAGTGGAGAGACGCTGTGTGTGGGGAAGTGAAGGCTGCGTCTTCCTAGAAAGGTGCGTTATTGTGTTTTTGTTAGCAGCTCGGATTATTTTGCATAAGGTGAATTTTTCCTGTTTTTTTTTTAAATAGAGATATAGATCTATAAGTATTAGTAATTTCTTTGTTGTAATTTTTTTATAGGCTCAGTTAGCTGGAGTTAACTAGAGTTAGCTGTATTGTTGTCACTCATCCCCAAGAGGCAGCCCAATGTATGTAACGCCTGTTCCCCAGAGAAGGTGTCAATAAAGAGAAGGTTGAGTCGCTCGTCCCCAAGAGGCAGTGCCATTTCTTGTTCAATGTCTGGCCCCGAGAGGCAGCGTTTGCGTTGTGAGGTTGGGTAGCTCGTCCCGAGAGACAGCACCATTTTTAATTAAAACGTTTGTGGTTTAGGATATTTGTTTGTGGAGCATTTATATAGTTTATATATTTATATACACACTCATCGAAGCGTCAGTTTTTCCAGCGACTGAAATTTAAGAACATTATTCAGAGAGATCATCGGAAAGTGAGTTTGTGCCAGATTATAAACTTTTTTTTAGACTATTTGATATTTAGATCATTTTGTACCTTAGAATTCCTTGTATTTATTTTACCATGTTTATTGATTTAATGAAATGTATACAGGTTTAAAAAGAAGGCAGAGTTATTTTGTCTGAAAAAAAGAACGCGCAAATGTCCAGGCGTTGAGTGAACGCAGAGGCTGTGACACCATGTACTACTATACAATTTAGTTCCATATAGTGTTTATAGGCTTTATGTATCCTTAATACTTAATGTACTCATTTTTTTTACTACTATGCATTAACAGAATTTAGTTCTATCTTCATGACCTGTGGCTCAGTGGCTGAACCTGTCTTGTGTCATAGCATGTTAATGCTGGTTATTGTTAGTCATTTATTGTGTCATAGCATGTTAATACTAGTAATTGTTAGTCAGCTGTTGTATCATAGCATGTTAAGACAGTACTAGTTATTGTTAGTTTTTGTTTTTAATGTAATTTATTCTTGGTCAGCACAAAAAATGTGACCTGTTTTTGTTGTGATGCTGCATGATAAAGCACTCTCTTGTTACTATCATTATTATGTATACCTAGCCAAGTCTTCACAGCAATGTATTGATAATCAACAAAACATTTCTTCTTACCTTCAGCTCATCTTTTACAACCTTGCCATCATGGTCAAGATCTATTGACT
This sequence comes from Marisa cornuarietis, assembly GCA_004794655.1. Taxonomy (NCBI): domain Eukaryota; kingdom Metazoa; phylum Mollusca; class Gastropoda; order Architaenioglossa; family Ampullariidae; genus Marisa; species Marisa cornuarietis. Next base: position 10,291 of record SMMW01000161.1, read on the forward strand.
TGTGGAATTCTTCCTGACGCTCCTTCTGCCAGTTTCGATCCATTGCTTGAAACTCTTCTCCTTCAACCTCACCAGGAGGCAGTGCTGTAAACTCATCTTCCGTTATCACTCCATCACCATTTGCATCTACACAGAACAGAGTTATTAAGTTATTACCTCAACCTATTTAAGCAGTAACTCAAGTTACAACCACTACAAGAACCTCTTTGTGCTATGGCAGCAACTGCACAGCTAGTGCAAAAATATTTCTGGATGAAAAATAAAAGGAAGCTACAACACTTCAAGACAGGTATAGATTTTCTTTTAGTTCATCAATTTTTTCTGTCAGCAAGCAGTGTGTATGCCTGGCACTCATAATGCAGGATATGAACTAAAAGTGGCTAATACAGAAAAGCTGTTCAAACTTCTGTTCGCCTTTGCTATACTCTTCCACTGCTTTTCTTCGAGCTACTGGTTCCCAGTTTATATTTGCATAGCATATTTTATACAAGCTGTACACTATTACATTCTCTGTGAGCTACTGGTTTCCAGTTTATGTATGCATGGCCTACTTTATGCTAGCTACACAATTACATTTTCTGAGCATTTCTCTTGATTCAGCTGATGAGGATGAGGGTAAGCCAACCTGTTCTTCTCCTGGTCAGTCAGCATGCAGTGATCCAGATTTTCACTGTAGTGCATCATCAACATAGGAAGAACTAAATGACCTGGTTCATCATTTGGACTTATCCAAGAACAAGGCAGAATTGCTAGGTTCAAGACTCCAGCAATGGAATCTTCTAGAAAAAGATGTCACATTTACTTCATATCAAAAGCACTGCCAGCAGTTGGCCCCCTTTCTTCAGAAAGGAAGATAATCCTAGAAATCACTCATGAACCACAAGAATGGAGACTATTTGTAGACTCTTCAGAACTGATTCTTAAGACTGTGCTTTTATACAATGGAAACTGTCTTCCATCTTCCAGTAGCACATGCTGTCCATATGAAAAAGAGACATACAATAACTTAGAGTAGCTACTGAATTCCATTGAGTATAACAAGTACAGCTGGCACTTCTGTGGTGATTTGTAGTTGTCCTTTTAATGGGACTACAGCAGGGATATACAAAATATATGTATTTCTTATGTGAGTGCGATAGCTTTCTTACACCTGCATAAAAAAATTCCCTTTACTCAGCGAGGCAAAGATTAAAGAGGGAGTTTTTGTGGGTCCTCAGATTTGAGAGCTGTTCAAAATGACCGGTTCAACAACTTGCTGTAGGGTGATGTAAAGCAAGCATGGAATGCTTTTCACCTAGTGTCTACAAACTTTCTTGGGAATGTTAGAGCAGAAACTACAAAGAACTATAGATCAGGGGTGCCTAACCTACAGCTTGTGGGCCACATCCGGCTCGCGAAGGGGCCTCGTGCAGCTCACGGAACTTCTTGTAGGCGGTTTTTTAAATGGTTTCACCAGGGCGAGGGAATGTAAATGCAGACTTTTACGCGGTCAGTCTTCCCTAATTGCCTACTGACAATAGGCGGGGTGGAGATCACAGGCGGTGCCAACTACCTGACCACTAGTTGTTAGCATTGCGTGTACTCCTACTGTCCCTCGAACGGGAGAAACCATTCTCCTTTTCTGGCGTCTTTAACTGGACACAGGGTGACATCACAGAAAATTACCAGATTGCATGAAGAAACTGGTGGTTTTACGAAACTGTTCAACAAAAGAAGAAATGACAATGAAGCGGCTGTTCGAGCAAGTTTCATATATTGAGTAAGGAAGCCAAACCATTTTCTGAAGGTGAATGTGTGAAAAAGTGCATTGTGGCTGTGGTGAAGAATTATGCCCGGAAAAAAAAGAGTGCAGTTGAAGCTGTCAGCTTGTCACGAATGACAATCACAAGACGAGTGAAAGATTTGGGGAGTGATCTTATGTTGCAACTGAAGTCAAAAGCAGGTCACTTTGAAATGTTTTCGATTGCTGCAGATGAGTCTAAGGACATAAGTGACACTATGCAATTATTAGTCTTCATTCAGGGAATAAACACTACATTTGAAATTAGTGAAGAACTGGCAGCGATGAAAAGCATGAATGAAACAACCACTGGCAAAGACTTGTTCAGAGAGGTGTTGGAAGTTATTAATGAGCTTGGTCTGGACTGGAGTAAATTGACGGGAGTGACTATGGATGGTACACCATGCATGGTTGGACGGCACAATGGTTTGGTAGCCAGAATATGCCAAAAGGTAATAGAATCAAATGGTTCTCCACCGCTGGATCTCTACTGCATAATTCACTAACAGAATCTCTGCGGGAAGCAGTTGAATTTGGAACATTAGGAAGGTTGTTCTTAAATCCATAAACTTCATAAGATCTCATGCACTGAATCACAGGACTTTCAAAGAATTCCTCAGCGAAATTGAGTGTGAACATGGTGATGTTTATCACAGTAATGTCGGCTGGCTGAGTCGAGGCAAAGTGTCGAAACGCTTTTTGACTTGACGAACGAGATTGATATCATCATGATTGAACAACCAAAACAGCTTCCCGGGCTTAGCGATCCCTCATGGCTGTGGGGTTTAGCAATCTTGTGCGATTTGATGGCATATTTAAATTAACTTAATCTCAAGCTGCAAGGCAAAAACAAGCTCATTTGTCATGTGTATGCTGACATAAATGCATTTCAAGCTAAACTAAAAACTGTTCATACAACAAACTGAAAGAGAACAGTTGGTGCACTTTCCAACATGCGTTGCACTACATCAGGAACAGATTAGTGTTCGTTTCCCAAAAGGAAAAATGGTTCAACTTCTCATGCTGCTGAGTAAAAATTTTGAAGAACGGTTTGCAGATTTCCACCAAATGAAAGAAATAAAAGATGACATTCATTTGTTTGAAAATCCCTTTTCAGTTGACGTTTCCACGGTGCCAAGCGATTTACAGGTGGAACAGATTGAGTTCCAATGCCAGACATCGCTAAAGGATATCTTTCGAGAAAAAGTGTTACCAGACTTTTAGGCGGAACTATCACCAGAAACATTTCCAAATTTGTGAAAACAAGGACAGAGAATGATGATGACTTTGCGAGTACTTATGTGGGTGAACAAACATTTAGATGCTTAACCTTTGTGACTGGGCTATATATAGTACACTGCTGACGTCAGCTTACTTTAGCAGCCACCTGGCAGTAGTACTGCATTGCATCAGAAAATGATGCACTAAATTCTGGATGATGTGTGCATGATGGTATTATGTAATGTGATGCAATAATACATCATTCTAGGCTTATTTAGGATGTTGTTACAGTCCTACTGGATAAATTTACATGGTGAAATATAGAAAATGAACTAAATCAAATATCTTCAAAATGAGAGCCAATAAAAAATTTTCATTGTGATATTCGTGTTAAGCTCAAAATACTACAGATTAGGACCCTTTTAAGTCAGTAATAATGTCAGTGTTGACCAGTGTTAGCTATACTCTATTACTGCTTTCTATATGAACTTTCCCATGAAGATCAGCTTTTAATAATAATAATATGTACAGCGCATTTCTCCACACACAATAGAGCTCAATGCGCTTTAACATGATGCACTGAAGCTGACAATATTTTTCAGTTATGTTTAAAGTCTGCGCAATGCATTAGGATATTTAGAAAATGTATGAAGGATATTGCAGCTGTCCTTTCAGCTGCAACTGCCACAAGTTAACACCACTTTTCAGTTCCAAGTGCGGTGGATCAAACGGTTATAGCTGTCTGTCCACTAGCTCAGTGGTTCTCAAAGTGTGGTCCGCGGACCAAGGCATAAGTCAGGTGGTCCACGGCTGACAGTCGTCATATGTTAGGAAAGTGATGTTTAAATCGCTAGAAAACTTGGGTTAACCTTGTGAGGTACCCCTAATCGTCCGCTGGTCAAGTTACCACCGCAGCTGATAATGGCCTGAAAGGATGGTCAAGGCGGGCGGCTATGAATCTTGACCAGTGACGCAGGACACGCCTACCTGAACAGGACGGCTCTGTTGAAGATTTTTAGTATGTGCCAGCTTCCTTGAATCGGTCAAATACGAAAGGGGACCAGGCAGGCAAGGACAACTCTGCCTCAGTAAGCAAGGCTGACCACTTTCCAAATCTGGGTGCTGGCAATAAGACATCTTCCCAAGTATTCTTTCTCAGTATTTTCAAGCCGAAGGGTTATTATGGATCGCTGGCTGAAATCAGGGACCTTCACAGGTAAATCCCGTGATGCTGGTGACTGAAAGTTCAAACAAGATGCAGAAGGGAGGAAAAGATGCAACTGAGGTCATTTGTGAACCAAATCAACCTGCTGTTCTTCTAATATGCTTACCAGCTGCAAAGCAGAAGCAATTTTACCAGGAAGTGGAAGACTTACCTGACGAGATATTTTCATCTTCTGGACAAGATAATAACAACAAAGAAAGCATCAAACAAGCTGTGAAGAACAGTAGTGGTGCACATAAAAAGTGGCGTCATTCCAGTGTATAAAACAACCCAAAACAAGTTAAAAGAAAATATAGTACTGATTATTTGAGCAATGGATTTTTTTGGATGGGTTATAAAGAAGTCCCTAACCTGCAATTTGTTTTATGCTGTGAAATTTTGGCTAATGGAGGAATGAAACCCTTCAAACTAAAGTGTCATCATGAATCCAAGCACTGCCAAATGTTGATAAACCTCTGGAGTTTTTCGAGAATAAATGCAAAGAACTGCAATAAAATAAAGGAATGTTGCACCTTGTTGCTTCTGGCGATGAAAACGTTAAGACTACAGAGGCATGCTACAGAGTTTCGCTGTTGATGGCAAAGACTGGAAAAGACCAGACTGTTGCAGAGAACTTGATCAAACCTGCTGCCAAACTAATGTCAGAAATCATGCCTGGTGAAAAGGCGACAAACACTATCAACAAAGTCCCTCTTTCAAATGATGTCAGCTGCTTTCAAGAGTGCCTCAGTCAGTACTTGGTGTTTCAGCTTGATGAGTCTACTGACATAGTGAACATTGCAAACCTTTTGGCATGTGTCAGGTATGAATACTTATAGGCGCTGTTCGTGATGACTTTCTCTTCTGCAAGTCTGTACCGACCATACAACTGGAGAGGACATTTTCAAGACACTGAACAATTACATTCTGAGTAACAAAAGATGACTAGATGCCATGTGTCGGTGTTGGCACTGATGATTCTGCGTTAATGACGGGAGAGATTAAAGGCTTGAGCACACATATCAAAACAGTACGTTGTTCCACTGGCAGTAGGCAACACACTGTTGCATTCATCGAGAACAACTCACCAAAAAAAAAAAAAAAATGCCCTTCAATCTTAAGAGAGTAATGGAAGAATCAATAAAAATTATAAACTTTATCAAAGGGCACCCTTTGAACGCGTGGATTTTCAAAGGTTTATACGAAGAGATGGGAAGTGAACACACCAAGCTTCTTTTTCATACAGAAGTTCGTTGCTTGTTGCATGGAAAAGTCCTCACTCGTCTGTTTGAATTGCGCGAGGAGGTTAAAATTTTTTTGCACGTCTGTGACCATCAAGCTTTCCACTTGTGGGATTGCATGCATGACTTTTTATGGCTCGCTGAGTTGGCGTACCTGGCTGACATTTGTAGCAGTCTGACTGGGCAAAGATGTCACAATCTTTAACATTCAAGACAAAGTAAAGGCTGTGTGTATAAAACTGGGGTTGTGGTATGATCGCCGAGAATCTGACTCATTCCCAACCCTCAGTGATATTCTTGTGACGTCACCGATATTATCACCTTCATATCTCTTCAAAAACAACTGCATTCATCGCATTAACATTTCAATTATAAAGAACAAGGTATTTAATTTTATGTCAACTTATTAAAATAGCACTGTCACAAACAGACATTAAGTTTTGAATTGTAATGAAACAAAATGTGGCAATTTAAATTTGAAATTCACGGCACAGAGTGATTTTAGGCCTTGGTGGTCCGCCATATTTTTTACTTTAGTAAAGTGGTCCACGGTCCGAAATACTTTGAGAACCACTGCACTAGCTGATACTAAAGCATGGCTAGTCTTCATGCCCCTGTATATAACACCTCTGCTCTGCAAGTATTCCAGAGCATGCTGTACATTCCCCAAGATATATGTGACCAATAGCTCTATACACAAGATATATGTGACCAATAGCTCCGGCAGATCGCTGTGAAACAGGCACCAGCAGGTCACGGCAAGAACCAGAGCCTATAACAGGCATGAGTGTCTACAGTTCATGGTGATGGACAAATCTACAGTAATGTGGGAGAATAGTCTCATGTTGTAACTGCTTGGTTAATACAACTTTTTTCTGTACATAAGAGAACTCATGATGTAAGTTTTCTAGATCGGTCCACCTGCAGTCCTATTGGCAAGTGCTTAACTAGATGTCACGGATCGACCCGTGATAGTAAGGGAGGAACTAGAGTTAGTTACCTGCTAGGTTGTAAGGCAGGGCTAGTTTCCCTTTTACGCGAAAGTATGAATGTGAGTACGGTTCAGGAGAGATTGTGTGCCTGAGTAAAGTAGTAACGGTAGCACCTGTAAGTAAGGTGAACTGATTTAGGCATTCCCCGACCTAACGTCCTAGTGTAAGGACGTAGGAGATTGTTCTGTGTGAAAGAGACGGGAGAAAATCTAATTCCTTGCAGCGACAAGGTATGGAGTGTTTTTATTATTGATGGTTCTTAGAAAGAAGTGTGATAGTGTGGATGTATAATATAATGTGGTTATTGAGAAGAGGTATAGAAGTTTTGATGGGAAACATTTTGTATCAGTTAAAATTGGTGTGAGGATTTCAGGAGTTAATTGGGGAGAAAAGCAAGGAGTTTTTGGAGGCCAGGAGATTTGGGAGTGGATACCGTCTACGTACCTGCCCAGGCAGTACGAGACGAGGAGTATTGGAGCAGAGGGTCCGCAACATTCTGTGTGAATTTTGACCTGAGTATCCTGCCGTCTGCGATCAGTTTGTCCTACGACTAAGGAGTATATTTTTGTCAACGTTCTGTGCACATTAATTACGGCAAAGGAATATATGGTCGTCTACTGCTGTGTGCATCGCGGCCAAGAAGCATTTTGTCTTCCGCGTGACAAGTGCATCTTATCAAGGGAGATAATTTTTCTGGGATAGTGTATGTGGGGGAGTGGATGAATTCGGACCGGACTGAATAGTAAGTGTGATTTGATCATTCTTGGGTCTCAATACGAACATCATCTTTAGACGTTGGTATTTCTTATTTTGATCACCTTTTGAAGAAACTGTGTGGACTTGAACATTTGCGAGATTTTGATTAATGGAGAGAAGAGTGGTTTGTTGGGGTTGATTGTTTGGATGGTTGGGGTTTGGGATATTTATGATACTGACATTTTGATTCATGCATGTTGATATATACTGATTAGATCCACTTGTATATTGGAAGTGTTGAATTGTATGGTTATTCTATACATATATATAAATTAGACACCCAGAAATTACACAGCATTAGTAACCCACGAACAGAGCTTGGTATTGTGTTGCGTGAAAGAACACGTGTGGAACGCCGTGCAGTCAGTGTGTGGTGTCTGTGACCTGTCTTCAAGTTGCGTATCCCTAACACTAGATGCACTGTGGTTGCATCTTTGTGACCTTTGGCTATTCCTGTATATGGCTGATAGACACAGGCCACACTATCAAACTGCACGATGACCACTTCTGATGACGATGACTCACTGATGTTGTGAGTGACCTTCACATTGTTTTCTGCCAGTGGTGGAGAGGTGATGTCATAAGGCTACTTGCTGGTGGAGAATCAGACAACTAAGATTCGGAACAAGCACAATCCTTTGTTACTGATTTGTCTGACATAAATTTTGTCTGTCTTTAGCCTCTTGTCACTCTTGACTCTATGAACTTTACCAGCTACTTGTTTTGGCAAGTCCTCTGCCCCGGGACCCATGCTGGCTCTCAACAGCCCTGAGTTCAGATCTACAGCTCGGAAGGCCATTGTGTCATCTGCAGGAACACAGACTAGATCAACAGAGACTCAGGTCAATGGAGCTGAAATCGCCAGAAGACTGCTGGTATCGATGTAATCACAAAGCAGAGAAAAACTCCCATGAAAATTTTTAAGTAAAGGACTGACTGTAGACCGGCAGTCTACTGGAAATCCGAAAGTTGCAGAAGAAAACAGAAGTCAAACAGTCCTGCACAGCAATGATGCAATGAAAAAAGCACCAGCCTACACAATGGGCATCAAAAACACAACAAACTAACAAAAATACAAAAATTGTGGAGAGTCGCCTCCCTCAAGCTTGCTAGGCGAGAGGATGCCACTCCAATCTTGAGAAATGGAGTTTCCTGTATCTGCAAACTTGGATGCCAGATGAATCATTTTACCTTCTCAATGCCTCATCTCTCCTATTTAAAATATGCTTTACATTATTTAGCGTGATGATGACACAATTTACAAGGGGTATCATTCTCACAATCCTTCTTTCACCTCCATGTTGTAGCACACACGTCCATGACAGTGACCTTAAATTCACACGGGTCCATGACACTGACCTAAAACTCTCACTTACCAATGCCACTCATGATGCTTACGACCATGTTGTTGAGTGTCTTATCACTCTGTTCAGGATGTCGGAAAGACATAAATTCCTCTCGTGTTAGCTCATTGTCAAGAGGATCAGTATCAGCATCAGACCAGCGGAACTTGTACCGAATCAGCTCTTCTTTAGCTGCAAGATGAAAAAGAGTAAGTGGTTTTAAAAATATGTTTAACAGATGTAAACAGTTTTAACTTCAATGTTACTGTTTCCCAAGTTTCATTAAAGGTGTATGAGTGACAGCTCTTGCTCTGTTAACCCTGAAGAAAACATTGACAAATCAGAACTGTGCTCACACAACTATTTTCAATCAGGGTACATCAATAGCAATAATAATAATAATAATGAGGACTTATATAGTGCTTTTTCAATGATTTGCTCAGATTACTTTACAGAAATGATAGACTGAATCCCTGACAACTATGCACTATATTTGCATATAACAGATGCTCACTTCTACAACAGACACCAGCTCATAAACAAAGTAAATTACAGACACACGTTATGCCAGCCCATGGTTACGACAGGGTCACAGTGAAGATGCTGTTCTAAAAAGATGTGTCTTAATTTTGGACATACCCCTTTGGTCACGATGAGCACGGGGAAGGCAATTTTCATTACTTTTATTGCAACGTTTAATTATTCTCCTTTCCAAAAATGAATAGGTTTCTTGGTCTAATGTTTATCTCATAGCAGCAATAATAAAAAATAAACTTTATCCACTTTCGTCTTCACAGTCTTCAGTTATTAGCCAGCCTATGTAATGCTTATACTTTTATGTTGTGCTCAGAGGATCCAAGGTGGTAAGAGAATCAAAGTGACAAACGCTGATGGGTAATCTGTTCCAACTTGATGGGGCTTGTTAGGGAAAAGACCTCTGTCCATATGTCTTTGTCTTAGCTAGTGAGACTCAAAGAAGTTTGTGTCAGAAGATGAGCGAAGAAGTCGTGCGGGCGTATAGTTTGGAGTGAGTACGGAGACGTACCGAGGACCAGTGCCAGAAATGGCGGAGTAAGTGGAAAGTTGATAGGCTACATGATCTGCGATTGGTGACCAATAAAGAGAGTGAATGATGGGTGATATGTTCACATCTACGCAGAGGATCTGCAGATGAGGCGAGCAGCAGTATTCTGGATCCTTTGAAGTCTGTCAAGAAGATATTTGGAAATTCCACCCAAAAGAGAATTACAATAATCAATCCTCGACAGCACAAATGCACGGATTAGAATTTTAGTTGCATCAGTGGTGAGATAATGATGAATGATACTAATCCTACGAAGTTCAAGGTAAGCAGGTTCTGCAGACATGAGAAACATGATGATGAAAACTCAAACTCTTATTGAGAATGACACCCAAACTGTGGACAGAGGTGGAGAAAGGAATAGCTGAGTTGTTTAAGTACAGAGACCAAGGAAGAGAAGGATGACTCTGCAATTTCTTTGGACAAGTCAGTAGCAGTTAGTGATTAAGCGCCATCTGTAACATTTGCTCCATGCGTGCTACCAACACTCTTGTCTGTGGTTCCTTCTTGGCTTGATTACTCCAACTCCTTGCTTGCCTGCTGCCCTGTTCACAAACTCCGGAAAGTACAGAACTCTGCCGCATGTCTGGTGCTTAGGGCTAGGAAACAGGACCATGTCACTCTCCTTCGTTTTCTGCACTGGCTACCCGTCTGTTCTCACATTCAGTACAAACTGTCTGTGCTATGTTTTAATTTCTTTGTTAGCTCCTGCCCAAACTATTTTTCTGAACTTCTCTTTCCTCACATCCCAGCAAGACAGCTCTGCTCCTCGTCTAACAACCATCTCTAACTATTCTTGTCACCAGAACAGCAACATATGGTCACAGGATATTTAATTATTGTGCAGCAAAACAATGGAACTCTCTCTCCCTTTCCATATCCGTGCATGTGTTGTTTGTTTGTTCTTCTGTCCCTCGTATGTTGCCCATGTCTTGTTTTTGTTCTTAAGCGCTAAAAGCATACTCCTTAGGAGTGTGAGTATGCGCAATAAAAAATTTTGCATTTATTATAAGTATTAACTATCGATAGCAATTAACAGCTGTCAATGAAAATAAGTGCTCTGTAATTAAGAGTGGTCAATGATATTAAGAACTGTTAAATTTTACAGAAAAAGTTGTATACTGCTGTCACTAGTAAATATGCTGTTTTACTGTTATAGCAGTCTTCCAACAGCAAAATATTGACCTTTTCACTGATATCTATCTTTCAACAAGCGAAGAAAACTGGCCTTTTCACTGTTATAACTGTCTTACAACATGAAAGAAAAGAAAACTCTAAACCATCAACTGAAAAAAAAACAAAAAAGATTTTGAGACGATCTTGATGATACTTACTACATATAATGATATTATGGCATAGTTTTATATTTTGAATATAAAATCATATTTCAGTGTTATAAGCTTACAGTCTGGATCGAGCACAATCTGGTCATAATCCACAACATGCTGCTCAGCTTGCTGCTTTTCAAACCCTTTTGCTAGCAGGAAATGGACGTAGTATTCCTTCCAGTGAACCTTTCCTTTAAACATAATAACAAATTACTGAATAAAAGCATTTGAAATGGGAATGCTACCAATAGTAATAATGACCTTGGGGAGGTCAGCGTTAGGGTTAGTAACAGAAACAGGTCATGGGTTAGGGTTAGTTACAGAAACAGGTCATGTAATATTCTTTCCAGCGAACCTTTCGTTTGATCATAATAATTATACTGATAACAGTTTACAGCACTCAAAAATCCAAATCCTTCTCACTCACTCTCTAACTTGCATGTAGCCTTTTTCCCCTCCACACACATGCACATTCCATGATATAGCAATGCCTTGCCAGCTGAATATCAGCACTACTGCAGCCAGCATCACCTTGGGTGTGTTCCTCCAGTGTGTAGTGCCACAAGGATGAATGCACCCAGATTTTCACATACGCACACACTCATACATGCACACATATACACATTCTATGTAATAGCAATGCCTTGCCAGCTGAATATCAGCACTACTGCAGCCAGCATCACCTTGGGTGTGCACACACACACATATGGCTGTCGAAGTGAACAGCATAAAAAAAGTACATATGTCATTAATGATCTTAACATCCTATTCTGTCTTAACCATTAGACATTTAGTAAGTGGCCATTTTTCCTTTGAAAAAATGCAATGAACTTTTAATGCAACACTAGAAAAAAAATCCATATTTCTGGTTGCTAAAATGTAGTATGTAGGCAGTGAATGTAGTACTTTTCTCCCATGAAACTTTCCTTCAAATCTCCTCAAAGGGACCATCAAGGCAAAGCTAAACTGCTTACAATCTCAAAAAGAGCTTGATCACTTCACATTTTGATAATTTCTGTGTGGATTCATATAAAAAATTAGAGTAATGTAGTGAATTATTTTCTAAAAGACAAGCTGTTGTGCTCAAATGCCAAGAATGAGGTGCTGGTCTTAAAGTTCCTCAAATTTTGTAAACTGAAGATATGAAGGAGGGAAAAAATTCTCTCTAATTCCTCTTGTTAAGACTGACTAAACTTCACTCACAATAAAAAAAAGTATGTCTCCAAACACAGCTGCCCACAGACTTGTCATATCATTTGATGACTGTAGTGAATGATGGAACTTATGCAGCTTGATGAGGTGAGTCAATTTAGCATTAAGTATTTACAAACACGTATTTAAAAATGTTGATAGTGACAAGGCACTGAGAAGATTGAGGAATTTAACGCACTTATCAACATGAAATCGCAAGAATTAATAATGCGATGGGCTGACCATATCAATTGTTTAATCGGAATTTAGCTGGAAATTAAGTGGGTAACCACAAACAAACAAAAAAAATCCATAGTGCACAATACCTCATAGTGTAGCTTGTATACCAGTTCACATGTGCATATCAAAACATAAATAAATTAGCGTTTTTTCAATCTCTCCTCAGTGCAAAATTTTATGAGTTTTGTTCAGAAATAAGCAATTTCATAACATTTTAGAAAACTTGTAAATGAAGAGGCATCTTTCCAAGTACTAACTTATGCTGCTAGGTACCATAGTACAACCCGTCCATTAATGTTTAGTCTCTCATTCACGTTTCTTGGCATCTTCTTTAGAATGCAGATACAGTGAGTGCATGAGTGGTGGTTTCTGGATTATTTTCCTGCACAATTTTCTAGAGTGTATTTGAGGAAAACATGAGAAAGAAGGACTGCATGCATATTATTCCTAAATATTATTTTATGAAACTGGTGGTAAGGCTGGTGAGGTTTACGTTTTTATAACATTTGTGTGAATGATGTAACCAAGATCAGTTGTACATTGTGTGCTGGTGTACCATAAGGCTGTATCTGTGCTAAAGGCTTTTTAAAATGTTTATTGCATATGCAAGTTTGGACTAATAGGCACATATTATGTGGATGGTAATTCTAATAGTTACTTTGTATTAGCAATTTCCTATGTAATGAGGTAAAGCTTTTGTATTGGTACATGGGGACATATTCTTTTCTCCTCCCTACCCCTACCTCTCCACCAGAATTTTCTCTTTTCTATCCTGCACTGGTCTCTTATACATATTCAAGAATGAAGTTATGTAAACTGTACTTACCGAAATTAAAAAATGGAAAAAAAAGAAAAAGGACGTCAGATGGCATTTGAGTGTGTGTGTGTGTGTAGCGATCAGAAAAAGAGAGCGGGGGTGGGTGGGAATGAGAAAGATAAGGACCGTGTCCCAGAGCTGGCTATTGTGTGCAGTTTGTTTTACCTTTTGGATTTCTTTAGAATGCATAACTGTCACAGAAATGTGACATGGAGGCTAATAGCAAGTATAGCGTGGGTGGCTGAGTCGCACCTTCCGCATGAGTAATAGGTTTGTTTTTTTTTAGATAGTGGAAAAATAAAGGGGAAGGAGTATTTAATCAACTGTCGCCGGCCAGCGTTTCACTTCCCTGAAAGACACGGCAAGTGAAGAGACACTGGAGGCTGCGTCTTCCTAGAAAGATGCGGTTATTTTTATTTATTTATTTTTTTGGTATCTCAGATGTTTTTTGAAACAGTTGAACTTTTCCTGTATTTTTTTAAACAGAGAAATATAGATAAGTATTAGTAACTTTTTTGTTGTAACTTTTAATAGTCGCAGTCTGTGAGGCCAGGAGATGGGCCGTAAAGTCTATGAGCCCGGGTGATGGGCCATAAAGTCTACGGGGCCTGGCAGATGCCATGGAATGTTTAAAGAGGTTTTTTGTAATTGTTGTTTTGTGAGTTAGTTGAAGTTGTGTGATTTTGTCCTGTAGTATGTGTTGGTCACGTGTCCCCAGAGGCAGCACCATTTTGTGAAAACGTCTTGCCCTGAGAGGCAGCGTTTGTGTTATGAGGTTGGGTGGCTCATCCCAAGAGGCAGCACCATTTTGAGTAAAACGTCTGACCTCGAGAGGCAGCATTCGTATTTGAAGGTTGGGTGGCTTGTCCCGAGAGACAACACCATTTTTTGTGTAAAATGACTTGCCCCAAGATGCAGTGTTTATGGTTAAAAGGTTGGATTGTTCGCCCCCAAAGACAGCGCTTACCGAGTTTTGTGCTTAACACGGACCTTCATCTACTGGATGAGTGCCTCTCATTCGTTGCCTCTTTGTGATAAGTGATTCTGTGCCAGATTTTGAACTTTTAAGTATTTTATTATAGAATATTTGTTGAATAGAGTGATTATTTAATTAGTAACTTTTGGGATAATATTAAGAAATTAGTTTTGTTATAGTAATTATTTTACAATTTTTTAGTCTTGTAACAGATTTTGTTCATGCAATTAAATGTATACAGACCTGCTAAAGAGACAGAGTTGTTTTGTATGAGGAAAAAGAACGCGCAAACGTCCAGGCGTTAGGTGAACGTTAGTGGCTGTGACAATAATTCATCAGGCAGGACTGGAAACTTTTTTTAAAATACAGTATATCAGGCTTGTCACAGATGTGATTGTGGTTCAATCAATCTTTTATTTGGATGATGTTGTGAAAAAAAACCAACAAAAAAAGCATTGAGAAAATCTTGCAATTTATGCTGCTACAAATAAAGGGCTAAATTACTGAATATAGGCATTTGAAATGGGAATGCTACTAATGCGGACTTTGGGGAGATTAGGCAGGTCTAAATAAGATTTGGGAGCCTAATGAATCTTGCAATTTGTGCTGCAACAGATAAAGGACTCGGTGTTACTGAATATTATAGGCATTTTAAATAGGAATTGTACTATAACTAATGAGTAGTTTGGGAGTAGGCGGATCTACAGATGATTTGGAAGCCTAATGATTCCGACACATTATATTCAAACAATTGGAAGAAAATGCTTTACCAGCACAATAGCAACTTAGCAATCAAATGTGTTTGCTTGATGTGCTGCTGCTTCTACAGGACGCAAAATGAAAATGGACCAAACAAAAATTACCTTCAGTATCAAAATGATTACAGTAACTGCTATTGCCAATTATTTTTGTGAAGAAAGAAATGTTGAAGGGGAGATACCTCTATTCTGATCTAACATCAGTGAGCTACAAAATATTTTATGTCTGCATTAGCTGGAAGTGTGAAAGAAATATACTGCTACTGTGACTGTACTTCTTACATTTTGTTTTACATTATTATGGTTCTTGTTTTAGGAATCTTATTATTTCTTCTTCATCTACAAAGGCCTATGTTTTGAATTTCAAACTGATCTTAGACCTATGAAAGACAGACCTATTTCTTGCATGTTGAGCATTGAGCATATTAACAAGTACCTTAACAAAGTAGGTTACATTTTAGGAGCAGTGCAGTATTTAGGACTAGCTATGATTATACTTAGTGTTCAGTTCTGTCATGAATTGTGTAAAAATTATTAATTTGATTAATTATTAATGAGAAATCTCAATCAGACTACTAGTGTAGCTGGTGACATCTGAAAAGCCAGTTGGTTTATGGAATGCTTTCTTCATTCTTTAATTCTGATGTCTAGTTGATCCTAACATCAACAGGTGGAAGAAATTTGAGCTGATAATGCTGGATGTTACTTGTTGCCATCATTCTACGGAAAGCCACTGATCTTAAACCAGTTGGCAGTTTGGGATTGGTGCTTGTATTGAAATGTTTCCAATGGCTAACTTCCTGTCAGACACTCATATGATACGGCTCTCATGTTTAGAGGATACACATTGGTCAGCCTTTAGGGAGAAGAAAACCAGGTCAATTTCATTCACCTTTTCCTATCTGTCTGCACATCTGCATTCTATACAGTGGTAAACTGAACAAAGACTGGTTTACATCTCAGGTGTTGCTTTTGTAAACTGCAGTTGTAGCAACATTTTTTTTTTGCACCATCACCACAGCTTTGAGCCTTTAAAAAAAAGCATCTTACACAGGACATTGTACAACATCCAGTTCTCTCAATTTCAGCAGGAGAAAAAAGACTATCAACAGCCTGAGCTTTGCTGATGACATCAATCTACTTAATGCCAGCAACAGTGTTCTCCAAAACTAACTGACAGGCTTGTGAGCAACATAGTTGCAAATGCATAATGAACAGCATAAGCTCATAGAAAAGCAAAAATGTGGTAAAGAAAACAGCTGACACTCCTACCATCAATGGAACAATCTGAGGTTAAGACTTTCACTGCAGATGCCTTGGATCAACCCTCAACAAAATATGGCAGTGCAACTAAAACAGGTGTTATCAATCATCTGCATTAGTGAATTGTCAAACTGATGATATGACAAACATATGATTAAAAAAATTTAGATTTCATTATCACATGCTAAATCTCAAGTGTGAATAGAAGCCATCCTCCTAACCAAAAAAAAAATTGCTGACGTTGCCCCATAACCATAAAGGGCTAGTTTTCTATGCATATACACTAACATATTCACTAGATGAATACAGACAAATAACAGTTGGTCTCTATCTGTACATTGATACAATCTGCTGCCTGGTAAACAATAGCTTTTTGTTTACTTTTGCTCACCATTGCCATCAGGGTCAAGATGTTTAAAAATCTCCACATTTTCCTCCATAGCCTCCGCAAAATGTTCTTCCATCTTCTTCAAAACCCATGCTTCAAGTTCAGCTACACTCAGCATCCCATCCTGATCAGTATCCACTCTGTTTACATATCCATATATCAGTATTAAATTTTCCAAGACAAAACACTACAGGAGACACTAACAAACATGATATTCATCACCTTGTTTACAAATCCATATCTCAGTAATCAACTTTGCAAGACACAATACTACAGGAGACACTCTAGCAAACATAATATTCATCAGGCTTTGCTGCTCCATAGCCACACTAGCATTTACAAAGCAATGCATTAAACAAGAAACAGGACATATAAAATATAATAGCACTTTCTCCATCTCCGCTATTAACAAGGTAAAAGAAGTGACCTGCAATGATGCCAATCATGTCCTATTTATAAAAAAAAACTAGGTTGCACATAGCATTCTTCACAATCACATTTAGGTACAGTTTTGATATGGGGGAGGACGCGATGGCCATAACAAAAATGGCTCGCGGCATTTGTCGTCTGCTCGCTCCACACGGATTGAACAAATGCACCTAATAAACTAAACCTAAACTATGTGAAGAAAGATCATGTTTTTCAGTCTACAACTGTTTGATATCACTGTCAAATCTACACATGAAAGAGAACGGAGATCTAAAATAACACACAACATAGTCCACTCCTCATCCCTTATAATATAAAGAAAGAACATGTTTTTCAGTCTACAATTGTTTGATATCTTTGTCAAATCAACACATAAAGAGAAAGGACATCTAAAATACCACAACATAGTCCACTCCACGAGGAGACAGCTGATAAGGCAAGCACCATACACACTAAAAAAAAAATACTCCATTTGAAAAAAAAACACCCAACAATGCAAACAGCTTACTCAAACAAAATGGCTTGCAGACAACATTATTACCAGAGGTAAAAAAAAAACATACTTGTATACAATGTCTTTGAGTTTAGATTCTGCTTCTTCGTAGTGGTTATTTTCAAACTCCTCATGGTTGCCAAGAAACATCTCCCGGTGATAGTCTTTATTTATATGCCCATCTTGCTCCATTTTCACTGCATCCATATGATCTACAGGTCGCAATTTATCTACATCCAGTTTTTGCACACCATCTGGAATCTTCACAAATTTCACAGCTGCATCACCTTTCCTTCCTAGTCTCGCTATATCATCCTCAGCAGCATCTTTTACCAAACTTTTCAGGCCAAGATCTATGTCTGGATTTTTGTTTTTCACTATATTGTCCTTATTACCATTTACTAGAGGTTCTTTCACTGCTTGTCTGTTTATCATCTGGATTTTATCTTTTACTTCATGCCCTGTCACTGATTCTTTAATGACCTGGGAATTCAAATGAGGTTTTTGGATAGCCTCTACTAGTTGCACTACCTCTCCATTCACCTCTTGGTTTTCATTTTTGTTGAGAGTTGATCCAGTGTATGGTGGTGCAGGTTTTCCCAGTATATAATGCACCATACAAAGAAATAGTAGCACATGCATCTCGAACTGCATGTTTGTCTCTTAATCGTTTTCTTTAGATGACCAAAACCAATGAAAAAAAGCCACGACACTAGAATTTATTGTAGTCTTCTTTTCATTGCTCCCATTTATTAAATTCCATTTCCTTCAGTTTGATTGTGCCTGCAGCTACCTAACTGCACCCATGTATTTGTAATCAACGTTACCTTCCCCTGTCACTCTTGACCTGAACCTTATTAACGGTAATTGTAATCAATGTCATTATACTCAATAACATCAGTATTCCTAATATTTCGTTAATACTACTACAGTCCAAGGTCATTCACTAATCTGGTTCTCAAGCCCAAACTGTCCTTCTGTCACTTAGATAACAACAGGTCAGCCACAAAGCGGGGTGTCTGCTGCTCTAGTGTTATCTTCCCTTCGGCACACGAGAGCTCTCCTGACGTCACTACCGCTGATCGCCAGCCTGGCACGCACACACAGACTTGTCTCATTGTAAGTTTGTGCATACACAGACACACAAACCTCTCTCAGTGTAAGTCTGTGCACGCACATCTCATCGAAGTGGTTGGGCATCCCATTAGAAATATGCCCAGTGGCTATGTCGTTCTCGTTGGGAACCTTTAAGTCTCTGATACTCTCAGGGAAACGAAGAATTTCCCCTACCCACCTAATCTTGTCAGCAGGCTATAGGTTCTTGGTGTTGTCAATATTTGTTGCATTCTTTAGTGATTTCATGAGTAAGTTTTTGGGAAGATTCGTTTTTAATTAAGCTTCCAGGGGCATGGAAGTGTACATTCATCATCAAAGGGCTTTTCTCTCACACCACATGATACAAGTACGTTTTCTCAGCTAAGCTGCGTTAATTACTGGTTGAGCACTAGCTGAAGTTATTACAATTAATATATTGCCTTAACGGTATTGAATCTTCATTGAAGGGGTAAAAGTCGTATCAGTAGTTTTGGATATGAGTGGCAGAATCAAGGTTTGGGGGGAGTAAAAACAAAATCATCTGCTGGAATAATCCCGTGAACAGTAGAAAAACATGTCTGCAGCAACAATTGTTATATTTTTAAAATATTAATGATTAAATTTAGTAATTCGAAATTTTTTAATACAAATTTCAGGAATAGTACTTCTGACCTAACAACTCACTTTAATAGATCCAGGGAAATGTGGCTTACCTTCAGAGTAAAATGCTGAAAGAAAGAAAGACATACTTGTGCTATGTTGTCTTTTCCTTAGTAATTTGATGAATATATTACTCAAATTCAAGCACTTTATATGTTTTGCATTTTTTCCCACACACAATGAAGCTACTAGAGTAGAAAACCATATTTTTTCTAAACTAAACCATTATGTCTTTAAGGCAGTGCTACTATCATATTTCTTTTAACACTTTTTGTACTGTTGGCATTTTAAATTGTAATATGATACATTTAATTGTTCACTTAAAAATATCCCTAGGCTGTACCGAATAAATAAATCCTGTTAGTAGTGTTGATAATACAGAACCCCAGATTTTTTTTTTTCTTTTTATAGAGACAAAGCATTTCTGCAGCATTTGGTTAAAGGCTAATGGGTACAAAATGGAAATTTTGTTAGGATATATGTGCAATGTTTAGTCTGCAGCCTCTTAGACATTGAAACATTGCAAATATAAATTTTATATAGCACTTTATCACAATATTCCACTCCTGCTTGCTGCTGTTTTGCAGAGGCCTCTGTGGAAGATCTTTCCACTGCTGCATCCATCTAGGCATCCCCCATTGAGCTTAAGATATCATCATATATTTTATTAATTGTTGTCTGCATGTTATTAACATTATGTCATATATAAACCCAGGATATGCCAGGTATTAACAGTTATTGTACTGACCTCTGCCTGCTTACCTTACAGCAATGTAGACATACAGGGATTTTGTAGACCCTCTCCAACTATGCATGTTTACAAATACTGGTCATATTATACACCAGCCTAACCATAACCCTTTAATTTTTTTTTTTTAACGTCTTTGCCCAATATCACAAGCACCCTTTCCAAAAGAAAAAGACAAAGAGTATGGTGTAGATTATTATTATGGTTTTATTAAGGATTTAATCACGTGCGAGTGACACCTTTAATCACATTACTCTCACTAAAAGAAGAAGTAACATTTCTCACATATGTCTTATGGTTTGATTTTATGACACCTCGATTGAAATTATCTTAACTGTTCTACCCAAATGAACAATGGTTTTCACTTTAAAGCTTAGTTACATCATATTCATGAGACAGAAACATGAATCCTAAGCATGTCTCCCTAGATGCCTTTGATTTAGTCACAGAGCTATTTATCTTTCAAGCCAAGACAATACAAGGCAGCCTTATTATATCAGGGTTAGTCAGATGTAGTCACAACTATTTATCTTTCAAGGTAAGGGTTAACCCTGTCCCTTTGATTTAGTCACAGAGCTATTTATCTTTCAAGCCAAGACAGCTTTATGTCAGTATGTGCACTGAAAAATTCTTCTGTGGCGATCCTAAAGGAAGGCTCACATTATCATAATGTGATCATACATCAGCAATAGCTCATTACTCACATACATGCACATGCAGTCACATGAGCATCCACACACACACCTACTGCACATATGCACACACATGCAGGTGGCTACATTACATTATAGTATTCAGCTGTCAGATGGCAAAGGAAATAAAACTTACTGTACTGCTTCCTTTTAACAAAGCAGGTGAGGTGGGGTGGGGTGAATTGGCTTAAAGCACATTGAGGATCATCAGCTCAACTTGGTTAATTTTTTGCCTGTTCAGAAATGAGAACAGCAAACTGCAAGTATAGAGGAGAGCATTTAAAATCAAAGATGATTTCCCAAGCCGTTGATGCATTTAAATGCAAGGAATGATTTCTGTAATAAAGGGCAACGTTCTCAGCATAGTGTTCATAGGCTTAGCTAAAGCAAGCAGATGATACTAGAATTATCAGAAAACTTTATGACGCTGCAGACAACTGATCAGAAAACTTGGGGCCCACAGAACGATCACAGAGAGCTTCTATATGTATGCTAGTGGGTACAACATTTTACTTTCATAATATGCTATCTTGTTTTAGTAGCAAGAAAGTAAATTGTAATTGCTTTTTAGTTTATGTTTGTCTGGAGTAGTCTACATCCAAGAAGCAAGGTGCAGTTTGTGATGTCATGATTAACTTTTTTTTCAGAATTGGGCATATAACTAGCAACAACAGCCTGGTAGTATGACAACCACAGAGGAAATGGGTCTGAAGAAATTTATTGCAGTCAGTGACACACGTTTACTTAACTATCAGAACTGCCTGTTCAAAATAAAAATGACCTTTTGTCAGGGCTTGGTCGGGTACAAAAACTCCTTATGTCTTCATGCAGAAATTGAAGAGGTGGTTCGTGCTGTGCTCAGCATCATACAGAGTAGAAGACATCTTGTAACCGTGGAGACAAAACATTTTATGGTGAATATTTCACTGATGCCATGGTATGCACAGCAGAAACTCCAGTTCTGCAAACATGAAAATGAATGTCAAGTGTACAAGCACATGATCAAACTTCAGTTTGCTGCTCGGCCATCAGTTTCTTTGCAGAAATCATCACAGAATTCTCAACAGCAAATAGGTAGTCAAAAGTCTGTTTCTTGTACCACTACAGAAATTCCACAAAGTGAGCAGATGACACAGACCAATGTTCTGAGTGATGTCAGTAGTAGAAGGTCATCAAGAGTTTTTGTGAAGAGCAAGAAGTGGGAGCCCAGTCCCAGAGTGAAAGTACGGTACAGAAAAAAGACCAGTCACAGAGGATGCCCTGTTGACGTGTCTGGCAAACATCTATCAAATACTAGGTCCAAAAACAAGATGCCAGAAATAGGCAGCTGCCTGTTACAAGAGAGTTGCAACAATGTGACTGATCACAGTGTATCTTGTCAAGAAAATAATGCAGTTTCACACCTGTCCACAATAGCTAGTTCTGGTAACGTACGTTATTCACTTCGTCAACGGAGTTTGCCATGTCAGACTGATGGTTCTGTTCAAAATTTCAATAATTCTAATGTATATAGTCGCAAAATAGAACAAAGCCAAGAAAATTCATTTGTTACAAATTTATCTTCAGTTGAGAAAAATGTGCGTTGTAAAACCAGTATTGAGACAAATTGTAGACAGACAGTTCCAACAGTAGAATGTTTGAAAACAACCAATCAGATGGAGAAAGCTGAGCAACAATTTCCACAGAGTCTCTTGTTAGGTGGCGGGAGAGTGCAAGATCAGAGCCATCTCAGAGATCGGCATGTTGTAGAGTATGGTGATCTACAGGAGGAGAACCATCTGCAGCAGTTAGCAGCTGCCCACACTGTCATCTCAGCACAGGACAGAAAGCGCAACTCCTCCATGCTGGACTGGTTTCTAACACCTTTCAAGCGTGCATTAAAGAACAGGAAGCAGTAAACCTAACATACCTGTTATTTCCCATCTTCGATGGGGTCATAAAGAGGTCATGGCAGTTTGTTTTTCCTGTTGCCATTTGTTTATTGCTATGTTATTTTTATTGTTGCTTATTGTAATTATATTATGCTTTTTGATTTGATTCCTTCACAGAGAAACTAAAAGGACCTGTTTGATCTACATGTGCAAGCAGCAAGTTTGTACAAATGTAGCCATTATGAACACAGTTGATGGCCTATGGATTATTTTTTTTGCAGTTTCTAACTGAGGAATAAGTAGATAGGCAAGTGATTAGAACACATCCTTTTTCAAACCTGGAGCTGTGCTGGTTTGATACCCATGGGGGGGGGGGCAGTGGAGCAAATCCTCTATTTTCAGGAATTAGTAGATAGGCAAGTGATTAGAGCACTGGCTTCTGGCTTCTGGCTGGAGGCATGCTGGTTTGATACCTGTATGATGCAGTGAAGTTTTCTCAGTTGACTCAGCTGTCACGAATGGGTACCTGACTCCATAGAGGGTTGGGAAAGGTAAAGCAACAAGGGAGAGAGGCACCACCCTCACAAAAAAGCTAGCCCCAAGAAAAGCTCTCCCAGTTAACTGAAACGTTAAGGGTGACTTTTTATTTTTAAAAGCAACTGTCTTAGATCTGTACCCTGCTCTAAATTTCTAGAAATATACAAGGAAATGGAAGGTATCCTATCAAATAACAAAATTAATTTTTATATTGCCCAGTAAGTAGATGATTGGGTGGGTGGGTCAGTGTGCATGAAGAACTTACGTGGATGCTTTGGTGTAGCCTTCTGTGGGTTATTGCAATTGCATGCTTTCCATTGACCTTACTAAACATACCATGGTATGCAATTTTTTAAAATAATGGAGTTAAGTTTAATACACAATGATTATTCTTTCAAAAATTCTGAATAGATATCCACCCTTTCTTTTGTCAAATACAATCCTTCAAAAAGCAGTATTTGTGCATAGAAAAATTTGAGACTAGTGAGTTGATACTGGAAATAGGATACACTGGTCTGATAAGGGAGACAACAACCAGGAACCAAGATCAAGACTGACAGTGTGATTTAGATGTGCAACCCAGGCATGTAAACGGTCAGATACATCAGTTCATGTTATTGAATTCTTTGGCGATCATGTAAGCCACTGTTGCTGTTGCGATCCTAATGTGGACATCTGACATGGAGCTGCTGTCCTTAGACGGTGGCTCCCAAGTACTTTAAGCTGCTTACCTCTTCCAATAAACCAAATCTTCATGGATTAGGCATCAGTATTCTCTGTCACTGAGTAAAGTGACTTGCTGTGTTTATTCTTCTTTCTATTCAAACAAAATTCAATAAAAAAAAAAAACTTTTCTTGTACCGCTTCTGACTTGTATTTGTTTTCTGCCAAATGTTTGATGTAAATACATGTTCACTAAATGATGATAAAACGGAAGCCCTCTTGTGCCATAGAAGAAGACATCAACCTTCACTCATCAGTCTGCCCAATCACATCAAGGTGGGCGACAGCAACATCACCTTCACGTCATCTGTTAGGAATCTGGGATTTATTGTCACTGATGACATGACACTCGATAGACATGTAGCAGCTGTCTGTCGGTCTGCCTATTATGAGCTCCGTAAGATCAGTGCTATCCGTCACTTTCTCTCTACACGCGCTACCAACACTCTTGTCTGTGCGTTTGTTCTTTCTCGACTTGACTACTGCAACTCCTTGCTGGCAGGCTGCCCTCAATCCCTCATTCAGAGACTCCAGAGAGTACAGAACTCCGCTGCGCGTCTGGTGCTTAGAGCAAGGAAACGGGACCATGTCACTCCTCTCCTTCGTTTTCTACACTGGCTACCTGTCTGTTCTCGCATTCAGTACAAACTGTCTGTGCTGTGTTTTAATTTCTTTGCAGGCTCCTGTCCTGACTATTTCTCTGAACTTCTCATCCCTTACTCTCCGGCCAGACAACTACGCTCTTCGTCTGACGACCGTATCCTAACTGTTCCTGTCGCCAGAACAACAACATATGGTCACAGGACTTTTGGCTACTGTGCTGCAAAACAATGGAACTCTCTTCCTTTCCATATCCGCCACCTTCCTACAACTGAATCTTTCAAATCTGCACTGAAAACGCACCTCTTCCTTGAGCATTTCTCCTAACACAGTCCACACAATGCTCGTCCTTCTTAACCCCGCCCCCTTTCCTCTTGCTACTTTACCCATCTTTCTCGCAGAATCACTATATTTCTCTGTTCCTGTTACTTGATGCCTTTTGTTTTCTGTTTCGTCAGTACTGTCGTTTTCTTTCGTCCCTTTGTTCTTTGTTCTACTTAGTCCACGTCTCTTCCTCGTTTTAAGCGCTAAGAGCATGCTCTCTATGAGTGTGAATATGCGCTATAAAAATCTTCACTATTATTATTATTATTTTATTATTATGTACAGTTGTCAATAGTTATTCATTTTTGCCTGTAAATACTTATTCACTTCTTTAACATAGCTTTAGACACTTATTAGTATCATACAAATGTGATGTTTGCAGTGACATGGAACAGATGTTGATCTGTTCACTTTTCTTGATATTACAAGTAGAAGAGTTTTGTTATCGAAAAGTGGTCTTAAGACAAAATGGTACAAGAATCAAGAACATTATTCTTAGAGTTGCAGCATTTCATTAATCTTAATGATATGGTTATACATAGGTTGTTTTTTTTTTAGCATTCCCAATAGAGGAGAACCATGTCAGTACTTCAATCTACAGCATGCAGTGCAATCTCTTCAACTAAGGAAAGACTGGAGACAAAGCTTGCTTGAATTTCTTTTTGTATATAGCTTCAGAACAATCACTGCAGGGTTGATTTGAGGGTTCAACCAACAGCAAGAAAAACATGTTACTACATATATATCTCATGTCCTTCTAGCTGTTAAAATCAGAACTTGCCAGTTAAGGAGAAGCCAACATAGTTTCAAATTTCCATAATTTTCTAAACTTATATGGATCTTTATTTTCCAAATACTGTTTCTTGGCAGTTTTCCATGTCATTTTGTGTTCTAAAAATAAAATCTATTACCTTTTTTTATAAACACAACATTAAATTCCAAATGCCACAAAAATAATTATGAGCTGCTGCAGATAAATACATACATAAAAGACTTTTCTCCTCATGCTCAACTTTCAGTAATGTCAAACAAACGTTAGAGCTTTTACAATTCTGTTTCCCAACCAGAGTCAGGTGTACGGTGTATTGCACAATCTCTTTTAAGGTGTGCTAAGTGAAAAATGTTCCATACACACCACCCTTTCTCACGATTACACAACTCCATAGACACATTCTGCAGTCTAAAAAACGGCATCATCATACCCAACAATCACATTGCATAAATGTTTTAGTTTTCATGGGTTGATAAAGGAGACAGCGACGAGGAACCTAGCTCAAGACTGACTGTGATTTAGAGGTGCAACCCAGGCATGTAAATGGTCAAATACATCAGTTCATGTTATTGAATTCTTTGGCTATCATGTAAGCCATGACTTCTTAGCCAGTCTTACTGCAAAATGCTACTTTCCACATTGTAAGTGAGGAATTAGTGTGCCTGAATCACAGTGGGTCTTTGTTTTTCCCCACCCATACCTATGTTGTGTCTTTACATAAGAGGAACACAGCTAACCCTATTGTTTTAAAGCAGTGGTCTTGTTTCATTGTCATCATCTGTGTTAACGTTTATCTCCTGTGGTAGCATTTCAAGGCGATTTCCTTCAGTGCTGTTCCTCAGACCGTATCCGAAATAAACAGCAAATCCTGAAAAATATTCAGACTCAGTAACCTGTTTGTGACCAAACACTCTTTTTGTGATAAACTATTTTAACCCTTTTAACTAGATTTTGTATTGAGACAATTTAACAGGTTAACTTACTAAGTCTAAAAACAGGTGAACTCCTGTGAGTCTGTAAATTATTGGTTCCTGCATTTACATTATGATTTAAAAATCTTCAGGCTCTAAATAAGGATTTAAATGTTTCTAATTCAGTTAACTAAGCATGACTACCATTAAACTCCTAGCTGAGCTTGGTTAAAATGATTCGACTACAAAAGATGCTACCAATTACTGAGCACTAGTAGCTTTATTCTTTAGATGGTTTTCAATAAAGATGTTTTCAATGATTTCTGATGATTTCAATTATGTTTGCTATACATGCCATCAATTGCATTTGTTATTGATGTTATCAGTTATGTGTCCATGCAATGCCATTTACTTTTGTAACAAACTTCATTTCAAACATATAACAATGTAAGTGCACATGCATGCACACCTGTACATGCTGACACACAGAGGGAGAAAGCAAACCTGT
The DNA here is from genome assembly GCA_004794655.1 of Marisa cornuarietis. Classification (NCBI taxonomy): domain Eukaryota; kingdom Metazoa; phylum Mollusca; class Gastropoda; order Architaenioglossa; family Ampullariidae; genus Marisa; species Marisa cornuarietis. The sequence goes on from SMMW01000161.1 coordinate 37,233, forward strand.
GCATATCACTGATTCATTTTGTCGCTGATGTTGGTGTTTTCCCAGAGACATCTTAATCATCATCATTTGATGAAACTTCAATAGGGTGATGTTGCTCAGTATAAGATGTGTATGTTTTCTTATTCATACTTTTCCTGTCTGCATGGTGCAGCAGAACATGCTTGTCATGCATGTTCATACCACTTTGCCATACACCATAAGTGAAGTAGATTGAAATTCCTGGGAGAGGAAACAAGTAGTCATAGTGTGCTGGGTAATATTAAGTGTTAACAACACAGCAATCCTCAAAATGTGCAGTGCTCCCTTGCCTTCTAATTAACGATCAAAGCTTAAACAATCAGGCTATTTCCTTAAGATTTATAGTTTAATAAACTTGGTCAATGATGAGCTTTAAATCTTTCTCTTCATTAACTGTAGTGTGATTGATAAACCTGTCTGTATCTCTTTGCAATGTTAGCCAAAGTGTAATTTAGTAAATGTTTGGTCAGGGTGAGCAAATGTTAAATTGTATGACGCAAACTTGCTACAATCAGGTAGGTCAACACTAGAATGTAAGTGTTATAAGCAAAAGTTACAGAACAGCAGAATTACAGTGTCTTAACTCCTAAATATGTAGTCAGGAGAAATAACAGATCAAAAGGTAGTTAAAAAGTATTATCTGCAATGGAGAGAAAAAATACATTTATGGAATTAGCACTCAAAGAGTACTTTTGAATCTTTTAGCTACAGTCATATCAAGAGGTCAAATCAGCAGCCAGTCCATCACAGATCAAAGTTTCTGATTTGGTGACAAAGTCCCTAGCCTACAGACAGTATAATCCTGTTGGTGCTGGAGAAAGAATGTGCAATTCAGGGTTAGAAGTTATGTCTATTTTACAATCTGAATAACCTTTAAAAGCTCAGGGTTAGGATTAATGGTCACAGCTTTCTTGTGCAGTGAAAGCTGTCCAGCCAGTTTTTTAGTTATACTGTTGTTAGACTTAAGAAACATATTTGGGTGGAAGGTGGGAAAACTGGTGTAAGAAGGAGAAAACTGGTGTAAGATGGAGAAAACTGTTATAGGAAGGAGAAAACTGCTGGTGGAAGGAGAAAGGTGCTGTAGGATAGAGAAAAGGAACTGGGGCTTGGTGAACTTACCTATCAACATCCAGATTCCAAATCGCACCCAGGTCATAGAGCTTAGTTTGAGCATGAGGTATATGTTGATGAGACAAGAAGCAGCTGGAATAATGGGCACAAAAGGTACCTGCATGATAAGACAGGTATGATTAGGATACATTGTCTGTTGTGTGAGATTCAGCCCTAGAACAAAGTGTGGTCAACTGGCAAGATTTAGCCTTAAGCAGAATTATTGTCATCAACTTTAAGTATAACATGAACTGTAAAGTGGCCATTATGTCACACCTGTCACACCTCGCTGTTAAATGAAGATTTATCACTTCTGACATTGCCCCACTAATTGTGCTCTGAGATGAATAAAATCTTATCTTAATGTTGTGAAACTCTTTGAGCAGTCACAAACCTTTCTTTTAAAGATGGCCTTTAACAGGTCAGTTATACCCAGCCTTAATGTAAAGTACTGTCATTTGCCTTTTGGATGTGACCTGACCTTAAAGGGAAGCACAGTTTGGCTCTGAGGTTGTCGATACATGATAATAACAGGAAGCACACACATCATCCCTAGCACAGAAGCAAATGTCACAGCCCACACTTGGTGCTGCTCCAGCTGGGTTGAACACAGGACGGTGAATGTGGAGAATGCAGTGATGAAGAAACCTGGACAAATGTAGACTTCATAATTTAAGGTAAAAGGGGCAAAGTAATGAATTGAGTGTATTCTCATCATTTTTCTACACACAAGTTTAAACATATGTAGACTATCATCGATTATTGGCATGATCCTGTCTTGGTGGAACATTTCTTTACTGTGCTAGTAGAGAAGTAACCGGTACTTGCACTTGCAAAACGACAAAATTGATTAGAGTTTACAAAGTTGTGGGAAAGTGTTTTCACCTGAAACAGTAGTTATGAAGCAAGGTAAGATGTTGCTCTAGGGCAACATGAAGAAACTCAAGGACAAGTGTCTTGTTTCCAAAATTATAAAGCAGCGTTCAAACCCTGAAAATGTTTTAGGTCTGGAGCCATAGCTGTAAACCAGTGGCGAAGGTACCTCAGGGTAAAGAATCATGAAGTAGTCACCAGGTATGGACATTGCCTTATAACTTTGGAACTATGATGCTTTTCTATGAGTTCCACATTTTGCATTGGAGAAATGTCGACTCTTGCTTCATAACTACAGCCCCTGTGGGTTAGGACTGGGGTTCAGTGCAGCAATAGGTGTTGATTACTGGTGCTGTGCACTCCTTTCCACCTATGAGGTTGGTGTTCAGTGTATCCATATATATTGATTACAGGTGCTAGTGCATGGCTTTTCCATCCCTGAAGTGGCAGCCCTTGTAGCTGTTGATTACTGGTACTATAAACTCTTTTCCATCTGAGAGGTAGCCAGGTAGGGTCACTGTCTGGTGACCATAGGTACTGATGAGTGCTGGGCACTCCTTCCCACCTTCAAACATCTGGACATGACCCTCTCAAAAGATAATAGCTGAGCACTGAATGTTTGTCTCGGGATCATAGCAGCAACAGCAGTAATGGCCATACTCAACAAGATTTGGGACAGCAGATGAAGTGTCGGCTTCTGAGCCAGATTAACTCTTTACAGGTCTCTCGTTATCCCCCAACATGCTGCATGGCCGGGAAACGTGGACTTTGCTCATGGAATCGGAGCAACAGATCCAAGCGTTTGAAATGAAGTGCTTCAGGAGACTCCTTCAGATCTCCTACAGGAAGTAAAAGATGAACAACCTTTTTACAACGTAGTCACCTTCCTGGTGGATCCCCATGAGCTTCTGCTCGCTACCATCAAGCGGCAGAAGTTGGTGTGGTCCAGTCATGTTGTCTGACATGAAGCCCTGCCCAAGATGGTCCTCCAAGGGTACCTCGAAGGTAGTCAATGCCATGGCAAGCAAAAGAAAAGCTGGATGATGAACATGAACAAGTGGACCGGCTGTCCATCGCAGGTGCAAGACAGGCCCCGCTGGCATGATTACACCTCTGTTGCGTCGCATTGTGTCTTCCCAATGACTAATACCAGAAGAAGCAATTAAGGGATGAGTTGTTTTTTTTAATTGGTGTTTTGCGTCAAGCCAGCAACTAAGGCTATATCACGGCAAGGCAGCCAGCCCTGTAAACAGATGCCACATGCAGAGAAAGAACAGCGTGCCCGAGACGAGAACTGAACCCAGGACAGCCAACCTTCACTGTATTGGTGACAGGGGCTAACCGTTGCACCACTGGACCGCCAATTAGGGATGAGAAGAAGAAGTTATGTTGCCAATGTTATGTTTTAATGTTTTATTTCTTTTATTGTTTTGAGAATACAATATTCTTATTATCCTTCTGTACAATTATAACCAGTAGTACCTACCATTGGCGCTTGGAAGGTTTCCATTGTTTTATATTTTTATTTTAGTGTGGTTAAGGTTAAACCTAACCCTGACATACTGTTTGACATGCTTACTTAGTCTTATTTTTCTCTTACACGTCTTAAAACTGGTCCTCTGTCTAATTCTCCTTGCTTTTCTGGTGCTCTTCCTGATTTGATATTGAACTTCATTTGTGCTATTCCTTTTCTGCTTTTTTTTCACAGAGTATGCCAGCTGTGATGCAGGCTTTCTTGGCCGGGTGATGTTTTCCAATTCATTCATTATCCACTTGATTGGTACTGGTTGTAGAAGGGAGCACATGGGTGTGACAGCTGACAATGCCCACCACTCATGCCCTTCTCGTGTGATGGTGATCAGGTCCTGTACAGGATGGGCAGTCCACCCTTTCACGTTTGTAAGGCAGTTCTTCCTCTGTCCGACATGGCATCCACCCCACCCCCCTCCAAGCCACCTTGAAGGACAACCTTCAACAGAATGTCATGCCAGGTCAAATGGCCAAACCAGACCAGCTAACTGACGGTTGCAAGTAGAGGTTCCTGGTGTCCCACAAGTGTGGCAACTGTGCTTCTAAAATCACCAAGTCATTGGTTTTATGTTCTCCGTACAAGATCTGAAACAGCATGACTTTGCTTGAGTTGCTGATTAGGTTTATTGTTGTGTAGTTCTGGAACTGTTTGCTGTTTCCTTTTTTTTTTTTTGTTTTTGGATGGAGTATGACTAGTGACTGTGTCCATTCTTTGGGCCATTCTTTGTTTCCCAGGCTCTTTAGCACATGTTTACCAAGAATATCATTGGCTGTTTTAGTCATAGTTGAGTTGCATGCTCACGTGTATACATGTTCACAGTCCTGTAAGTACATTGATGGATCTCATGTAAGTCTAACATCCTACTGTATTGCAAAACATGTTGTCATCATTGTAACTTAAATGGCAGTAGTTTGACTTACACATAGAAGCTACACAGTATTTGGCTATTAATGATGAGGCATGAGTAGGTAGCTCTGAAGATGGTTGAAGCAACAGACTCATTTTAAAGGCGCCAGAGTCTTTATCTGCCATCTCTGTCTTTGTTGTGTATGTTAGACTGTTCATCATAGGCAGCTTTTCATCGGTCTCATACCTGTTAGCATACAAAACATAGACATCTCTATTTATGTTGTGTAAATTATACTGGTGGTATATGAAAATATTACTGTCGTGTGGAAACATTGGAAAATGGTCAGTAAAACCTCCCAATTAAGACTCGCCAAAATCCACCCAGTCTGCTTTCATTCTAGGCACCACGACTTCAAGTAACTACCCTCTTAGTATGATGGGCCATGAACGTGCCAGCAGAGTATGATGAGCCATGAACGTGGTTCTGCTCATATGACCCAAGAAAAGCTCTCCTGTTGGTTGATCCAGTTAAATACCAACCAATCAGAAAGTTTGTTTCTATTCTCGGGTCTTCTGTGCACAGTTTTCTATCTGTTTTGAATTCATTCCAAGCAAGTTTTCCATTCTTTTCTTCAAAATAAGTAACTCATCAAGCATTCAAGCGATTGTGGCGAGGAAGACATCTTTGGTGACACTAATAATAATAATAATAATAATAAATGAAGATTTGTATAGCGCATATTCACACTCATAGAGAGCATGCTCTTAGCACTTAAAACGGGAAAGAGACATGGACTACATGGATAGAACATGAGGGACATAAAAATAAACGACAATACTGACAACAAACAGCAAACAAAGAAAACACAAAAAGGCACCAAGTAACAGTCACAAGGATATTTTAGAAGTGTGTGTGGTCAGTATGTCAGAGTAGAGAGCCTGGTATATCAACACTGAGGGATGGGTAATTACTTCTGATTATTTCTAGTAAATGTAATTATAAGTATTGTTCAAAATATAACTAACGTAGTATTTTTAATGTATATGTTGGTGTGGGGATGACACGTGTGACTGAAAGTGAGAAAAAAGTGTTTATTGCAGTTGTTTGCACACGTATGCATGTATGATTTATGTGTAGCATTATCATAGCTTGTTATTATACAAACAATAACGGTAATGATAATAATTTGTTGGTTTTTTTTTAATATGCAGGGTCTAGCAGTGGAGAGAAGGATGATGAGGGCAACAGCCAAGATGTGCATGGCGTTTGGCTGCCCATCATTGGAGAGGACACATCCTCAGCCTATCAACTTTACTGTTGCTCCAGGCCCCAAGCACCCTCCACCCCCAGGATGCAAGGCTTGCTGACTATGTCAATTTGTTTTTCATCCATGCCTTTGTGGACCAGATAGTGACTGAAACCAACCAGTTCACTGGGAAATGGACTCAGAGCACAGTGACTACCTCCTCAACAAGGCCACTTCTGCTGTGAACCAGTGGATGAAAAAATGGAACCTGACACAGGAAGAATTTGGAGCATTTTTGGGTGTTTTTAACATTTAAATAATTGGATTTGGAAGTGAGAGCGAAGAGAAGACAGGTCAGCCACTGAGTGAAACTCGACTGAATAAAAATCTACAGCTGTGCGGCAATTTCCATCTTTCTTGTGTTTCTTGTGTGACTACCCCACCCCTACATAGCCATCAGGGACAGACGTGTTGGTTACAATAAAGCTCTCAAAAACTGTATTGTAATCCTTTTCTTCATCATATTCGCTTTCTGCCATCGTTATGCCTGACTTTTGTTTGATGGATGGCTCTTTTGGCAACATTTGGTGTTAATAGCTACGGTTGTCATTGGAAATTGGTTCCTTTTTGATTTTAGACCTGTATTGATTCGGTTTTTGGTGTTGAGACATTACCAGGTTGATTCGAATAAGGTAGGTGGTAGATATTACTGGAGCCATAGTTTGGGTGGCAATGACCAGTGACCCCATGAACAAGCAGTCTCTTTTAAAATGCACATTTCTGGCGCAATTTCTGCAGAAAATTTTACTATAGGGTAAATGGTCAGCAACAAGCGCAGTCTAGTTTAAAATGTAATTAATTTTTTTCAACACTGACTACTGCTAAATGGTCATAATAGAGCACAAACAGTGCTTTGTTTATATATTTATGTATAGAAGCAGGAGCACTTGTTTAAGACAGCATGTACCGCTGACAATGCTTTCTTCCCTCCACCCTCCACCCCCTTCCTTCCATACTTGGTCGCGCGAGCGGCGCATTGCAAACGACAACACAGAGGGTGACATAGTACCCAAACTTTCCAATATAAATAGCAGGCAAAGTTCAGTTCTACCACCTGTTACTGAAAGGCGACTGGTAGGAAAGGCAGCAAAGGCACCCTGCATGAGTATGAGAGAATTACCATTTTGCCGCAAGGTGCTATGCTCCCACTGGGAAGCGGCTCACGTCATTCAACCCATTATCTTCCCTGCTTTCCCCAGGGAGTTAGGTGCTAGGAGTTAGTAGGCTCGGTGTAGGTGTGTTAGGACAGAAACAGAAACAGTAAGAGTTATATGTGTCAATAATGTAAATAAAATCAATGTCTTTGAACTTATTTACCTGTGTGAGCATCAGTCTGAACGAATGACAGCATGTTGTACATGTGTCCTCGTCGTGTGAAAGAGATGAATGTGTATCATTAGAACAAAAGAGATTTGTGTTGACTGTAGTTGTGACACACCAGAGCACACATGAAGATATGGGAGTTGAACAATGCACCGGAGAAAACACTTTTTTTTAAATGAAAAAGCAGGGTCTTTTGTTGATTCCAAGGTCAGCTAAGTGCGGATGTGTAGTAGATGGGAAAAAGAACACAATGCTAGGTACATCAGATAATGCACCTGATGAATGAGAGCTATAGAATTTTAGCAGAAAATTCTCTTTGGGAACTTCCGTCGTCTTCTCTGGAATACTAAAAAGGAATGGACTGATTTGGTGCTAGGGTTGCAGTGTTAGCCTGAGTGAGGAAGCGGATCCCTTTCTAGCGTCGTTAGTCTGACATCAAATAAAATGGTGCCATGACCCAGATTCATTTTCTAGTGTCTTCAGTCCGGCTACAGTAGTCATAATATAGATTATATTTGTTTAGTGAAATATGTCCATGAAAAATTTTGGGGTCATAATAAGAGGCAGTCATAAATAGGAAGGTCTTAATAAGGAGGTTTTACTGTATATAGTCATTCTTGTTAAGGAAATTTAAGTTGAGAAACTACTGTTTTTTTGTAGATATTGTGTAATTCACAGTCATTAAAATGCTGTAGTTCATTTCTTATTAGGTAAGGTTGCCACAGTTCACACAAGCTTAGACAGACAGACAGACAGACAGACAGACAGACAGGGGACAAGCAGACAGAGGAAATGAGCCACAAATATTTCAGACCTGAGGATCAACACACATACTGCAACCAGAGTATATGCCAGCAGGGTTCCTATAGACATCATGTCTACCAGCTCACTTAGATCAAAGATGGTGGCCATCAAACCTGTAAGACAGAGGGTGTTGCAAGCAGCCTGCTAGGTTAAACATGCTATCAAACCTATAAAATTATATGTGTTGCATGCAGTCAAACCGGTTAAAAATGGTGGTCGTCAAACTGGTAAGAAACGAGAAATGAGTGGGTAAGACAGGTTGACCATCAAAACTTAAACATGCAGTATCAAAGAAATTATGTTGAGAAACCATTGGAATCAAGCATCTATAGCCATCAGACACAGAGGTTGGACACTGGGCTGTTACATTAAACGGCTTGGATTGAAGTCTAAGACTGGGTTACTCCATTAGATGGCCCACACTGAGGTCTAATACTGGGCTATTCTGATAGATGGCCCACACTGTCTAACATTTGGCTATTATACAAGTTTCATATATGATAATGTATTGTGTAACAATGGCATTTAATATCATACTGTTTAACTAAGTACTGTTTCTATGTTTCTATCTTGGCCATGTTTCCTGACCATAATGACATGTCACAGAATGTCTTCAATGGTAGTTCTGACAAAGTGTCTGTCCTGGCCTAATTTTATACCTCAGAGACTGGCCATCAGTTTTACCAGTATACTGCAGTCATGCAGTCACTAGTCGTACCCCTTCCTAGAAAAAGGAACCAAAAGACAGTGCCAGAACAGTAAGCTTAATCACCCATCCGAGCAAAGTCATGTTCAAAGTAATGCAGTGACTGATGAATTGCTGATGTGTTTTAATAAAATTATAGCTTACCCTTACTTATAAAAAGTTTGACATATTTTACCTGCAAACACTCCAGAAATGGCAGTACCAATTACAGGAGTCTTAAAGCGTGGGCTGACTTTAGCCATAAAACGGAAGATGACACCATCAGTTCCCATGGCATAGAGTATACGAGGTAGTGGAAACATAGCACCTAGCAAGCTGTCAAAACAATTTTCCTTTCAAAATCAATGGCATGCCACATCTGCAAGAGGGTGCATACATACTAACAATGTATATGATGCAAAATAAACCCATTACAGAATGCAAAGACAGCATAATATAACCCTTTGAAGTCTTTGTTATAAATAAAGTCTAGATACATATTACACAGTACAACATTATACAATATATGTCCTGCATAGTATCATCCTCTTGCCATTTCTGAGGGATTCCAGTAAGAAAGCAGGGTCACTTAACTTAGCAGCATGAACAAAATTAACATGTCATATTCCTTCTGCTAAAGACACATCAAAAATGGGTTATTAAAATAAAAATAATGAAAATCATAAACTTTGCTCATGGCAGTATAGCCTCTCACCAACACACCATATCACAAGCAGCAGCACTCATCACAGATGTGCCCTTCTTCCAACATGATTTTAAAATCTTGATTTATAATACATATGTCAAGTAACAATATTATGAATAATTTTCATCATGATGCAGCTTATCAGTCAACTTCATAGTACTATACATAAAATAAAATCTGAATATTTATACAGTAAGACCTCTACATACGAGTGAACCGTTATAGGAATAAATAGAGATACAAGCTCTAAATTCGTGGAAATTTTGTTCTTACTTATGAGCAGAAATTTGATATATGAGCGAGTCATTTATATGTCGTAGCATAAAGACATAAAAAAAGTATGTAGTCGTAGTAAAAATCTAAATGTTTCAAGTTACAAACAGTATAAATAGTATTTGTCTTATCAGCTGATTCATTCAGCACCCGTCTGCTCTCTGGCTCCCTCCCTCCTCCCCCGCCATCTGCCTACCTCCGTTATCGACAGTCTTCGTCTCCCCCAAGGTAAGATTGATAAATATAGCACATTCTTTATTATTTTATTATCTATATTATTTATATTATTGTGCCATTAACATTTACTATACAGTACTGTATATTATACCGTATTAACATATAAATTGTGTTGTTGTGGGAGGGCTGGAACGCATTAGTTCTATTTCCTTTATTTTATATGGTAAAAATAGTTTTCATATACAAGTTATTTGACATGCGAGATCAGTTGTGGAACAGATTAAACTCTTATGTGGAGGTATTACTGTATCACATTACAAACTTCAACATCATATCACTGTCCTTTCTGCACTATATTCTCCCAGCCAATTCCACATCTTGTCATAACGTACATCATTCTAAAAAGTTGAGCCCTATACAGTGCTGAAAAGGCAGTGAATGTAACCCACTTGCTACCTTCACCTTTCCAGATAAATCTGGTCTGCATTTCTGCTGGGTGGGTAAGAGGATATTTCCAGTCATATGCTTGAGCACTCCTTGATCTCTTTGAAGGCTGCTCTAAAGGTGAGCAAACTTATACTCAGCTTACTAAGGCATCCTAGCATGAAATCAAACTGCAAAATCGACTCTTTCCACACAGTATTAAAGCCCAGAACTCTGATCACCAGGTTACAGAGAATTTAACCCTTGCTATAGTGCCCATTCTTGCCTTACACTCAAGGTTTTTTTTTCATTGTATGGTGAGTTTTATACAAATCTCATACTTGAAGACATGACCATTTGTGTAAGCTGTTTGGAAGTATGGGAAAGAAAAGTTGTTTGTTTTGGTCATTTTTCATAACTTTCACCTTGTATGACAATCCACATAGAGCACCAACAAGTATATAAACTATATATAGAAAAAACTCTTACTTTATAGACAATCCACATAAAGTAGCAACAACTTTTTATATATTGTAACACCCTGGTTGTTACAAGGGGGTATTTTTATGCCTGATCTTTTTTTCTGCCAGTCAGGCATAGGATGCTGGTGACCCTGTTTTGTCTTTTTCTTTCTCTTTCCCCTTTGTTGTGTGCTACATACAAAACACCCCCATTTGAACAACTCTGAGACCCCCACCCTCTGCATGGACCACTGCCCCCTAGGTGGTTTGGCCACGAAGTTACATTAATGGTGTGACAGCTTGCATCTCACACCTTCTTTGGCTTGTGTGAGAACAAGAACTCCATGGTTTGACTTTCTTTATTTTGGGTTTTCTAGGTCAGACAACTCATTTTATCAGCCCTATTGGTCAAGGCCAGAGTAACCAGATGTGGTCAGGTGACAGACAAGAAGTGGGGCGAGAGGTTCTGGAAGATTCGATGGAAGAAGGTATATAGGTACTCAGGGTTTGGGGTTTGGTATTTTTTCCAAAAGATTCATGGATGGATAATGAAGATGGTTGCTGAGAGAGAGAGAGAGAGAGAGTGTGTGTGTGTGTGTGTTGTTACGAAATTCCTGTATCTTAAGGATTATCTTAAGGAATCAATTAAAACTATCTGCTTAACTAGGAAAAAATACTCTGAGATTCCTTATGCAGCTGGCCCACCACTGTCTAACCATGTAAGGAGAATGTGTGGGTTACAATATATAAAACTCTTACCTTGTTGACAATCCACACAGAGCACCAACAGCTATAATGTAGCGTGCAACCCCCCAGCCTTCACGTTCAAAAATGAAAGGAAGAGGCGCATTGGCATCAACCAGATAGTAAGGGCACATGAGTGTTACAATGGCGGAGATGCCACAGTAAGCGAAGCTAATCACAAGCAGTGCCACAACAATGCCTATTGGAATGGACTTTTGAGGATTTTTGGTTTCTTCCCCTGTCCAAGAAAAAAAATACTTCTAATGAAGTAAATTTTACTGCTAAAATGAACCCTTCTTACATAAAGTTTATTTCAAAAAATAGTTTAACTGACTGAACTACAGCTGGAGCCTGATAAGAACAACACATTTAAAGAAAATGTTGCGTACAATAAAAATTTAATGCAAAAACCTCTTTTTATCTCTAAAATTTATTTAGACTGTACAAATACTTAATCAGCAAAACTGACATAGATTGAACATTCTCTGGTGGGAATATCTCATCATCCAGATCATACTAACCATCACCGCCTCACCCTCCATAGATAGCCACATATATAAGTAGTCTGTAAATCTATCTTCCTTGAGCTTTGCTGTGCTGCTGGACTGTGGCTCTCACACATAAGCTCACATACATCTCCATGCGTCTGTGTATACGAGAGACAGCTAGCTGTCGTCAAAATCTCTAGTTTTGCTGGATGGCAACTCTCACACACTAACACAAGGTGCAACATGGAGTGATAATGGTTGTTGCTTCTTGGTACAAATGGCATACAAGGCAGTATGTTGAGGTCCAAAAACAGCAGGGTAGACAGGGTTTCCAGGATGAGATTTCACACACAGGACAGCATGAGTTGCAGATGGCAAAGAGAAAGTGGAAGCTCACCAGCTTCTGCATACAAACTTTGTACAGGAATGGTGCAGAAGGCACCCAAACAGATGCAGATCCCTTGATGGTGAATAGGATCAAGAATTTTGAGATAGGACTCCTGATCAGAGCCACAGATGATGGAGCCATAGTCTAACTTAGAGTGGACCAGGGCATGATACAACTAAGCAGGAACATGCAGTTTGTCCTCCAGCTGACATGGCCAATTACTCGAAGAATGTCCACTGACATGAGAGACATAGAGCTTTGATTTGTGGAAGGAAAGATAGTTTGCGGTCAAAGATGACCCCAAGAAATTTTACTTCCTGAACCACTTTGAGTACCGTGCCATTGACAGAGACAGGTTTGGAAACATCCCTCTCCTTGAAAGATGCGATGAGACAGAAAGTTCTTGATCAAGAGTGGCATACGACACCAGAAGCCAGGGGCGTGAAGTTCCAACAGAATACCTTCCTTCCAGGTAGAGTCGTACGCCTTCTCCAAAACAAAGAACACCCCTAAAACATGCTTTGCAGACAAATGCATCCCTAACAAATATTTCAAAACAGATCAGATGGTTCAGGGTGCTGCGATATTGTCTGATACTAGGCATCGGAGTTCTTTAAAGTTGGCTGGGATCCCTTGACCATACCACTGAAGGATTGTTGACATACTTTATCTGTGGAGAAATGATGCAGAAGGAGAAGGAGAAGACAGGGGACGACGCTAGATGTCACTCATCTACATCCATCTCCTGCTTGCCAAGAAGGCAAAGCAGTTAGAGACAGGGACTGAAGTGTCAGCTGTAGCGGCCCCAGATGTTTGGTGCTGGGTAGAGTTTTTTGCAGGTGATTTAGTTTTTGGCTGTCTTTCTTGTTTGTCTGGGGTGTGGTATTTTTACTTTTTGGAGATTTTGTGTTACGTGCTTGTTGGCGTTATGTGTTTCTGCCTGGTGTACATTGTGTGGATTGTGATGCTGGTGTGATTTGAGATGCTTGTGTTGATTGTGATGACTGGGTGCCATCACTGCCTGTAGGAGAAGCTGGAGGCGGCATAGCATGATGGACTGGGACAGGGCCCTTTGAAGAAACCCATGTCATATCTGTCTGGATAGCTATAAATGCTGGCAGACGTTTTGCAACGATTGCCGAGTAGGAAGACTGGAGTAGAAGATGCTCCGGAGGGGCTACCCACTATGTGACGGCGAGCATCGATGTAAGAGACAACAGACTCCGCGAGTACACGTTGGATGGCTGTCTCTTCTATCCTTTCATTTCAGACAGACTTTGGAAGAAGCAGCGTGAGACCCATGACAGTTGGCACAGTGGGCACTTGAGTTGCAATCAGCTGCAGTGTGGCCAGTCAAGCCACAGTGAAAACAGCGGCCTTGGGATTTGCAGAAGTTAGCCGCATGACAGTTGAAGCAGCACAACAGAGAAACAAATACCCAGCCTCAATGAAGTCAGGTATTTGGACCAAGCAAAAAGTTAGAAGAAGAGTGTTGGCTGGAATATACTTCCCATCCTTCTTCAAGTTGACTCTCTGCGCAGCAAAAACCCCAGGGATGCCATTTCTGACCTGGTGCCCGTGCATAAATTTAATGTTGATGTAGAAGATAGGTGATTTAGACTAGTGCTCAGTAAGGTGGGATTAGGTGTCCTGTAAAAGTATAATCATAGGGTTAGTAAGTGGTTCACCCTTTCACATGGACTTTTCACACTGTTTCAATTGTATTTTAAATGTCAATAAACTTACATTTGTTCCTGCATATTCTTTAGTCCAGTTAAACCATAAATAAAATGCTGTACATTCTTACCTAGTATGTCCTAACATAATATCTCAATGCAGATCAGTTGCTCATCAAAGATGCTATTTTTTCTCACCTTATATCAATGTAATAAAAGCATGCACAGATATAAAATTAGCTCTCACCTGTTGTAGCTATGCAATCAAAGCCTACATATGCATAAAAACAGGTTGCTGCCCCTGACATCATGCCAGAAAAACCAAAGGGCAAGAATCCACCACTTCCAGCCTGAGATGGGACCTGAACAGATAATAGGTATGCCTATAATGTAACAGTGCCAACTCAGAAAATCTAGAAAGCTTAAAATGGCTTTAATTTTTTGCCATTAGGTAGACAAATCAGGATGTTTTGAAAAGGAAAAATGCTTTATTTACATACGCTAGACAATTTTTGTTAATATGCAACACAGACCGATACATGTATTTAGATATTCTTTTTCCAATACTGACAGCAAGGGAAAAAACAATAATTGTTTTGCATCATTATGTCTGGTAAGTTTGGTTACAGGGGAGGAAAATATGGCTGTTTTAGTAATATATATATATATATGTAGGATATAACTCGTGGTAAAACAAATGTATATTTTACAAGTAAATTTAACAAATTTGTGGAAATATCAGCAGCACACGTCTTCATCACAAGCGCCAATCAACTTACTTCATCATGTGATAAACTCCAATTATGAATCTTTGCCTTGAACAAGCCACATATAATGACATATGCAATGACAAAAAGGTTGATGCAAGTAAAGATGTTGTTAAAGCGTGTTGACTCCTTCACTCCAATTGCCAGCACAGCTGTTATTAAAGAATCACAATCACATATAGCCCATATCACACACACACACACACACAGAGTACAACAAGTTTAAAGCAAATAAAACTGTTTCTTCACAACAAAAGCAAAACTGAAGATGGAGGATACTGCACAGTAGTCTGAAATACATTTATGCATGTTTGTTTGTGTGTATGTGTGTATGTGTGCATGGACATGCATGTGTGTGCATAAGTCAGGCATTAAAAAGTTTGAAATATGTTATTCTCACTATAGTATATTCTATACTACAAAAATAATAATTACCTCAAAGTTGCTAATTTATAAGCTTAAGTATATATGTTTGCCTAATTTTAGACTGATGAAACTAACACAGTGAAAAACAAAGACTGTATACAATGAATCCTGAAAATGTCTGTCAAGAGACTGTTCCAGATAAAAAGTGGCACAACCTATATTTTGCTATATATGTTATCGGCAATATGTAAAAACCGGCATTCTATAGAATACCTAGGCAATGTATACAATGCCGGAAATGGGACGTCAGAGTATGAAATACATCATATTTTATACATTTCCTAGGCATTCTATAGAATACCTAAATGGCAAGCTGGCAGAGTGTAGAATAAGCTTTCCCGATGACAGTGAGGAAATGTAAGGTTATGGGGCTAACATTAGGTGCACTATTTGCTTCAATACTGAGAATGCAGTAGAAAGTAAGAAACTTGGGATAATGCAAGGAATTTTGAACGAACTCTATGAAAGATCACAATTCAGTGTTCGTCAAAAGAACTTGCTCAAGGTGGAAGATGTTCCTGACCACGAAATATCTCTTCGCTCTGCTGCTACTGTTCAGTCCACAGGAAGTGGCCAAATATTTTTGAGGTGTATGTGAAAGACTAAGTGCCAAAATAACAAATGCTTTTGCATAAAAAAGAAAATTAAGTGCAATTCCAAATGCCATTCTAGCCTTCCATCCTGCAACAGATAGTAAGTTATGACACTTCTGATTTCTTTGTTCTCTCAGTAAAGATATCCTGTGGTTCATTTTGTATTTCTTTTTTCAGATTTGGACAGTTTGTTACTAAAGACCTTTCCAATGTGGATATTTCACACTTGGCCTAAAGTAGTACTTGTCATTCTTTATAATGCCTAGGTATTTTATGCAATGCCTAGGAAAGGTATGTAACAACGCAGATATTTCATATCTTGCCTGAAAACAACAGGGATTGTATACATTGTCTAGGTATTCTATAGAATGCCGGCTTTTCATACATTGCTGGTAACATATACATTTATAAGGGTTAAAAGGAAGAGTTTTTGAAAAACACAAGAGGTCTTTCAATTTTGATGGTCATGGTATCCTTAAACAATGAAAGTTCTTTTGGTAGGCTAAAAAGGGTTAAAGAAAAATAGTCCATGGGGAAGGCAGAACCCAGACTCTCTCGTTTTTCCCTCCTTTAACATTTCATGACAGATGAAAAACCTTTGCAGGATGGGGTGCACAAAGGGTGTCTTACAGTTAGTGCTTGAGCAAGGCTTGAGTCCAAAACCTTCTGTTACAAAGTTGAATACACTAACCATATGGCTCCCTGTCTAGCTATAATTTAGATGTCAGAAATGATCAACTACATGATTCTTTTTTCCACAATGTCTAATGGACTGATTATAACTTATTCGGTGGATGAAAGCAAAGATTACCTAGTTAATTGGTAAGACAAATGAACAATTAGAAAATAGCTCATTGCTTACGTGTTAATAATTAGTCTGATTACTGTATCTTTAAACAAATACTTCTTGCCACTAGACCAGTGAGAGTATTCACATTTTTTCAGAAATGCCTTATTACCTGTTAGAAGAAGTGTGATGGCAAAAGAGAACAAGTCTGGGTAGCTTGAAAAACCAGTCAGATGAATGGGCAAATGTTTCTTGAAAAAGTCTTGAATTTGGTTGTCAATCAGTGAATCGAAGTAGGTACTCCAGGCTCTTGCGACACTAGCTGTGCCTAAAGGGTAGAGAGGAAATCGAGAATATTAGATCAAAGGGTCACAAGCATTATATTATGCCTATATGCAAAGGAGAAGAGGATAGCTCAGTGGTTAGAGCACTAGCTCCCAAAGTCTTCCCCCTACCCACATACAAAGGTAAAGAAAATCATCTTTCTTCTTCTTCTTTGACACTCTAATGGTAACTTCAGAATACGTAGGAAAAGAAAATGCAAGAAGGGAAAGGAGATCATCTTTCTTCTTCCACAATCTCATGGGAACTCCAGAAGCCCTGACAAAGTCTGCAGTGTGCTGGAAGCTTTCCATTTTGACTGCTATACACCCACAGATGAGGCAGAAGGAAAGGACAAGGAAAATTTCTACAACAGCTTGCAGGCAACAAGGAAAAACATCCCTACCTATGATGTAATAATAGTACATGGAGATTTCAAAGCTACAGCAGGCAGCAAGAACGAAGGACGAGAAATAACCATGGGAAAGGAAGGTATACGGTATATAACAGACAATGACAGCAGATCGTGTGATTTTTGCGAAGAAAACAATCTTGAAATTGGAAGAACAACTTTTCAACATAAAAAGATTCATAAAGTGACTTGGAAATCACCTGATGGCAGAACAGTGAGTCAGACAGACCACATTATTATTAATGGCAAATGGAGGCACTCAGTTCAAGACGTCAGAGTCAAAAGAGGGCAAAAATAGGTAGTGACCATAACTTGCTCATTGGCAAACTTGCTCTAAAGCTCAGAAAAGATAAGGTGGGATGGGAGTGGGAGAACAAAGACATTCACACTTTGACATGGATCAACTTAAAAACTCAGCAGTTCAGCGAAAATTCATCCTTGCATTAAAAAATAAGTTCAGTGTCCTAACAGATGATACCCACATGACAATCGCCAACTTTAACCATGCAATAAAAGAAGCGGCTGAGGAGAACATCGGCTATAGAAAAACAGTAAATGAGAGCTGGATCTCCATGGAAACATGGAAAACAAAAGAGCAGAGGAAAGAGATAAAACACCAGTTGCTCGGCACAAAGTCTCCACGCCTAAAAGAGAATTTGGTGAAATAATATTCCCAGAAAGGCAATGAAGTGAAGAGGGGCGCTAGAAGAGATAAAAGAAAGCTTGTAGAAAACCTAGCTATAAAAGCAAAAGAAGCTGCAGGAAGACAAGACATGAAGTGGTTGACAAGACCAAAAAAAGGCTACCAGAAAGTAAAAATGGCGGCCAAGACTTACCTTTAAAAACACAAGATGGAAATATCATCACTAATGAAAGTAAGAAAGCAGAGAGATGGAAGGGGCACTTTGAGCAGCTGCTCAGCTGACCTAGCTCTCCAGTACTAGCCGATATCCCAGAAAGTGAAGAAGACCTGGACATACACATGGACCCAATCACCATGACTGAAGTAAAGGAAGCCATGCAACAACAAAAAAAGCGCCAAGACCTTATGGGATTTGCTCCAAAATGTTAAAGTTAGAAGCAGAAGAAATACCAAATCTGCTTTGCAAGATCTTCCAGAAAATATGAGACACTCAAGAAACAGCAGATGAATATAAAAAGGGCATAATCTTCAAACTGCCAAAGAAAGGTGATAGGCGACTGCATCAACTGGTGAGGGATAGCCCTGTTATCACAAACAAGCAAAATCTTCAGCAGAATCCTTTTGAAGAGGCTCACCGCTGTTCTTGATGACATCATCAGGAAAGAACAAGCAGGCTTTAGAAAAGGAAGGTCATGAAGCGATTAAATCTTCAACTGAAAACAAAGAAAAGAGGAATCTGTTGGATGCTTACATCTGTACTGGAAGATTTAGATTATGCTGATAACATTGTTGCATTACCCAGCCAACACAAAGATGCACAGGAAAAGATCAACAATCTGACCAAAACGTCATTAAAAATAGGACTTAAAGTAAACACAGGTAAAACAAAAGAAATGAGACAGAATGCTCAGTCAACAAAACCCATTACAATTGAGAACAAAGAAGTAGAGAAAGTCCAAGAATTTACACACTTTGATAGTCTAGTAACAACAGATGGAGATGCAGAAAATGATGTGAAGAACAGCATCAAAGCAAATCAAGCCTTTGCCATGCTAAAAGATATTTGGAAGACCAAAGCTTAGAGGAGTAATATATTAAGAATCTTCAGAAGCAATATCCTCTTGGTCTTACTCTATGGAAATGAGTGCTGGAAGATATCAGCAAAAATCAGGCAGAAACTAGAAACCTTCCAAACCAAATGTCCGAGGAAAATTTTCAAGATATTCTGGCCTAACACAATTACTAATAAAGAAATCCTCACAAAAGCCAGCTGCACAAGTATGACAACCCCAATCTGAAAATTGAAGGTGGAAATGGCTAGGGCATGTGTGCAGAATAAAACAAGGGGCACCACCCAAAACAGTCCTTTATCGGACAGCTGATGGCAGACAAAAATGAAGGTCTCTAGTGGATGTCTTATGTACAACCTTAGGTACAAATAGGACTAATAAGTTATAAGTAAGTCGTCTTTTATGCTGGGATCAAGTCATTCACTAGCCTGTGATACATAAAGCAGGTATCTCTTGGTATTACTGTAGTATAAGCCATGGGTGATGGGTAATCTTATATGCTGAAAGTCATCCCTTGGCATGTGAGACATGAAGCTTGACAGCCTTAGTTCCTTCTTGATCTGCATTCTTGTTTCTTTCAGTAGCCTAGGGTACATATAGTCAGGACCCTTGGCTTTGAAAGGATTGAGTTTCTTGAGCTGTGTCAGAGCTTGCTGTTCCAGGATCTTAATATCTCCACTGGCTTTTCATTGTCTCTAAAGCAAAGGATGGATGAGACATAACATAGTTTTTGTTAGACTTTTAGTACAAATATCTCATATAACTGTTTAGATTGTTTCAAAATATTACCTATAATATACTCAAGAAGCAGATTCCAGCCAATGATGAATGCCATTAACTCGCCAACAGTCACGTAACTGTAGACATAGGCTGATCCAGCACGGGGGACACGAGCAGCAAACTCTGCATAGCACATTCCTGGCCAGTGAAAGTTGTAACAGTTAGGTGCATATATGTATAAGCACAATTAGGTATATATATTTATATATATATATAAATATCTCCAATAAAAAATCAATAAAATATCACATGATCAAATTTTGTATGAAAATTACCACAGTATGATCAATATGAACAGAATTTATCTTTTCTCTCTTTATTAAAATGAAAGATTTTAACTTCAATTAATGTAAATAATACCAGTATAATAGCCACTCGATACAGTTAATCATCGTCATCATACACCTTATGTATGTTCATCACACAATGCATCCCAGGTTGCAGATGGGACTCTTTCCGATAGGAGAAAGAGGTGTGATGTTCATGACTGACTTGCGGCATGAAGATTTCAGTTCAAGATGATAAACTGTACAGGTGTACGGACATCCACCGTTGTGGACATTAAGTAGTACTGCACTCAGGTTCTGATGGAATGGACAGTCCCGCAGGAAGTCATCCTGTGTTTTTTTTTCTAGGGTTTCCTTTCTTTGGCAGTGGTATGACTATTAACTGCATCCATTCTTTAGGCCATTTTTTGCGTTCCCAGATGTTTTGGCACAGAGTAGTAAGAACCTTTTTTGTTTCTTCCCCATCTTGAAAATGTGTAGGTCAGCTGGTTGTTGTCAACGTCCGATAACTTCTCTCCCTTCAAACTGTGTACGTATATCCCGACCTGTTCTAACAGTACTTGTAGTAGGTCTGCAAGCTCGCTGATTTCTGTCTGGCCTTAGAAGACATTGATGTCTCTTCTCACCTGGAATTTGTACAAATCTTTGCAGTGTTTGGTCCATGGGTTAAGTCCAGCAGGACTTTCTGTGAGACCCTTCGCCTTACTGAAAGCGTTCACCCTGTGATGCCGTTTTAACATCATGATTAGTTGAAAAAGTTGTCTCTTATTATACATTTAAACTTTTTGTGCAAATAAACTCACCAGCAAAAGCAGAGGCGATTCCTGCCACGAAAAAAGACAACACCACTGCTGGGCCCGCTGTCTCTTTAGCCACCTGACCCGCCACAATGTAGATCCCAGTTCCAAGAGTGCTGCCAATACCTGCAAATGAATCAGTGCATCATTTGCTCAGTTAGTCCCATTCCAATTAGAAAATGACTAGGAATCGCCTGTTTTAGCTAAATGCCATTCTAATGAAAGTACCGAGAAGTTCAGTGCTTTATAATCGCACCATGATTATGATGGTGCAGAATTCATTCTAACCTGACTGACATTAATAATAATAATAAATAATAGTGAAGATTTTTATAGCGCATATTCACACTCGTAGAGAGTATGCTCTTAGCGCTTAAAACGGGGAAGAGACGTGGACTAAGTAGATACAAGTTAGTCCCTTCGATCATGTTTTCATCCTTGTGGTTTCAGAGAAGAGGCCGAAAGTTCTCAAGGAGAATTTCTAACCCCAGAGGCAGCCTTTTTGGGGTGGCAACTGGGGCAGCTGCCCCAGGCCCGGGCTTGAGGGGGGGGGGCTGCGATAGGAGATTCTTGTGTTGCGGTATATATGGTATATAGCCATAGCCTACATGCACTTACAACTCTCGGTCCCGCATTTGACCCTAGCTCTGGGCCCCGCGTACTGCTAAGGTCCCCTCTGTTTAACTCGATAGTGCTAAGTGTGTGACCAGCCTTGTGGGGATTTTCCTCCTTCTAATGTATAGCTCTCCTTTGGTAGGCACTGGTTTTCAATTATTTTGTTCTGTTTTTTTAAATATATTCTTTATTCAGTAAATGCAGTTCACATAACTTGACATCCCTTTCGTTTTTAATTCAAGAGAAGAGAAGAGGTAGAGGGAAGAAAGAGGAAGACAAAGGAGAGTGTCGACTAATGTGTCATTACAAACAATTTTACGTGACTACATTTGAGATTTTGTTCTGTTTTTAACATATTATATTCCAGCTCTGTCTTGTTTCTCAGGAAGAGGAGTGTGTGTGTGTGTGTGTGTGTGTGTGTGTGTGTGTGTGTGTTGGGGTTGTATATATGTTTATATCAACTTGTGACACAGGGTGACCGGTGGTTGTCGAGCAAGCTGGCTAACTGACTGATCACACGAAGCTGCGCGCCGCATTCCGTTTTGCTCAAATCAATGGAAAGCCACCTTTAAATTTTCTACATTTATATTAATCGTGTTTGTACTGCAGTCTAGCAAAAATGGTCATCGAACCCACAAAATCATGCAGTGCACCCTGTATATTGTCAACGCAGCTCAGTAATTTTTGAGCCCGAGGAGGGTTTATTGTCGGTTTTTATGTGCCTTTTGAATCATGCCTCAAAGAGGACGATTAAGTACTGACCAAGGGAGGGTCATTGCATGTCTGCAGGAGGGCGTGGGTGTTTGAGACTTCGAGTTGCTCATTCTCTCATTCAATGAGACCCCTACAATGCAACGGCAACGGAAGCCCGCGGTCAACTACCAGCCACCAGGACAGGTTTGTTGTTCTGTCAATGAACTTCATTGACTTTAAGAAGGCATTTGACAGAGTCTGGTACGAGGGGCTATGGCATGTGATGCGGAAATTCAACATTGAAGAAGGGCTCGTCCAAGTTGTTGAAGCGTTGTATAACAGCTCAACGAGTACAGTACTGCTGAACAACCAAATAGGAGCTGACTTTCGCACCACAGTAGGGGTACGTCAAGGATGTCCCCTATCACTCGTGTTGTTTAATATATTCTTTGAGGACATCATGCTCGAAGCTCTTCATGACCACCATACTTCCATTTCAATCGGTGGAAGACCAATCTGCAACCTACGCTTCGCAGATGACAGATCTGTTAGCAGGTACAAACACGGAACTGCAAGACCTCACAAACAGATTGACAGACAGCTCAAATACATATGGAATAGAGACCAGCACTGAAAAGAGCAAAGTGATGATCAATGGCAACGGCAAGGCAGAGATCTTTATGAACGGGCTACAGCTCGAAGAGGTAAGTAGCTTCAAGTACTTGGGAGCCACCCTCTGCAAGGACGGCAGCTCCACGCAAGATATCCGCATCAGGACCGCAACAGCAACAGCAGCAATGGCTAGACTAGATAGGATTTGGCATAGCCACAAGATAAGGTTCACTACCAAGTACAGGCTGTACAAATCCCTGGTAGTGCCGATCCTGCTCTACGGATGTGACACGTGGACTCTGCTCGCCGAAACAGAAAGGAGAATCCAGGCATTCGAGAACAAGTGTCTGAGGAAGCTGCTCCGGATCTCATACAAAGAACACAAGACCAACGACTTTGTAAGAAACAAGATGGCCACACTCGTAGGACACCAGGAACCTCTACTATCAACAGTCAAGCGACGTAAGCTGGTCTTCTTTAGTCATGTGACCCGGCACGACACCTTGTCGAAGACTATCCTTTAAGGCACCTTGGAGGGTGGCCGACGCCGAGGTGGTCAGAGAAAGAAGTGGTTTACGAACGTCAAAGACTGGACTGGTCGTCTTGTACAGGACCTGCTGACTATCGCCTACAATAGACAAGAGTGACAGCCCCTGTCAGCTACCACGTCTATCCATGTGATCCCCCCAACGCCAGGTGCCAGGCAAGGGTCGACTGACTGACTGACTGACTGACTGACTGACTGACTGACTGTTGTTCTGTCGGCTCTAAGACAGAGAACAGCTCCTACCAGCACACTCATGGGACAGCTGCAGACAGCTGCTAGTGTAACTGTCAGTGACCAGTTCTCAACCGGCTCAGGGAAAGCAATCTTTGGTCACGGCGACCCGCTTACCCTCTGCCCTCAAACCTGCACACCTGGCTGCTCATCGATCTTGCATGGACACAATGCCATCTGGCATGGACAAGGTAACACGTGTTCTAATGAATCTCGCTTTGCCAGGTGCTTCCACGATGGGCGAATCCGCGTCTGGAGAGCGTTACCACGATCTAGTGTGGTGGAGTATGATCGCTATGGTGATGGATTATTCATGATGTGGGGTGTGATGTGGACGGCCTACAGAACTTCCCTCTATCTGGTGAAAGGCAACATGCCAGGCGTGGCATACAGCCATAACATTTTACAGTCTCTGGTACTGCCAGCACTGCAGGCCATTGGACCAGGCGCCATCTTTCAGACTGCAGAGGGCCAGGGGTCGTCAATGACTTCCTGTAGTAGCACCAAGTCAACCGCGTGGACTGGCCGGCCTACTCCCATCTGAATCTTACTGAACAGCTGTGGGATGTCCTGAGCCAGCAACTTTAGAGCAAACCACCCTCCCCCTGCAGCTGACCTCAATCGACTGTACTATATAGTTTCTTCAGCAAGAGTGGGAGGCAATTCCTCAAAGAACTCTGAGAACATTAGTTCAGTCAATGAGACAACGGTGCCTTGCCTGCGTTCAGCTCAATGGTGGGCACACACGATACTGACTTTCTTTTTCTCGGACATCACTTTTTTGAATTTTGAAACATGGGTTATATCATTCCAAGCTCTAATTCTTGTTGTTAAAATGTGATAATGTTTCATTTCATGAATAACAAAATGCTTCGATTCAATGATACTGTCTGTGTGTTTATTGGCACGAAACATTGATTGACTACACAACTGGCCTAAGTGGCCTTTCCATTGTTTTGAGCTTTAAGAAAAACTCCCTGCACCTATTTTTCGCGCCCGCGTATTTTCTACTCGGACAATAGAGATTAATGTGAGATGCACGGGAACTGTGAACAAAAGTGCCAGGGTTATTTTACAATATTTCAATTATATATCATGCAAGGCGATACATGAACGCCGTGAAGATAACATGTACAGAATACATATGCAATATAACACCTCGATACAGATGTAGCATGACAATACACAAGAAATATAAAATGCTAATGATAAAACATTTTGACGGATTTTCAATGGTTGTGGTCAGGCTTACAGCAGCGAGGGTTAGAGCAGTGAGCCGTGTGGCAACCTACCGAGACCGATCAGATCCCATGTCGTCAGACATCGATGAAGGCTGGTATCCTCTATGTTATCATCTGTGAAAACTTTTTTTCGTACCAGCTTCTTCATGAATCCAACACATCCTGGCATTCTCCTTGCCTGAAGGAAAACAAGTTTTTATTAACCCACCATATCTTGCCATTCTCCTTTCCTGAAAAAAACAAGTTTTTGTTAACCCATCATAACCAACCACTTTGGTCTCCTGTCATAAAGGGTTAGACTTTTTGTATCCATTTAGTTATGAATTTTCACCGCTATCTGTATCTTTCTTTAAGTGCTGCCCAGGTGTATTCGCTTGTTTTAGTCAGACTTGCTTTCCAATCTATTTGCCTCCCTGTCTATTTATCGTCCAGTTTGTCGACTGGCCGGTTGATAAATACATGTGAAGTGGCGCAGGAAGATGCTAAGCTTTGGGGAAGGGGGGGGGGCAACTTCATGCTGACAGTGAACGACATTCACATTTTTGCCTCCTCAGTATTTTTTTTTTTAGAGGGGGCGGCTGACCCCTCCCCCCCCCCGGTTCCTACGCATGTGTTGTGCGGTCAGTTTTGCTTGCTTTAGCTGTAATTCGTGTGAGGAATACAGATGAAACTAAAGGACATGGAGCAGTGCTGGTGTCAGGGTGGAAAAGAAGGACCACCATGAAGGAGGCAGTCACCCGGGAAGTGGGTGACCGGGAAATCACCCCGCACGTACATTGCGGGTGTATTTGAGGAAAGTGTGAGTGTGAGGTCGACTACCGGGTCAAGCATCATGACCATAGCAGGTAAAGAGCAAACTTTCTTTAAAATAAAACTTTGAGGTCACACAGAG
This sequence comes from Marisa cornuarietis, assembly GCA_004794655.1. Classification (NCBI taxonomy): domain Eukaryota; kingdom Metazoa; phylum Mollusca; class Gastropoda; order Architaenioglossa; family Ampullariidae; genus Marisa; species Marisa cornuarietis. The sequence goes on from SMMW01000161.1 coordinate 62,783, forward strand.
CAGAAGCTGGAATAGGAAAGACTTATAGAAGGAAATTGTTTCTTTCCAGATGTGCCCAACAGACACACAAAAAGGGTCCCAAACGTTTTTTATTAAGAAAAATTGCAAATGTGTCCAAGTATGCAGCAAATATGCGAACATTTGTGGAAAAATATAAAGATAACTGTAACACGAACTGTAAAAATGACAGAAAAAGTGCTTAACAGAAAAACAACTTTGAAGTTTTCCTCAGCTTTAAGAATGCGAATTAAACCAATTTGAGTCATCTGATTATTCAACAGTAGAATGATGAAGTATCTGCACGTTGACATTTTGTAGAATAACAATGTCTGAAAGTGATGTTGAAGCCGAGGAAACATGTTGACACTACAGGTGCCCATGACGATGGGCAAAGCTGTGAAGGTTCAAGTCCACATTAGTCGCAACAACTCGTTTGTCATGAGCTCTGAGTCTCTTTAGAAAATTGACGAGAAACATGGCGCTGGACAGTTGAAGCTAATTGAGGTTGAATGTAGTTTCCGAACAATGTTTCGACGACAATTTATTTCGTAGTCAGCACCGACAGTGTTTACTTACTACACATGTCACGATGAGCCCACATCAAAAGCCAAAGAGAACAAACATAATTCGGGGTGACGGTCACATGCATGCATCATTTTCTGAAATCGTCAATATGCTTTCTTCTTGTTTGTGTGTACGAAAGGGCCGAGGCTGAATGAGCAACTAAACGGAACAAACCCGCGCGCAGCAACAGCTGGCGGTGGTGCAATAATTATATAGTCCCTTCCTTTCCATGGATGGAAACTTTAGGCGAAGGCATGCGTTGAGTTGGTGATACAGACCGTGAAGCCATCAATAGGATGATCCCTCTTGACCACCCCCCACCCTAGTGTAGGGCCATATATAGTCTGGGTTGTAATGGTGGTTGTGCCGCCAGCCACCCCACTCCCACCCCCACTTCTCAAGCAGAACCACTGCGGGCTGTCCGAGAGTAACTTTCTCATCCAGAGTTGTGTTAACCTTTACGTTTCTCTGCGTAGCGAAGTTGTTTGACTTGTTTCTTGTTTAGTTTGTGTACAACATGATGAGCTTGTCTGTGGTGACATTGTGCTGGGGGAGTCTGCTAATCTACATGGCTATGGCTCACCGACTGCTTATGTCAACGCCCATTGAGCTTGGGAAGTGCTGCCATTATCAGTAGTGGTAGTAGTAGTAGTTGTAGGACAAGTCGTAACAGTAGTTGTAGCTGAATGGTACGTCTACAAGTTAGTCGTCAGGGGTGTGTAGCCTTTTGTCAGCCTGTACCTGTCGCTGCTGGTTATTTACCAGCGCGTGTCTGCTGACTGTGCGATCAGAGATGATCACGTGTACAAACTTTAAAATAAAAACATCGTTGAAATTCAGCAAAATATGTGCCTGCATCTTATGTCTGGTTGTTCCGTTGTAACATCACCACTCCATTATAACAACACCACACGTACCAGTCCTTGAAGATCATAGAAAACAACCGGACACATATAGCATCTTATCAGTTACTCCAATAATATTCAGTTAATCAAAAAGTAAGTAAAAGGTTTTGTTGCTGTTATGACATCGGGGCACAGATCAAGCTTACATAGGACATACCCGAGATGAGCGATACCTGCCGTCTGGCTGTAGCTGTGGGTGGAACACGTACTGACTGTGACAGTGTCAGCCTGTGATGAGCGATACCTGCCGTCTGGCTGTAGCTGTGGGTGGAACACTTGACTGTGACAGTGTCAACCTGTGATGAGCGATACCTGCCGTCTGCCTGTAGCTGTGGGTGGAACACTTGACTGTGACAGTGTCAACCTGTGATGAGCGATACCTGCCGTCTGCCTGTAGCTGTGGGTGGAACACCTGACTGTGACAGTGCTGTAGCTGTGGGTGGAACACCTGTCTGTGACAGTGTCAACCTGTGATGAGTGGTAAATCCAATCTCGCGGTAGTCGTGAAGGGAACAGCTGCGACAGCCAGCTCGCTATATAGTCCAATGGCCAGGTGTAAAGGGCACTTGGCTTGGCGTTGTTACCTACGTTGTGTACTCTAGGCGGTGTAGCCGGAAGTTGACGCCCACCAAAAAGTGACTGCAGGCGTACGTGTGTAGCGCTGCCTCTAAAGCTAAAGAAGCAGGAACCTGTTGTCTGACACCTGAGTGTCGACTACCCTAGCAACAGAGTTCCCATCAATATTTATTCCTATTTTGCAAGTTCATTAAGCTGATCCTTATGATCACTGTTTACATTCAGCAACTTTGTCAACAATCCCAGCTTTCTTTATCTGTCAATATCTACTCTTGTCAATCATTTTCCGGCCTTTTTCTGTCAACATTTGGTTCATTATAGTCATATAGTGACGGGGAAGCTTAATTATTCGGACTCACAGTGACGATCGACACTTATTTTATCTAAACCCTGTTTGCAGCATTTTTCAGTGTCTGTTCCCCAGAAAGGGAAGCGGCCAGCTGAGTGGTCAGGGGACTGGCGTCCGAACCTGAAAGCGTGACGGTTATGTTCGATATCCGTGTTGTCACGAACCAGTCGTGTCAAGACCAAGAAAGGTATTAGAGAGAGAGAGAAGGTGAGAGAAGGGAGGAGAAAGGGAGAGTGAATCGGAGTCTTGGCGACGCAAATAGCAAAGGACGTGATTTTTAAGCTGAGGGAAACTAACGGATAACGTGAAGGTAACGGAGGTTTTACCGGTATAATTATAGAGAGCTTCGAGGGATCGCGTTAGTCGATTCCCGAGAGAGAGAGAGAGAGAGAGAGAAAGAGTTAGTGGGAGACGTGAGCCTTTTCTCGTCTCATACGTCAGCAGAAGTAGGAACTCGCTGTTTTTGTTCTGGCCTACAGGCTACACACGACTGGTTCGATATCCGTGTGGTGCTGCAAACTTCCTCCTCCCCTCCCCACCCCCAGGCCCCACAACTCCATAGAGGGTTGGGGCAAAGGTTAAGTAGGGTGAGGAGATGGTCCAGTCTTTCACTCCACTTTTCCGAACGATCCTAGGAAGGAAAAGGTTAGGGGACGATCTTTACCCTTCCAGAGAGCAGGGCTACTGTGCATGTAATGCTATGGTGTTTAGAAAATATTTGTTCGGGTAGACTTTCAAATTCGTGGTCCGCTGTACACCGATGTGTCACGTGATAACAAAAAGTAGCAAGTGTCTACCACAGATAACGATGCACACAGCACACGTACAGAGTAGGTAGTGTCACCACATATGTCTGAGCGATAAGGCCAACCCTTGCAGCTAAAAATGAGAGGTAACGCTGGTTTGTGTTGTAATGATGGCTTCATAGTCTGGCCTAGTCTAGGACAATACTTCTTGTTGTAATGCTCTGCCCTAGTGTAAGACAATAGTTTGTATTGTAATGGTCTGCCCTAGTGTAAGACAATAGTTTGTGTTGTAATGGTCTGCCCTAGTGTAAGACAATAGTTTGTGTTGTAATGGTCTGCCCTAGTGTAAGACAATAGTTTGTATTGTAATGCTCTGCCCTAGCGTAAGACAATAGTTTGTGTTGTAATGGTCTGCCCTAGTGTAAGACAATAGTTTGTGTTGTAATGGTCTGCCCTAGTGTAAGACAATAGTTTGTGTTGTAATGGTCTGCCCTAGTGTAAGACAATAGTTTGTATTGTAATGGTCTGCCCTAGTGTAAGACAATAGTTTGTGTTGTAATGGTCTGCCCTAGTGTAAGACAATAGTTTGTGTTGTAATGGTCTGCCCTAGTGTAAGACAATAGTTTGTATTGTAATGGTCTGCCCTAGTGTAAGACAATAGTTTGTGTTGTAATGGTCTGCCCTAGTGTAAGACAATAGTTTAGTTTGTGTTGTAATGGTCTGCCCTAGTGTAAGACAATAGTTTGTGTTGTAATGGTCTGCCCTAGTGTAAGACAATAGTTTGTGTTGTAATGGTCTGCCCTAGTGTAAGACAATAGTTTGTGTTGTAATGGTCTGCCCTAGTGTAAGACAATAGTTTGTGTTGTAATGGTCTGCCCTAGTGTAAGACAATAGTTTGTGTTGTAATGGTCTGCCCTAGTGTAAGACAATAGTTTGTGTTGTAATGGTCTGCCCTAGTGTAAGACAATAGTTTGTGTTGTAATGGTCTGCCCTAGTGTAAGACAATAGTTTGTGTTGTAATGGTCTGCCCTAGTGTAAGACAATAGTTTGTATTGTAATGGTCTGCCCTAGTGTAAGACAATAGTTTGTGTTGTAATGGTCTGCCCTAGTGTAAGACAATAGTTTGTGTTGTAATGGTCTGCCCTAGTGTAAGACAATAGTTTGTATTGTAATGCTCTGCCCTAGCGTAAGACAATAGTTTGTGTTGTAATGGTCTGCCCTAGTGTAAGACAATAGTTTGTGTTGTAATGGTCTGCCCTAGTGTAAGACAATAGTTTGTGTTGTAATGGTCTGCCCTAGTGTAAGACAATACTTCGTGCTGTAATGGTCTGCCCTAGTGTAAGACAATAGTTTGTGTTATAATGGTCTGCCCTAGTGTAAGACAATAGTTCGTGTTGTAATGGTCTGCCCTAGTGTAAGACAATAGTTTGTGTTGTAATGCTCTGCCCTAGTGTAAGACAATAGTTTGTTGTAATGGTCTGCCCTAGTGTAAGACAATAGTTTGTGTTGTAATGGTCTGCCCTAGTGTAAGACAATAGTTTGTGTTGTAATGGTCTGCCCTAGTGTAAGACAATAGTTTTTGTTGTAATGCTCTGCCCTAGTGTAAGACAATAGTTTGTGTTGTAATGGTCTGCCCTAGTGTAAGACAATAGTTTGTGTTGTAATGGTCTGCCCTAGTGTAAGACAATAGTTTGTGTTGTAATGGTCTGCCCTAGTGTAAGACAATAGTTTGTGTTGTAATGGTCTGCCCTAGTGTAAGACAATAGTTTGTGTTGTAATGGTCTGCCCTAGTGTAAGACAATAGTTTTTGTTGTAATGCTCTGCCCTAGTGTAAGACAATAGTTTGTGTTGTAATGCTCTGCCCTAGTGTAAGACAATAGTTTGTGTTGTAATGGTCTGCCCTAGTGTAAGACAATAGTTTTTGTTGTAATGGTCTGCCCTAGTGTAAGACAATAGTTTGTATTGTAATGGTCTGCCCTAGTGTAAGACAATAGTTTGTGTTGTAATGGTCTGAACAGCAACACACGCTGGCTAAAGGCAACACACGCTGACTAACAACAAACTAAAGGCTACACAGGCCTGACTCAACTAGCGGCGCTACACGCACGCACAAACTCTCTACTATACACTCGCTCGCCTTCCTGACACACTCATTCTCACTGCTTATATACACGATACAAACACATCTAGAAACATCGAGCATCCACTCGTCACGCATGCGCACTTTCACACCGAACATTCTGGGGTATCAAGGCTTGCGTCAGACACGCGCTAGAATGATCTCGGCGCCTGGTTACAGTCCCCCGACCGACCGGTCAGTTCCCCCCCCCCCCGGGGTCAAAGACGCCATCAAAGCGCCGGTGACCCGTTACACAGACAATGACAATGAGCAACTTTATTTGTCCCATTGGACAATTTGAATACGGGAATGTGCTCGAGTTCAACACTGAATGAAAAAATTGAAACACACACACACATACACTACTTATCTTGCATGTGTCAAATCTATTGCCTTGGACATATTCCCATCTATATAAAGGTGGCTACAGTTGGGAAAAAATAAATGAAAATTAAAAGTCCAATGATCTCGAATGGTCACAGTTCTACCTATTGATTCTAGTTCATTTTCATCACATTTTATTTGCTTCCTGCCATCAGCTCAGCAAGACACAAAGTGAAACAACAGGTAGTTACACCCTTTAGCCTGCGTAACTACTGTCCCCTTGTTAGAGGTTTACCAAGATGGTTAGAACGGGTTTGTGTAAAATTCTGTAGATATTTAAATCGCAGCAGCCGTCATGTTTCACTGTATTTATAGCATCCTGACTAAACAACACGCTGAGCAATTGTCTTCAGGCCATTTGTGAAGTTTGTGCCTCACTACACACTTTCCTAAACTTCACAGATTTCTGTTCTGTTTCGCTCAGAGTTTCCACTGAAAACTGTAAATTGTCTAAGCTCTGCAGTGAATGGTGTGTACATACAGTTCACTTTACTGTCCAGAGCTTTCAACACACCGACACTTCTCTGACTTTGTAGTACAAAACCTGCTCTGGTAAACGTTTTGGTTTGTTGGTTGTTTGCGTTGGCTTGTCTTGTGTTGACAGCTTAGACCAGATGTGAACTGCATAAACTGTACAAGTGTTAATAAAACAAGTAGTAAAAACAACTCGACAGATTTCCTCCATTTATTATTTCAACAATAACATGACCCTGAAATGAAGACTGTATTTTACTGTTCTTACACTAACGCTATCATTCCAGCAGCAACAACAATGTTGAGATAAACAGACAGTCTTGTATGAATGTTATGAATACACAGAATACAATCACCACGATGTATAATATACAAGGCAGTAGACGCACAGCATGTTGGTCTTGCAGTATTCTCGTGGTGCTTTGCAGTCTAACATAGCTGCACCTATAGATCACAGAAATGGCTCCAGTGTCATCTCCAGCGCAGCACAAGGCATGTTCAGCTCAAATCTGGTCACCACATCAGGGTGTAGAACACCCAGCCTACCCAAAACCTGGCCTCGTACAACAATATCAGCACATCGTCCAGGAAAGTAGGTAGCATCTGCAAAATAAATCCACACGTTGATGAAGATACTTGCTGTGATGGAGTTAATAAGAATTTCGGACTTACAATTGCATCTAAAACACAGGTCTGGGACGGTGTAAGGACCATCGAGTGAAGTCATTCAATCTAGCGGATGCCCGCCTTCACTTATAATTCCTAGTAAGTGAAATTGTCGAAACACTGACATCTGGATCTAGGGATCGTTCCATACAATTTCCAGCCTGCACACAGTGGAGGTAGGGTATGGGTGTTTTACACCAAGCCAGCAACTAAGACTACATCACAGCACAGCAGCCAGCCTGCACACAGTGGAGGTAGGGTATGGGTGTTTTACACCAAGCCAGTAACTAAGACTACATCACGGCACAGCAGCCAGCCTGCACACAGTGGAGGTAGGGTATGGGTGTTTTACACCAAGCCAGTAACTAAGACTATATCACAGCACAGCAGCCAGCCTGCACACAGTGGAGGTAGGGTATGGGTGTTTTACACCAAGCCAGTAACTAAGACTATATCATGGCACAGCAGCCAGCCTGCACACAGTGGAGGTAGGGTATGGGTGTTTTACACCAAGCCAGTAACTAAGACTACATCACGGCACAGCAGCCAGCCTGCACACGGAGGTAGGGTATGGGTGTTTTACACCAAGCCAGTAACTAAGACTATATCATGGCACAGCAGCCAGCCTGCACACGGAGGTAGGGTATGGGTGTTTTACACCAAGCCAGTAACTAAGACTACATCACGGCACAGCAGCCAGCCTGCACACAGTGGAGGTAGGGTATGGGTGTTTTACACCAAGCCAGTAACTAAGACTATATCACGGCACAGCAGCCAGCCTGCACACGGAGGTAGGGTATGGGTGTTTTACACCAAGCCAGCAACTAAGACTACATCACGGCACAGCAGCCAGCCTGCACACAGTGGAGGTAGGGTATGGGTGTTTTACACCAAGCCAGTAACTAAGACTATATCACAGCACAGCAGCCAGCCTGCACACAGTGGAGGTAGGGTATGGGTGTTTTACACCAAGCCAGTAACTAAGACTATATCACGGCACAGCAGCCAGCCTGCACACAGTGGAGGTAGGGTATGGGTGTTTTACACCAAGCCAGTAACTAAGACTATATCACGGCACAGCAGCCAGCCTGCACACAGTGGAGGTAGGGTATGGGTGTTTTACACCAAGCCAGTAACTAAGACTATATCACAGCACAGCAGCCAGCCTGCACACAGTGGAGGTAGGGTATGGGTGTTTTACACCAAGCCAGTAACTAAGACTATATCACGGCACAGCAGCCAGCCTGCACACAGTGGAGGTAGGGTATGGGTGTTTTACACCAAGCCAGTAACTAAGACTATATCACGGCACAGCAGCCAGCCTGCACACAGCGGAGGTGGGGTATGGGTGTTTTACACCAAGCCAGTAACTAAGACTACATCACAGCACAGCAGCCAGCCTGCACACAGCGAGGCTTATGGAGATGGAGAAGACTGGCATGACAGGGTTAGTCTCTTTTGTCAACTAGTGTCTCCTATGTTATGCATTAGGGCCAGTTTGCCAGAATACGAAACATGGATGCCTCCGAGAACTGGGTATAAATGAGTTTCTGGGATGGCAGGATGCCATGCTGAGATATGTTGTCAGGGTATCATGTAGAAGGGAAGGAGAAGCTGAAAAAGCAGGTCAATGGTTACGTGACCACCACGGCGCTGAATCATCTGTAGAAGGTGGGTAGTCCGGCGGTGATTAGGTAAGGGGAGAGCTAAGATGAGACAATAGACATCATAGTTGTAATGACGTCAAAAAGACTAGTCTGATGTGAGGAGAGAAGCAGACGAGGAGAACTGGTGAAGCTTTGGAAATTAAAGGACGCAATATTTTGCTGGCATTAGTCCTGCATTTTACTGAGTGCGTGGGAGAAAGTTAAGCCTCACCCACATCACACTCCCTCCACTTGGTTCCATCACTTATCTGAGAAACACATTTTGTTTCCGGCATGCAAATGTGTGTTTTAGACATAATTGTAAATAAAAGGTTTGTTTGAAACCTGAAATTCTGAGCTGAAACGAATCAGAACAATTGTATTTATAATTTAAACGCAACCTGCCACACCTTTTAAAACCTCAATCTCTGATGGCAACATCGCCACAGGACCTTTACGTTCACAAGAGAATGTTGTACACACCCAATCAAACTGTATTGCTAGGACAATGTGACAATGTACACACCTAGTGACTAGTTTATCAAGCTGTATTGCTAACACAATATCATGTGCATACCGACCAGCTTGTTTTTTTAAGCTGAACTAACAAATAAAAATACTGCTTATTCCTGAAAATGTAGCTCTGTCATTTTTTAAGAGACTGACAAACATGCATACTGCTGGTTATGAATAAACAACAATATCAGCCACTTACCGTTAATTTACCGTCATTTTATAAAATTGAAAAAGAAAAGAAATACCTGAATGTGCAAACTCTCAGAAATGCATCACACATTTACATAAAGGGTTAGGGTAAGGCAACATATGACAACAAATAATTCTGTACACTGTCCTGACCCTAATGGAGACAGACGCAGACCTTCATACCCTGCACTTTACCTGCTCTTTAATCAAAAGGAGTTACATCATTTATCAATTGCTTGAACTATATATCTTTTAATGGTATCTCTTGCACACAGCTCAACCTTACCTGCTGCTACACAGAAAAAAATGAAATCAGATTGTCCCTACATAAAGCTGACATGAATATTTTTCTCTGCATCTAAAACTGATTCAAAAGTCTTGGTCTATTTCCACATAAATCTGATCAAATCATACTCGGTCTCAAAAAGCTGGTCCAATATGTTTTGTTTAAAACTAAAACGGGTAAGGAATTTTAGTTCTATTTATCCATATTATACACTATACATACTAAATATCAAAGCTGCATTGAATAATGCTACCATATAAAGTTAAAGTTTTAGCCCCATTGATGCAACTTGTTAGAGCGCTGACTATGATTTTGGCGCATTTATTAATGCAACTTGTTACAGCATTGATTGACCATGATCGTGGTGCATTTATTGTTTCATATATATCTAACCATCAATCATTATAATAATGTGTGTGTGTGTGTGTGAGAGAGAGAGAGAGTCATGTACTAATGTGTGGTAGTGTGTCTTGCGGTGTGAGAGCTAGGCGACAGCCTCTACAAGTGAAATTCATGCAGTTAACTAAAATGAACACTAACTTCACTACCGCCCTTAGCACCTGAGCATAGTTAATTCGTTCCTGAACAGACCATTATAATAGCAACATGTAAGTACTGTGTAGTAAGTGAGATGGAATCACTTTTCTACCTATTCCTTCCCTTGCCAAGGACATCTCATGTCCATTTTGTAGACATATCACTAATTGTATGGTTTATGCAATGGTAAACACTCCACACACACTAAGAGGGTTTTTTTTTAATTTTTGAAAAGATAAATTTATAACAAACTTTTATGATTATGGTTTTTTCTTCCCAATGGTATTTACCTGACGAATTGATGTTCTGGTCAGTAGAACAAAAATGGTCTCTTAAAATGGACTAGATGGTCCTTTCTACAAAGTATGCAACAGGACACAGTCAGTCATACGTCATGTTGGGAAGATAGTCATAATAGAGATGACAGTGAAATACTTTGGTGAAATTGTTTTGAATTGTACCTAAGAAGTTGGGGGGCTTGCAGTAGGGAAGGTCCTGATTGTTGTGCACACCAGCACTCTCATTTCTTACCATCACTGGCAAGCAGGTGATAACCTGCATCACCTCCACCAGGGGGCACTTCAAGCTGCTGCATTAATCGATCCAACAGCCCATGGATGATCTCGAAGCCTGGAGATTTGTTGTAGTTGACAGCACATAGGCGCCGCTCATTCCTGGCACCAACATCTGGCAAATGTCCACAAGAAAATGTAAATCCTCTTCCAAATTGTGGATCTGGAGTATCTACAATACTACTATTTATTTAAAACATGCCTGCCCCTCATGATGGAAGCACCAAGCACAGTACGGTCATACAACACAGATAAATGACTGGAAATAACTAAAACTCTTAGCATAAATACAAGCATGCATGAATTATAGAGATATAGCCCTCTAATTATTAAAACTGATTTTTTTGTAAATTCTGTGAGCTGTACTCCAGTTTCCTGCACTATAAGTGTGTGTGTGTGTGTTTTGTACTGGGAGTGTGCATAATTTTATAAAGATGTATTTGATGCCTGCCCTAAAAAGATGTGTGCTTATTGTGAGCATTTTGTGAGAGCAGCCAGAAAAATATCCTAGTGAATTATTTTCAGATAATACCCACACTAACAATTTCATAATTCAAATGAATTGTCGATATCCCTAACATATCAATCTTTGAACAAAATAATGTATGCCAACTAGCTTTCCAGAAACTCCTAGGCACACATCCTTCGAAATGAGTTTTAGTCATGCTTTCACAGCTACCCATCCTCTGACAGTGAGTTTTAGTCACATTTTCAAGAGCATGAATTGGGAAAAAAAACTGGACCTGTATCTAACTGATAAAATTGGTGATAAACCAAGAACAATGTAGATCACCTTTTGATGGGTCCTGCAAGACAACATCAGAGATTTCAAAGAGTTTTAAAGGCAGTGGCATATTCTTGTTGTGGTGAATAGTCTTTAGGATACCAGGCAACAGAGTTGTGCGTGCTACCTGCAACAATAAATATAATGCCTAAACAAAGTACATGACACCAAAATCCTACAATACCTTCAAATATGTGCATGTAACTCAAAATGTCTGAAGAAGTTTTAAAAAAATGCTTGAGTTTTATCTCTGACTTGTAAAAAATAATGCTCATTTAAAGTATCATCTATAAGTTATAGAAAGGAATGCTTTTGAGGCTTATCTATATATTAAGTTACAGAAAATACTTATGTGGACTGTATTATCTCTAAAATGTGGAAAATAGTAATAATAAATATAAGATACCTTGAAAAATATCTTTACCAAGAACATATAGGATTTCTTTGTATTAGCCAAGAAATTGCTTGTTACAGTCAATACGTATTGGCTGACAGTTTTATTGGGTTCATTGGGTTCAGATATCCTTTGTTTTGATATTTTTGCTCAACGCTGTGTATAACTAACTAAGAAATATAGTTAAAAATAGAAAAAAGCCATTCTTATTCAACTCCTGCATTTTCGTCCACAATAACCTGAGCTGGTTTACTCCCAATCTCTTCTTTACTGCCCTTCCTTCCTAATCTGCTATGGAGTTAGGTATCAATTTAACAGCTGGATCAAATGGACAGAAGTAGTTTCAGACCAGAGCAGAAAAATTACACAAAATAAAGCAAGCAGATCAGGTCAAAAGAACAGGAACCAGCCAGAACAAAATGGTTGAGTCCCAAATATAGTTATAGAGGGATCGTGATCGCCCTCGGCAATACCAGGCTATTGGGTAGACAATGGAGCTAAGAGTGTTTCACCACCGTTTGTCGCCCCTGGTATCAGTTGGGCCTGGGAATTGTGGCCACTTATGTAAGGGAGACTGTCGTCGTCGCCTCGGGGGTACGGCCGTTAATTGAAAGACCGATATACTTAGCACCGGACAATAGCGTTTGATTTCATTGCCACCGACTGGACGCCAGTGCTGAGCAAGGGAGCTAGACGAGTGTCGCGATGTTGATGTGACCGACCGTGAGAAAGAGGGATGTTGGGTAGGTACCCCGGGTATAGTGCAGTGGGATGTGGTCACTTTAGTCAAAGATCGAGAGGATACACACAGATCAAGGGCATATAGTGACACCACGTGGACATTGTGTAAACCGATGCACAATTGGTTAGTTTAAGTAATGGAATTACCACGAGTGAATGTGAGAGCGAATGAACCAATGGAAAACCACTTACACACCTGACCATGTGAACGAAGGAACGAGACAGGAAAAGACGCTTTTCGATTCCAAACCTTGAAGGGATCAGACGTGTGTACGGCCAGTGGAGTGCCAGGTACAAGGGGGTTGGTAACCATCTCTACCGGAGAGCGATCTGTATTTCTACCAGCTAGTACCATTTGGGTCTAGGGGTGTGAAAACAGGATCACGGAATACGGCTTGACAGGGAAAAGGAAGGTAGCCCACTCTAAGACCAGAGCGTACAGTCACCTGCGTGGAGTTAGGCGACGTGTCTCATGAAGACGGGACCGCACCTGTGGTACAGTTCCAGAGGTCTAAGGACGGAGTTCCAGAGGTATCAGACCTAGGAGACGGCAGAAAGCACGGGAGGAAGAAGACTGCGCGAGTTCTTCAGGAGCAGTGTGTGTTCCGTGGAACAACCTCGGCGAGAGCGTTGGAACAGTTCGAGATTGTCTTTGAGGACAATAGATTTACCTTTCATCACAGAAGGACAGGTGGTTCAGTTGCATGTAGGGAACGAATGCTGAGAGATTGTGAGGTACGAGTACCTAATTTTAGCAGTGTAGATATTATGTGTATGTGGTGAATATCTTAATCGTTGTTTTATCTTAATAACATCTCTTGTCCCAGACCAAGGTGTTGTACATGTTGTGTGCATGTGTATGGAAGGCAGATGCTAGGATACACGTTTAGAGGTGAAGGATTACTGCTAAGACGTAGTTGGGAGAAGGAGGGTGGCAAGTGAACGAGCTGTATAGAAGTGTCCCTCCCCCTCCGGCTATAGGCCGCTACCTCTAGCTGCAGTAAAACCTTCACAACCAGGTGACTGAAGACTTAACTCACCTGAAACTCCAATGTTTTTGGATTAGCAATATGCACAGAATTAGTACTCTTCATATCTTTCAACAGTTTGTCCGAGATGTCCTCACGAGAACACTGCAAGCATACAAGTACTATCAACAGTTTGTCTGAGATGTCCTCACGACAACACTGCAAGCATACAAGTACTATCAACAGTTTGTCTGAGATGTCCTCACGACAACACTGCAAGCATACAAGTACTATGCATTTAGGTGGTCAATTTCCTACCTTAAATACTGTGGCAAAAAGCTCAGACACACTTCAAAACACATATTTAAGCCCTCAATCTCTCTCCCACACATGCATATCTAATGACTATTTCATTATCAATTCTCCCTGGCTGGCTGTTGGGGCATCTGACAATATTACCATAAACTCCAGCCAACCTTCTCACTTTTAACCGTAACCCTAACCTTGCCAATCTCCTCACTGATATTGATTACTGGCTTCTTCAGTTGTCTGAATCTCCCTGCTGGATAATTTTTACTAATGGTTTTGAGAGAGATATATCTATATACCACTTCAACCTGCACTTTTTCTGTGTAGGGCCAAATGACCTTCTATATTCTCTTTTGTGCCTGGTTATTAGTGATGTGCTCTTAAAGGGAAATATGAAGGATCTTCATATAACATCCAATCTCCATGGACGAAATTCTCTGTTAAAAGACTGCTATCAGGGTCCAAGTCTCACATGCATATAGGAAGATGATATAACTAGGGAGCAACTGAGACTGATTTTGGGCAGAAAAGAGATTAACTTCTTCCACATGCATTTTAGTTTTCTGAGTGCTGCTTACAGTCTGTGCTATTCTGGGGAGCACCTATGATTTTCAGCTTTAGTATTAGAAACTGAGGACTGTTTTGCTGCTACAGTCTGTGCTATTCTGGGGTTGGGGGTTAGGACTGTGTGAATGACATCTTCTATACAGGATTACTGCAAACCACTCTTTTCTTCTGGTGAGTAGGCAGCAAGTTACCTCACAACGGCAACAGCCATATTTATCGTGTGAGCTACTAATGACTAAGTTTATCAGACAGGAACTTTTATGCCAAACTTCCTTACCTGTAGAAAACTTTTTAACAATCACTACAGCCAAGTTTATCCTGTCATCTACTAATGACTAAATTTATCTGACAGAAACTTTCATGCCAAACATCATTACCTGTAGAAAACTAACTCGCTAAACCTACGTTTATAACACATACCGCTCAGTAATTCCATGTAAGCACACCTAAAATTAACATTTACCACAGGTAGAGAGACCTGTCACATTATTTAGACCAATCATATGGTAGTGTTACCTGCAGAAAGTTACCTAAACCACTTTCTACTTTTGCTTTCATTTTCAGAAAGTTACCTAGACCACTTGTTACCATCACCTCTAGCACATTACCGGTGATACATCACTTACCAGAGCAAATGTCAACACTTCAGTGAATCCACATGCTGCTGTTTCCTGTCTCATCAGGTCTGACAACTTGTTCAAGGAGAACTGCAGTGTGTTAAAAAAAAAAGAATCAAGAAGATATCATTTTTCTCTTTCTGATAAGCACACAGTTAAACAATTGCCATGTCAACAGACCATCAGATCTGACAACTTGTTCAGTTCTCTGCAGTGTATTAAAAAAAAAGAATTAATATGATTTTTCTCTTTCTGATAAGCACACAGTTAAACAACTGCCATGTCAACACACCATGATCAGGTCTGACAACTGTGAGCTCATGGGTATTAACTTTTAACATCTATACATTAATCACATTAATCATACTGTGCCCCAGAATAATGCTATTCTAGGTGTCTATACACACATTTTCCTTCAAAACTATTGATTTTCTACAAAATTAGTGTCAAAAAAAGAAATATCTTTTGTTTCTAGAATGTAGCAATTTCAGTCGGATTCTCCATTGTGCAATAGAGTAAAAGGTTGAGAGTCACAAGGATAGAGGCTGTAGATGCAATGAAATTCCACCTAATTTCTACAGCTTTAACTTCAGGATGGTTAACTCTCTTGGTTCGACAAGCCACGATCGTGGCTTTGCCGGGTAGCACGGGCAAGGCGATTTTCATTACTTTTTATTGCAAAGTTCAACTTTTCTCTTTTCCAAAAATGTCTAGGTTTCTTGGTCTAATGTTTATCTCACAGCAGCAATAATAAAAAAACAAACTTCACCCACTGTTGTCTTCAGTTATAAGCCAATCATTGTAATGTTATATTTTTATCTGGAACCAAGAGGATTAAGACAAGGTTACGGTCAATCTTTATGTCGGCGCTTGGATGTTACCTTGTTTTGGCCTTGTTGACCTGGATTTAAAATAGTAAGAATTCAATTTGGTTGTGGACAAAACCATTTGGAGATTGCCAACTTGCTGTTCTTGATTCCTTGTGGAGATGGAGGGTATTGGCTAAGGTGTGCTGATGGCTCTGTACAAAATGTAGGCGTGGATTCTAATCCTACTTCTGATACCATGTGGATTATGTCTAAGTGATGTTTGTATGTCTGTGTAAAATGTGGGCATGAATTCATATCCCATTTCTGACACCATATGGAATATGTCTAAGTGATGTTGGTGTGTCTGTGTGAGCATACACAAAGACATAAGCACCCAAAATCACAAAGAAGTTGAATGCTTTCAGTTAGTAGACCAAACTGTACTATTCACAAATGTGAATATAGCCATACAGAGATAAGGTACTATGCCATCACTTCACATAATACACCTGTCTGGAAAGCCCTTAAGGCAATCATTTGCATTTTGTGAAAGAATGCACACATGAAAGCAACCATTGTGCCAGCCTTAAACTTGTGACTTTCTGCTTCAATTTCATCTTGTTACAGGCCTGCATCACCCTTTGACTGGCCACTTTCTACTCCAATGTCTTCTTGTTACAGGCCTGCACCACCCTTTGACTGGCCACTTTCTACTCCAATGTCTTCTTGTTACAGGCCTGCACCACCCTTTGACTGGCCACTTTCTACTCCAATGTCTTCTTGTTACAGGCCTGCACCACCCTTTGACTGGCCACTTTCTACTCCAATGTCTTCTTGTTACAGGCCTGCACCACCCTTTGACTGGCCACTTTCTACTCCAATGTCTTCTTGTTACAGGCCTGCACCACCCTTTGACTGGCCACTTTCTACTCCAATGTCTTCTTGTTACAGGCCTGCACCACCCTCTGACTGGCCACTTTCTACTCCAATGTCTCCTTGTTACAGGCCTGCACCAGCCTTTGACTGGCCACTTTCTACTCCAATGTCATCTTGTTACAGGCCTGCATACCCTCTGACTGGCCACTTTCTACTCCAATGTCATCTTGTTACAGGCCTGCACCACCCTCTGACTGGCCATTTTCTGCTCCAATGTCATCTTGTTACAGGCCTGCATACCCTCTGACTGGCCACTTTCTACTCCAATGCCTTCTTGTTATAGGCCTGCACCACCCTCTGACTGGCCACTTTCTGCTCCAATGTCTTCTTGTTACAGGCCTGCACCAGCCTTTGACTGGCCACTTTCTGCTCCAATGTCTCCTTGTTACAGGCCTGCACCGCCCTCTGATTGGCCACTTTCTGCTCCAAAGCTGAGGGTGCTACCAAGATACAGAGCCTCTACCACCACACGTGCAAAGTTTGCACAGACCTCTGTATATGTTCATTTGCACACCACAAACTGCTGTGTTCATTCATTGGCACCAAATGAAAGCGAAGGGGTGCATTATCTATACTGTAAGAGGGAGTTCCACCAGACTCTTACATTGCTTAACAATTAGACAGCAGCACTTTTCACATATAGCAGTTTTAAACTACACTTACCCAAAAAGAGTGTTGAAAACTTGAAAAAGCATCAGGCAGAAAGGTTAGACAATAATTAGTATGCTCTCATTGTGCTCAAATCTGGTGACAATACTACAAATAAAATCTAAGTTTTAATAAGCCAAATATACATCTGGGCAAAATATTTCAGTAAACAATATATATATTTTTTTTAGCTACAACTACAAGTGAGTAAGGCAACATACCTGGGCTCCAGTTGTGCTTGTAGATGGAAACGTCATAGGGATGTTATCATAGCCATATGCAATGGCTGCATCTTCCATGATGTCACAAGTATGCATGATATGTTGTGTAGTTAAGGGTTTATAATTTACACAAATTATGTCACAAGTATGCATGATATTTTGTGTTTTCTGATCTACACAGATTATGTCACAAGTAGGCATAATACACTGTGTAGCTAAGGGTTTCTAATCTACACAGATTATTCTAGAGTTTAAGAAAACCAGAAGCCAAGGGAATCCCTCAATAGAAGAAAAGGAGTTCTTTCAGAGTAAAGGAACAGCCCATTAGCATGTTTGTCAATTTCACTCTTCTCTTTACATATTTTATGCAACAGACAACAACACTTAAAACTGTAATAATTAAGAAAAAAATTTTAAGTGCAGATAACCCAAACCCTAATCCATGTTACAGCCACTCTGAGATAGACTTGGGTAAGACCACAAGCTTAACATTTGACCTCTTGATTTGCTAATTTAAAGATCATGTGACTAGTTTAGAAGTTTAGAAGACCATGTGGTCACCGCTATTGCCATTTTCCCATCTGCCGGGAAGGGAAGCGGTCAACTCAGACGTCTTAAAATGGGAAGTAGGTTCATCTAGTTTCTATCCACCTTGTAAATATTACAACCACTCTTGAGATATCTGCTTGTGGGGAGGAGGGTATATAATACTCAGAACAAAGGATATCTGCTCTCGTTGGAGGGACCTGCACCATCAATGTCTTCTTATCTTCCAAAACCTGTGACTCCAGACACATTCTAGTGAGATGTTCTGCCATGTCTTGTGCTGTTAGTGTCACACCTATCTGTTGACTAATTTTCTCTACCTGTACTTTCTCGGTCCTATATGCCAGCACCTGTTACAGATTTGCCTCATGCAGTCTTACTGCTGTTTCATCAAGCAAATTCCTGCCTGCCTTTAAGCAATTTGTTTCATAAGTTCTTCTGGTAAAATTATGCCTTTACATTGATAAAACTATTGAATAATTAATTCTATTGTTAGTGCATGAGAACTTTTATGTGAAACACGCTGAAGTAATAACCAACTAAAGTTCTGTTGAACAAAATGAATGTTTCTAGGCTTTGAATGATCTTGACAGGAAATGGCTCAGCACAATAATAAACATGACAAAAGTTTCAATATCCATCAGCAACACTATAACATCTAACCCGAATCCTTCAACTGTCAAGGTATGGGTTAGAATGAAACATTCTTACTGCAGACAGCTCCACTCACAAAGGACATTACTCTACACAGGAAATGGCTCAGCAATAAACATTACAAAAGGGTTAGGGTTAGAATGAAACATTCTTGCTGCAGACAACTCTACTCACAGGGTACATCACTCTACATAGAAAATGGCTCAGCACAATAATAAACATTACAAAAGGGTCAGGGTTAGGATGAAACATTTTTGCTGCAGACAACTCTACTCAAAGGGTACATTACTCTACACAGGAAATGGCTCAGCACAATAATAAACATTACAAATGGGTTAGGGTTAGAATGAAACATTCTTGCTGCAGACAACTCTACTCACAGGGTATATCACTCTATGCCCATCAGGGTTGATCACCTCTGCCTCCTCCACCCTGCAACAAGCCAATAGTCCTGTCAACCCCTCACATCCAGCCCATTTACATCTCAAACATGGACTAAGCAGTAACCTCTAAAAATCAGTGCTTCCTGATTCTCAGAGTGCACTTAAGAATACCATAATTTCAGTTACTTTTATCTGTAACTGAGCGCCATCAATCAGCTAATGGTTTTACTTATTGAAATCTTCACATTACACATGAGCCAGCCAATACAGACGTAGGAGCTATTCCAATTCAAATATTTTTAAAGGACTAGATGAAACTCCCACGCAGACCCTTAACCCCCATGAGCCAGCTATTCCAACTGAAAATTAGATAAAACTTAATTTTCTTTATGCTATTTCTGTAGTTGTAATATAGGGCAAACTACTGGCCACAGGCAGTCTATTTTAAAATGTCATTGGCTCAACATGCCACATCTGAGAAAAAAAAGTTACAGCAGACACTTGGGAAGTAGTCATAACAGAGATGACGCTTATGTAATGAAATACACCCAGGAAACATTTTTGGGTCATATCTAAGAGGGGGTTGCAATGTGAAAGGTCTTAATGAGAAAATTCCGATGTTGTGGTTACTGGCCACATTTTCAGTTGGAGATCAGCTCTTGAGATGAAGCTGGCAGTTATCTGGTGGTCTGTGCTGTGCTTGTACTGATATCTTTCTGACAATAGCTGTCTTCATCTAGTAATACTCAGGTGGTCTGTGCTGTCCTTGTACTAGCTGTTTTTGTCTAGAACTCATCAGGTGGTCTGTGCTGTGATTGTACTAGTGTCTGCCTGACCATAGCTTTGTCTAGAACTCATCAGGGGGTCTGTGCTGTGCTTGTACTAGTGTCTGCCTGACCATAGCTTTGTTTAGAACTCATCAGGTGGTCTGTGCTGTGATTGTACTAGTGTCTGCCTGACCATAGCTTTGTCTAGAACTCATCAGGGGGTCTGTGCTGTGATTGTACTAGTGTCTGCCTGACAATAGCTTTGTCTAGAACTCATCAGGTGGTCTGTGCTGTGATTGTACTAGTGTCTGCCTGACCATAGCTTTGTCTAGAACTCATCAGGGGGTCTGTGCTGTGCTTGTGCTAGTGTCTGCCTGACTAGCTGTTTTTGTCTAGAACTCATCAGGTGGTTTGTGCTGTGCTTGTACTAATGTCTAGCACTCTGATCTCTTGCTATTATCTGTTCCTTTTACCAGTGTTGTTCTCATGGCACGAGTGATTATTCTCAATGCTTGATTCTGGACTTTATCCTAGGTCTGTTGGTATGTCGGGTGCTACAGCCCAAGAGATTGACTCCTATTCAAGATGTTGTCCTTACTTCTTTGAGTTATTGTATTAAGGATTTTCTCACTGCCCACCTTGTCTCATGTCTGTTGTGGCCAGCTTTCTCATAATGCTAAGATTTGTTTTGTTCATCTGGCCTTCAAGACAAGTAATATACTGCTAGTGCTTGTATTGTAGAGGGGCATCTTCCATCGTCAGTCTGCCAGCTTAAGTTTGGGTGAAAAATCTCATGCCCTTATCTCTACGAATAACAAGAAGAATGGACCAACAGTAGCAGATGTTATTGTACATATTATTTCATGATCCTCTCTTGTGAATAACAAGAATGGATCAACAGTAGCAGATGTTAATGTACATATTATTTCATGATATCCTCTCTTGTGAACAAAAAGAAAGGACTAACAGTAGATGTTATTGTGAATATTATTTCATGATAGTAATTAATATCATGATCCTCTCACTTGCTTCATTCAATCTGACTTGACAGCACTCTCCAGATCTAACATGTTATTGTGCATATTATTTCATGATAGTAATATCATCATGATCCTCTTACTTGCTTCATTCTATTTGATTTGACTGCACTCTTGAGATCTTTTTCAAGCTCTTGATTTTTGCTTTTATTTTGACAAGCTCCACATTAACATGTATGATGTGAGAGTCTGACAATTATAATTTTATTATAAAATACTTGTAACTGGGCTTATGTTCATGCTTGCTTTAATTTGGGAACAATTTGCAATTTGGAACTAGATGGTCTTTTCTATGAAATATTTTACAAATATTTTACAACAAAGTGTAAACTTCAGCAATCTACAGAGGAGGTGTGCACTGTTTGTACCTAAACCATGGTGATGGCAAGGACCAAACATAAACCAGTAATGTTAAATGATACATCTTTTGCGCACCTAATTAGAAGCATCCAGAGTAAAGAGGTCCATATAAAAATGCTTGTAATGAATCGCGTGTATGGGGCCAGAAAAAAGTAGCCTCTCTAGCTATACTAACCCCTGAAAACTAATGGCATTTCACTGTTTAAAATATAACATCAGTGTGAACAACTGTCCACCAACAGTAAGACATCACTGTGAATAATTGTCCACCAACAATAGGACAACACTGTTAAAATAATGGAACAGTCCACCAAAAATAAGACACCACTGTTTAAGCAAACACGGGGTTTATGTACCAGGATTAGAGTTAGGGCTAACCCTAACGCAACTGTCAGTCATCACAAATGAGCTTGCTTTTAGCTAGGCTCTTGGAATCTGCTGTAAGCAAACACTAATGTTTAGGTATCCACCTTCCCTTTCTCTTCCACCTTCCCTGCATTACACTACCTATGTTAGCTCAGGTGACAGGAAGGCGAAGGAAGATAAGAGTAACTTCCAGGACTACCAAACAGTGAAGGTTAACCAGATAACTGGACTTTAAGCAAACAGTAAAGTTTAGTTTCTAATTCTCCGTTTATCCTCCACTTCCTATGTTAGCTCAGGTGACGGGAGGGTGAGGGAGGATAAGAGTAACTTGCAGGACCACCAAACAGTGAAGGGTATTCAGATAACTGGGCTGTAAGCTAACACTAACGTTTAGACATCAAACCCTTCCTTTATCCTGCCCTGCATTACACTACCTATGTTAGCTCAGGTGACGGGGATAAGAGCAACTTCCAGGACCACCAAACTGAAGGTTAACTAGATAACTGGGCTGTAAGCAAACAGTAAAGTTTAGATACCAACCCTCCCTTTATCATCCACTATGTTAGCTAAGGTGACGGGAGGATAAGAGTAACTTCCAGGACCACCAAACTGAAGGTTAAATAGATAACTGGGCTGTAAGCAAACAGTAAAGTTTACAGACCAACCCTCCCTTTATCATCCACTAACTATGTTAGCTAAGGTGACAGGAGGATAAGAGTAACTTCCAGGACTTTTAAACAGTGAAGGTTATTCAGATAATTAGGCTGTAAGCAAATAATGTTTAGATACCAACCCTCCCTTTACCCTCCACCACCAATGTTAGCTCAGGTGGTGGGAGGGCGAGGGAGGATAAGAGTAACTTCCAGGACCATCAAACAGTGAAGGTTATCCAGATAACTGGACACAGAATTAAAAGCAAAAACCTGGTACCTGCAACAACCCTCAGTACTCACGTAAATGGCTGGGAACAGTATTCACTGAACATAGTCACGAGAATATCCAACACTGTCTTTGCCTTGGTGAGATCAGTGGCTGTACACTCAATGAAAATGTTGCGTGTATCAAGTGTGATCTTGGTATGCTCTCCTGCAACAATAATAATAAATACATGATTTATATAGTACACTCTCATGCTCACAAAGGAGCATGGTCTTAGCACTTGAGACAAGAAGACATGGACAGCATACGAAAGACAGAAGAATAAAACACAATACTGATAACTAATAAAAGACAAATACAGAAAAAAGCAAAGAGGAATTGGCTAACAAGAACTGTGAGTCGTGAATCTGCAGAGAATGATGACTAGGGAACTAGCTAAAAGATGGAGAAGCCAGCAAACTACCTTGCACCATTACCAAACCCAGTAGCACAGCATTCTATCGGCTATAGACGTCATTTTACTGTTAATCATGTCTCACAGCACAGTTTTTGTGGTAACCACCTTGCACCATTACCAAAGCCAGTAGCACCTGCTGTCCAATCAATGTGCATGAAACTGACATCATCAGTATACAAATCCAGTAACACGTAATACTTAATCACACAGACAATGCAAACAGTTTACACGATCAAAAGTTTGCACATGCCTATTTAAGATTATATAGCTCTGAGACTTTGTAAAAATCCAAATCCATGAGTTTTCACAACTCAAACAGAATTCCCATGATTTTCACAAGCCTTAAAATATTTTAACAAATGTCATGCTTTTCCAGAATATTACGACTGTTACGAACCTGGCATTCATTGCTTCTTTTCTCCCCATCTTTCTCTGCAGAATCACTATATTCTGTTCCTGTTACTTGATGCCCTTTTGTGTTTTCTTTGTCCTCAGTACTATCGTTTATTCTTCCGTCCCTCGTGTTCTATCCATTTAGTCCATGTCTCTTCTGTTTTAAGCGCTAAGAGCATGCTGTCTATGAGTGTGAATATGCGCTATAAAAATCTTCATTATTATTATTATTATGTTTCATGTACTAAGGGCTTCTTTAAAATAGTGACTTTTTGTTAAATCCCACCAAGTGATCAGACACCTCATAAATGACAGATCACAGTTAAAGACTGCAGTATCTGTGTTAAGAATTTTCAACATCAGTTAGGCTAGATTAAACTGTATGGTTAAAATAAGTATGCTCAGTGAAGGATTGGCCAAGGCTTACCGTTGATGATGGGAGGCATGGACAGGACAACTCCTGTTGAATCATAAATTATAGGATAGACAGGCTTGTCTCTAATAATCAGAAGATACTGCTTTAAGTGACTTTCTCCCTGATGAAACAGAAAAGCAGTCATGTTTTTCATGTGTAAAATGATGTCTATATGCCAAAAATGAAAACAATTTGTAAATGCATAATGACATTAGAGCAAAGAATAAAAAAAAGTATGAACATATTAACAGACAACAGAAAGACTTTGAAATGATACCTGTATGCCAAAAATGGAAACAATTTGTAAGTATATAGTACTATAAAGCAAAGAATAAAATAGATATTCATTATGCAGAACATCACTCACAAGTGAAATAAAATAAAAAGCTGGCACGAGCTGTAAGTGTGAAATAGTAAAAGAGATTGGTACTTTTATTTACAAATTTCTATGAGACAGGCTATACTATATTGTCATAGGAAAACTTGTTGCATTTTATTCTGAATAATTTGAATAATTAATGACCGCACCAAAACCAGCTGAATAAACAAGAGAGAAAATAATTCTAACATTAAGCTTTGCCCAAATGTAACCAAATCCACAAGACTTACTGAGTACAGTTCCATCATCTGTTCAGCTGTAAACTCTTGTGTTTGCCCTAAGGGCTTAAAGCAGATGTCTGCAGGGGCCTTGGCATCATATATAAATGGGCCTTTCACTGTGTCAAGGTCATGGGTGCCGATAGCTACCAAAGACCGTTTTCTGATAAGACAAACAACTCCATTTGCAAAAACCATGTACATCTTGTTAAAGAAGTTCTTAAGACTATGCTGCCTTGTTCTGCTGAAAAGTGCCTGGCATGCAAGTGTTTCCCAGACATCAAATATAATGTTCTCATACCATTTAAAATTATTGGGGATTTTCATACCTTCAAAAAAATTACTGGGAATTGTATCTACCAATCACAGAAAAAGTACAATTAACGTGCAAGTATTAATGTAATCTTGATTCCAGACATTGAGGCAAAGCTTTATACGATTCATGTATATGCATGTGAAACTTTGTCACTGACGGTTTGATAATGATGAAAGATCAACTTTCAGATGTCTGTTTTCAGGCATTTTTTCTTTTAGTTGTTACACTGTGAATGGTGAAATAGGAAGAATTGTATGCATAATCATTAAACTGTATCCTGACTTATTTTGTTCTTTTTTATGCATTATTACTATGCCTATGCATTTGGGAAGAGTAGCCTAAAGAATGGTGGGTTGTGGGGGAGGAACTGGTGTTACACCAAGCCAGCAACTAAGGCCATATCATGGCAAGACAGACAGCCCTGTAAACAAATGCAACATGCAGAGAAAGAATGGCATGCCTGAGACGAGAGCTGAACCCAGGGCAGCCAAACCTCACTGTACTGTTCATGGGTGTTAACTGTTGCATCACCGGATTGCCTCCAAAGAATGGACTTAATCACTAGTTATGTCACTTTCAAAGAAAGGAAACAGTGCTAAAACTAAATCAAATCAGCCATGCAAGCAAAGTGATACTGAAAGCCATTCAGAATCATATCAACAGCACTGCTGAGAAATTGCTAGCAGAAGAGTGCCTCACTATTGCCTGAAGTGTTCAACATCACAGTGCAGAATATCAGGCAAGAAACCTTTCATGACCAACACACCTCCATTTTCATTGGTAGGAGGCCCATATGCAGCCTGTATTTTGCAAAAGCAGTTTGACAGAAAGCAACAATGATGCGCAAGACTTTACCAAGAGACTGACTGTGCAAACACTGGAATAGAGACCATCACTGATGAGCAAAGTCACCACTTTCACTAAAGGCAACGCCACTTGACTGTTGTTAAGTAGGAGGTTGCTAGTGTTCTACAAGTGCGACAACTGTGCTTTTAACAAAGTCATTGGTTTTATGTCCACTGTAGAAAATCTGGAAAAGTCTCTTTAGGCACTTGTTCTTGAATGCCTAAATTTTTCTCTCCCTATGGCCCTTATTCCTGCAAGCAGCATCTTGAAACCAGAATGAGGCCTCATGGGCTGGTGTAGTGTCTACCAAAGCATAGAAGCACTGATCTATGGATCAAAAGGTCGGTAATACTGGATTTGGAATCTACCCCATGTTCCCACATGTACAATTAATGAAGAGCGAAGACTTAAATCACTAAACTGAGACTGGATTTTTGCTTCGCTTGGAATATGTTTGTGACATCACTTTGTAACTGGTAACATGACGCCCATAAAGCTTGCTTTTTTTTGTTTTTTGTAATGTGCTCATATTTATCATGCTTTTCTTAACAGTTTTAAAGGATGAAACAATAGATTATCACAAATGATTTTATGGTGGTCTGGCAATGATGTAGCATTTATTACCTAGATGGGGGCAGCATACATTATCAGCCCTTTTCTGTAGCTTGGTCAATACTTGAAAGAAATACTTGAAATTTGCCAAATATCCCCCACAGCAAGTAATACTTGAAAGAAATGCTTGAAATTTGCCAAATATATCCTTCATAGCAGATAATACGTGAAAGTAATGCTTGAAATTTACCAAACAAATATACCACATAGCAGGTAATACTTTGGCCAAGTTCTTTTCTGAATGAATTTATTTTGTAAAATAATGTTACTAACCCTGACATAATTTTAAAGTTCAATAACAAGCATTTTAGCAGAATAAATGGAAAGATTATTGTGAATGTAGTTTAATGTTGTTTGTATTGTGCATTAAGGTACAAATGTAACAATTTATTTTGTAAAATAATGTTACTAAAACTACAAAGTTTAAAGTTCAATAACAAACATTTTAGTAACAATGACAATGACAGTAACCAACTTTAGTTGTCCCAGTGGGCAATTTGAATATGGGAATGTGCTCATGTCGCAAAGTAAAAGTTAGAAATAAAGTTCTTGCAAGCTGCAGCATTAAGGATGTCAACAGTGAAAAAAGAAGTGGGGTAGAGACAATATCATATATCGATCATATATATATAATTTTACATCAGAGATAATAATGTTTGGACCTACAGCAGCACACACACACACACACACCACTGAGAGTTCATCTAAGATTAAGCAGCTGGACTGCAGATGGCACAAATGATTTCAGGTGCCTGTTACTTAGTAGCTTAAATGTGAAGATCATTACGAATGCAGTTTGCTAATATTGTTTGTGTTGTGCAGTGAGGTACAAATGTAACATATTCTCCATGCTATTGTTACTTTCCCATAGGAGTTTTCATGCACAGTGTCAAAAACCAAGGAGTGGGAGCTGAGCGACTTAATTTTCAGCAAGCTATCACAGATAGACATTTACTGTGTATCTTGTAGCAAGTTATTTGCAACTTATTTTACTACCCCCATTAAAAACTAGCATATATCAACATTTTAAAATATTTAATAAGAATAAAAGAATCTGAATAAATGAAATGGCAACATTGCATACACAAATTCCTGCTTTAAAAATGCCTGACCTGCAAAGGTTCTGGTGCAGTTTGTCCTGAAGGTCTATGAGGCTCTTGTAGTTTTCCTGTGTAAATCATTTTATATACATGGTTACTTGTAAAGTCTGATGGTTTTGCAAAGTTTTGCTGTTGATATACAATAACAGGGTAAACTGCACAGTCTGACATTTGTACCTCACATTTTAGTCCAGCATTGCAACAATAAATTGCTTCTTGTTCACACAAGATTTTACTGAGTGCTAGCATGTAGCCAAAATTTGGGAACGCTTGAATGGTAATAAAAATCTGCAGTTCTGTGACTATACCATGTCACTGGTGTTTCAAGATGTTGTGTAATGCATAGTCAACTGGAGTGTTTCAGTATTTAAAGTGTTTTTAAATGGAAATGGGGTTGAACTGGGGATGGTTGGTAAGCTGTCAGGGGGATGGAGGGGAGAACTTTTGTGCTTGATAAAATGCTAGATCAAAATAAATCACATCAAAAGCACAGGTACAAACTGGGGCCTGAGTGGAGAAGTCCCAAGCTATTTAACCATGGAAATCGGTCAGTAGCCAGACAGGGCTTGGTGCCACAAGGAATGTCAATATCCATAGCAGCGAAGTAGTGAAGAATGGAGGGAGTGGAGGGGGAAGGTCTCATCACCCTTGATAGGGCATCAGGGTCATGGGAAAGCGCCACAAGGAATGTTGGTATCTATGGTAGTGAAGTGGAGGGGGAAGGCCTGTTATCCCCCTTGTTAGGGCATCAGGATTAGGGTCAGAGTTAGTTAACTTCTCCCTAATCGTTAATAGGGCATCAGGGTCATAGGAAAGTGCCACAAGGAATGTTGGTATCTATGGTAGTGAAGAACAGAAGAGTGGAGGATGTGGTCTCTTATCACCCTTGATAGGGCATCAGAGTTGGGGTTAGACCTCGCCCTAATCCTTGATAAGGTGTGGCCATTGATAATCAGGGGTCCACTGCCAAGGACTTACCCTAATTTCTTTGTGAGAAGGTGCATGTGGTTGTGAATGACTGATGGCATACCTTGTTAATTGTGGATATGTGCATGTATGGGCAGATTTAACCCCAAGCAATGTAGTTCTTGGCGCACTCCTTTTCATGACTGAGACAATGCCACAAAAGCAAGCAATCTTATTAAAGGTCAGGAGCCTTCAGTAGTGCTTGAAACCACAGAGGCAACCAATCTTGTTAGTAAAGACCAGGAGCCTTCAGTAGAGCTTGAAACCACAAAGCTAGGTCAAGCCAGTAACAACATCTGTCAGGACTGACTATTACTGCAAAGTCGTTAGTGACCATATGGTGGATCAAGACTTTGGTTACCTGTAACAGGTGGGGAGCTCCAAGGGCTGTCCAAGGAGACAGGAGATTAGGCCTACCAGAGTAGTATCCATTCATCAACTGTAAAAGGCCTTGTTTATATTGGCATATACCAATGCAACAATGCAGTTGGGTGCACAGGCGGTTGCTGAAAAAATGATGTGGCCCTGAACTAGGATGGTACCTGCTCATCTGAGATGTTGAGGAGTGTTGCTCCCTACCTGAATTAAATACAGAAGTGATGAGATACAACCAGACAGGGCATAGCCAGGTTGTAGCTCAATGGTGTCCACAGACTGTACTGAATTAAATATAAAAGTGATGATACAACTGGACAAGGCATAGGCAGGGTGGGGCTCATGGGTGTCAGGGTTAACCCTAACCCTGCTCGTCTGAGATGTTGAGAAGTGTTGCTCCCTAACTGAATTAAATTCAGAAGTGATGAGATACAACCAGACAGGGCATAGCCAGGGTGGAGCTCAACCGTGTCCACAGACTGTAACTTTGTTGTTCATCTCTTTGAGGACTGAGAGCTTGTCAGTGCTGTGATGCCAACCAACCAAAGAGGGATTGTCAGAAACATGTTGTCACAGAAAGGCAGGAACGAACTTCCATATGAGAGTGGCAGTCATGGTCACCAAAGTTTAAACTCATTCAATTCAGCATGTGTTAAGATGTGTGTGGCACATTTACATCTACATGAAGATGGGAATGGATAGGAAGAAAAAGAAGAATAGGGTGTTTCTGTCTCCATAATTACATCAACATGAAGATGAAAAGGATTCAGAAGGAAAGATAGTATGCATCTGTGTCCACAAATACATTTACACGAACACAAATGTGTCACATGTGTGCGTGTGTGTGTGAGACACATTTACATGGAGATGGGTAGGGATAAGAAAGGAAGACAGTATGCATCTGTGTCCACAAATGCATTTACATGAACACAAATGTCGTCACGTGTGTGTGTGAGAGAGAGACATTTACATTTACATGGAGATGGGAAGGGATAAGGAAGAAAGGGAAGATAGTATGCATCTGTGTCCACAAATACATATGTATTTACATGCATGAACACAAATGTGTCAAGATGTGTGTGTGTGTGAGAGAGAGACACACACACACACACACACATTTACATGAAAATGGGAAGGAATAAGAAGAGAATGTGTTTCTGTCTCCACACAAACACATACATATTTACATGCATGAATATAAATGTGTTACAGACAAACTTTCATATGTATAAAGAAACAAACTGTCTTCTTCATTATACTCTGCATGATTGCACTGACCTGTGTCATGGTAACATTCCGGAGAACAGCAGCCACAGCAAATGGTCTAACCTGTGCTGTCTACAAGAAAAAAACAAAAAACCACTGCATTCCTTTCAAGATAGAATGTATGACTTGTTAAGTGACAAGGGTTAAGGTTATAGGTCCCTGACGCTCAATATATATACTGACAGCACCATCTACAAATGTATGGATATCTAAATGAAGTGGAAAATGTACCTGGTTCTACATTCATGGATAAGTCCCTGTAGGTTTCATTTTGTTCTCCTTTCTAAACACTTTCTCCCATTTACATTTATAATTTCTGATGGATTTTCTAATTTTTGTCGCACTGGTGCAGTACCAGTGATTTTGTCTGTGCTGACCATGATGGCAATGGTATAGTACTTGAGAAATGTTTCAGTGCATGTGCTGCTTGTTTTTCTCCCATTACTGCCACAAATCCGTTTACTGACTGTGTGTTACCAACCCGCAACAAAAATAAAACTACCTCTAGAAATTTTTGACAACCGTTGCTGTTCAACTAGATCCGACACCTCAAAGGACAAGCAGCTGAAGCAATCATGACAGTGTCTATGACAGCAAGTTTTCTTTTAACGGAGTAACAACATAAGAATGGCTAATATTTTTTGTTTTAAGAACCATATGTAAAACCAAAATTCTCTATGTTCTATGACTTTCTTTTCTGTAATACAACTTTATTAATCTGCAAGGGCAATTACAGGTAAGACGTATAGGCACTCATACACTAGCAATATATACACACACACACAGCAACAGTAGATAGTTGATTACAGTGAATTACAGCTGTCTGTCAGTCTGCCTATTATGAGCTCCGTAAGATCAGCGCCATCCGTCACTTTCTCTCTACACGCGCTACCAACACTCTTATCTGTGTGTTTGTTCTTTCTCGACTTGACTACTGCAACTCCTTGCTGGCAGGCTGCTCTCATCCCTAATTGAGTGACTCCAGAGAGTACAGAACTCCGCTGCGCGTCTGGTGCTTAGAGCCACGAAACGGGACCATGTCACTCCTCTCCTTCGTTTTCTACGCTGGCTACCCGTCTGTTCTCGCATCCAGTACAAACTGTCTGTGCTGTGTTTTAATTTCTTTTCAGGCTCCTGTCCTGACTATTTCTCTGAACTTCTCATCCTTTACATCCAGGCCAGACAACTCTGCTCTTCCTCTGATGACCTTACCCTAACTGTTCCTGTCACCAGGACAACAACATAATCACAGGATTTTTGGTTACTGTGCAGCAAAACAATGGAACTCTCTCCCTTTCCATATCCGCCACCTTCCTACAACTGAATCCTTCAAATCTGCACTGAAAACGCACCTCTTCCTTGAGCACTACTCCTAACACAGTCCACACAATGCTCGTCCTTCTTACCCTCCCCCCTTCTGCTCTTGCTAATTTTCTACCCATCTTTCTCTACAGAATCACTATATTCTGTTCCTGTTACTTGATGCCCTTTTTTTTTTATCTTTGTTTTCTGTTTGTCGTCAGTACCATCGTTTATTCTTGCGTCCCTCGTGTTCTATCCATTTAGTCCATGTCTCTATCCCCGTTTTAAGCGCTAAGAGCATGCTTTCTATTCATTATTATTATTATTAATTAAGCACACACACACACACAGAGCAACAGTAGGTACAGTTGGTGCACTGCCATAGGTCACCTCAGGCTAACACAACATCACGGCCAGTAGAATTTATCATGGGACATGAAATGAATGAATTGTGGTGACAGTTAATTCTACATACAGGCATCAAGTATCTGTGGTCAGACCACACGAGTGAGAACTCACATGCTAACGCATGATCAGGGACAGTAAAGATATGGGATGCCTCTCAGTTCCTTTGATCTTACTTCTGACACTGGGTAATGTTTACAGACAGCATAAACACTAGTGACAGAGGAACAGCCAAGTATTTGCTGTCTTGGGTGGGTTTTTCCCTCTCTCACCAAGGGAGTTTTACATGTTGTGGTTTTGGTTTACTGGCTCTAAGCCTAATCCTAACAACCTGCAGTGCTTACAGACACCATAAACACTAGCGACAGAGGAACAGCTATGTATTTGCCATTGTGGGTGGATTTGTTTCTCTCTCATCAAGGGAATTTTACATGTGGTTTTGGTTTACTGGCTCTAGGCCTAACCCTGTGAGAAATAGATGTGAACAGGTTTTATTAGAAAAAATATTACAAAGTTTGGTAAACATAGTTGACATTAAGAATATTAACTTTTATAGTTCCAATTGGCTTTTACAAGTCTCGCTGAGACCTCACTTTGTGAGAGACAAAGCACTGTTTTAGCAGATTGCTAGCTAGCTATGTCAATGCACATCCCTGATTTAACTAAACCAAAGTTGAAAATACTGCACAGTGATGAACACCACATCCTTATTACTGATGACATCATATATCCTATCAATATCAGAATAGTGTGTGCCTACTAACAAAACTGAATCATCCTTTCAACAATTCTGTTTGGTCTTGCACACATAAAGGAAAGTAAACATTTAAGACAATGCTTCTTTTAAAAAGGTCAATCACTTACCACTGGTTTAATAAACAACTGCTGACGACTACCTGAGTCAGGTGGAGGTACTCTAGAGTAGACTGGTGAGTTCATTCTACACAAAGCCAAGTTCATTGCTCATAATAGATTTTACACAGTCAGACTGATGGATATACTTTACAGCACTATGATGACTTTACTCTACATTCAGTGATACACAACATTTCAAAAGCCATCTGGACTGTCCTTCACAGTTTGAACTGAAGTAGACTGACTGACTGTCCTTCACTATTAGCATTATCTCCACAAATTTAACAAACAACTCTATATGGTGCAGGCTCCTTTGATGTCTCTCTCTTTTAATTTTGTGAATGCTGCACAAGAAACGAATCTGTGCTCCTTGGTATATTTTTTAATCTATTTTTGCCTCAGTCAGGACAATACATTTCTTAAAAACTATAATTTATAGAGCATCCAAACAACTGCTTTTAGCATTAGAGCTATAAATCAACAAGTCCCACTATTCCAAAGTAGAGATCAGGACAATACTTTTCTTACAAACTATAACTTATCGACCATCCAAACAACTGCTATTAGTATCAAAGCTATGAGTCAAGAAATCTTACTACAAAACTATAGATCAGGACAATACTCTCCTTACAAACTATAATTTATCACACATCTAAACTGCTATTAGTATCAGAGCTATGAGTCAATAAATCTTAATACAATACTTGAGATCAGGCACACCAAAAATCATTCTTCAGAAAGTAAAACAGTAACTTTCTTTTTATCACACTTACTTTTTCTGAAAGATAAGCAAGCCACGAACCAGCCCCTCAATGCACAGTAGATCATATCTGTGCAAAAACAAAAATGTCATCTACAAATTTGTTCACTTTAGACAAATTTATCTCATAATATGAAACCCTTTATGAAAATAAATCTGTTTAAATGATACTATTTAAAACAAGCCACCAAATCCCACTGTGGGCAATGCCATCTAAACGTTACCTTTTTGTGGAGAAAATTTGGCAAAGACTGGGGTAGGGAGAGGGAGGGAAATGGATAATTTTTCAGATTTTGAAAATCAGTGTGGATATTTTGAAAATCAGTGTGGGTATTTTGGAAATCAGTATGGGTATTTTGCAGTGCACTAGACCCAGTCATTTAAAGCCCAACCTGATCGCTGAGCAAAAATCGCTGGAAATAGAGCACGAAGTATCATAAAAACATATTCTGGTGGTATTTTATGACAAAGAGGCATGAAAGATTTTATATTAATATTTTTCTCTTAAACACACCTGGATTTGTGGAGAAAACAGGAAGTGACAAAACGGAAGTATTTTTAAAAATAGTATCGTCTGCAGGAGCTAAGGTCGAAGAAAAAAGATGCAATCCTCGGTAAATGAAAACTGACCAGGACACATTGGGCTGTTGCTGAATGTTGTCTTCCACACTCAGATGGAGTTAGTTTGTACTCATAAAGGAAATCCTAAAGATAACGGCAGCAAACGCCAGTGGATTAACTTTGGCCTTTCAAACCAAGAGAGTTAACCTGATCATAAAGAAAAATGTTGCGCTGAGTTTGTCCTTTAAAAAGAAATATTGTATTTGTCTTTGAAATATTTTTACATTATTCAAACCATTAAGTTTACTTACCTGTTGGCTGGAACATCAATTTTGTACTCTACATCTTCAGATGCCCCTTTGGCTTTTCCCAAACCTTGTTCTTTTTCAATCTGCTCCTTTTCTGATGTCTAAGATCAAAGATGTATAGGTGTGTTAACAGTAAGTATAACTGTATTCTACATCTATGGAACATTGCTCAATATGGCATTGTATGCTGGGGGTGGGGGTGGTGAGGGGTTGGCGAGGGGGAATTAGTGTTTTACACTGGGCCAGCAGCTAAGGCTATATCACGGCAAGGCAGCTAGCCCTGTAAACAGATGCCATGTACTGAGAAAGAACAGTGTGCCTGAGACGAGAGCTGAGCCCAGGACAGCCATCCCTCACTGTATTGGTGACAGGCACTAACTGTTGCACCACCAGACCGCCCCGGTTTTGGGGGAGAAGAGTAACAACTTTATTCAATGTTATTAACCCTCTTAGCACGACAGAAAAATGTAACATTACAATGACTGGCTTATAACTGAAGACAACAGTGGGTAAAGTTTGTTTTTTATTATTGCTGCTATGAGGTAAACATTAGACCAAGAAACCCATACATTTTTGGAAAAGAGAAAACTTGAACTTTGCAATAAAAGTAATGAAAATCGCCTTGCATGTGCTACCCGGCAAAGCCATGATCCTGGGCCATCATGGCCAAAGGGTTAAATGACTAGAGGAGTTCTCATTTCTATTAATTGGATAAAACTTAGTGCAAGATACTACTCCCTCAAATCTGGATGAATATCCCTCTTTTGTTTTTGAAAGATTTCTTATGAAAGAGACTGACACCTATAAAACACCACAAGTGGGTCTTTAATGTATTCTCAGAGTGCTCTTTGCTTGCTATTGGCTCGCTATTAGGGGAAGCGGATGGCTGAGTGGTTAGAGCGCTGGTGTCCGACCCAAGAGTGCGCTGGTTCAATTCCCGATAAGCGCAGCATACTTCCCCCAGTCGACCCAGCTGACGGGAATGGGTACCTGACTCCATAGAGGGTTGGGGAAGGTTAAGGCAGCGAGGGAGATGAGACTGGCACCACCCTCATGTAAAAGCTGGCCCCGAGAAAAGTGAGGTCTCTAACACCTCACTCCCCAACGACCTGAAAAGGTTATGGGATGACCTTTACCTTATTGGCTCGTATCTGAGAATACTGTCTCCAAATAAAAGATGAACTAAGGTAGGTCTTTAAAGTATTCTCTGGTTGCACTTTCCTTGCTGTGGTGCAACATTAACCATAGTTTTTTAACTACTTTTGGCTGAATGAGAATTGTTACCTCATCTTGTGTTGTTGATAACATTATCTTCTGTCTACTAGACAAAAGAGTGACAACCAAAATAACATATGACAAACAAATAATTTGGACTCAAAAGAGTCTTTGAACGCTTTTATATCTGCCAAAAATGAAAATAATTTTGAAGTGCCTTACCACTTCATCCAGTTCCAGACCAAACTGGAAGCATAGCTCATCAAACTCCTCATCAGCTGAAACAAATAAGAAAATATCAATGATCGATATAAGAGACTATACACTAAAGAGTAATAAAATAAATTAACATAAGAGTAATGCAATGACACTTTTTTGGCAAGTTTTTTGTGGGAGTTGAAAAGCTTGGTTACACTGATGCTAGTGCTTGTCTTATTTTAAAAGACACCTCAAGCTCTTATAAACATATGCATGACTATTTTATGGTAAGGGGTGTATTTACATGTAGTGGGTGCACTTTTATGGGTGACTCTATGTCTCTACTTTTACAAGAAGATTTTCTGCTTCGTTTCTACATTTCACTGTGTGATCCATCTGCTCCTACAGATAAACACACAATTATTCTAGTGGAGATAACAAGATGGTATTGTGAATGTAATTTGTCATTAATGCCAACATAAAAGCAGGAAATATCTAGAGATGAGTTTGTATTGATACTGCTATTATATAGTTGCTGTTCATAATAATAGCCTGAATCTTTCTTTTCAAAACTCAGTCAAGGATTAGTCTTAGAATTTATGCCGGGTGTAGGAGGGTGGGTGGTAACCATCTAGCAGAACAATGACGTAGGAGGTGGGTGGTGACTATATGGCAGAACAATGATGTGGTAGATGAATGGAAACAGAGACATGATAAGGATCACTTCTAGCATGGTGTTCCTGTTTGTAAAAGATGGCCTTGTTTGAGCACTGGCTGTTCAGCAGACCAGCATGGAATGTCATTCGTAACTGTATACAAAGTAAAAGGTGCGCAATACTAATACTATTTTTCTTTTTAACTCAAAACATGATAAAACTAGACACTTTTTGTAGCATGCTCACTATCATCAATACCAAAACCTTGTTAGCCATGTGGGCTCCTGTGATAGTTTGTCATTTTGTTTGGATACTAGTTTCATCTCTGTGACTCAGACTACATGCTAACCTTTACTAGGGAAACTGTGGAGTAGCCAAAATTTCTGACTAGAAATTGGAACCTTACAGCTAACCTGAAACTAGATATGATATGACATAACGTCAGATTGTATTAGGTTTTCTAGTGTTTATCTGATTCTCTTAAATCAACCCTAATGACAGAGCAGGTGCAAGCATTCTTCGTTGAGGTACATCACTTAAGCATCCTTTCAGGCAGATACAGATCTGTTTATTTTTACTGTTTCCTTCTAATGAAAAGTCAGCAAACCACTTTTTCAGCAATTCCTAATACTACAATTTGTTTCATTAAACAAATGTGTGAAACATTGTAAACTGGTTGGCATTTGCAGTACTTTTCTGTGGTCTTCCAAATTAATTTTGCTGGAGTCTTTAATGAAAACACTTCTGATGGCCAATTTACAGCAAGGAAATAACTCAACAATTACTTCCAGATTTGTGAATTCTGCTTTCTTTGAAACATACCATAACCATAACTTTTCACTTTTCTACCTGTGATCCTGGCTTTGTTAGCAGACCACATAAATTTATGATAGCACTTTATTCAATTGGTCTTTAGGGGAACACTGAAGCTTAAACCAAAGTACACATGCCTTTGAGCTGGTTACCAAAGCTCTCTCAGATCTGACCTACTGAGCATGTTACCAAAGACCTCACACATCTGACCCAGTGAATCTTGCTCTCTAGTTTACTATCCCTAAGGCCATTAGTGAATGGGCGCCATAAAACCTTGGTTTGTCTTTACTTCTACCAAGAAAATATGTTTATGTATTGCTTCTTCTGACATCAGACATGCAACAGCGTTTCCCATGCTGCAGTTCTTCAGCAAATACATAATCCACCCTCCCCCATTTGAGGAGCACCTTCAGCTTCTAAGGTACCTTGACAGACAGTCTTCAACAAGATGTCATGCCAGGTCACATAACTAAACCAGACCAGCTTACGTCATTTTGACTGTTGACTGGTGTCCTACAAATGTGGCAACTGTGCTTCACACAAGGTTGCTGGTTTTGTTCTCTGTACAAAATCTGGAATAGCCTCTTCACGCACTTGTTCTTGAATACCTGAATTCTCCTCTCCCCATCAGCAGACAGAGTCTATGTTTCACATCAGTAAAGCAGGACTGGTACTATGAGGGACTTGTACAGATGGTACTTTGTAGGAAATCTGATGTTATGATGTTAATGCGGAGTGGTGTCCCTTCATCTAACAGACTGCTAGCTTTCTCAGTATTTTTGTTTTCTGCTTTTACTTGTGATTTCAGTGCATATTGTACAAACATGTACTTTTTATATTGTCATCAGCATTGTACTGGACTGTTTACTTGCCTGTGGCCTTTTGTATTTCCTCTCCTGATATTAACTCTCATCTCTGTTAGTCTTCTCTGGCTACCGCCATCTCAGTTTTTTACAAGTTGTCCCTATGATAGACATTCCATCAGTGTCAAACAGCCATATGCTTCAAACGTTTAATGCAGTTTATGTTTTTGTGATCATCTGGACATTCTCTCTATTCTTCTCTAGTCAAATGACTTTCTGATCTGTAGATCTGACACCCACAGAGAGCCACAGGAATTTTGTCTTGTGTTTTTGAGTTTGTAATGCACGGCGAGCCTGGATTTGGCTGGGATTCCGCGCTGTAAGTGCTTTCATCATTATTATAGCTGTGCTAGACACTGTCCAGCCTAGCGATTGCCGCTGTTGATACACCATTCTGTCATTTCAAAAGACCAAGACCCTCATTAAGCACGAATGGAGACAAAATTTCTTAATACAGTTCATGTGATGAGCCTTGACTGTCACTACGGATACCTTTTCAAACAATTTTGAAGATCCTAAACTGCTCTGAATATGCTCTGTTTACGAACAAAATAAAACTTCAGCTCAGAAAAGAAAAAATAGGGAATATAACGAATATTATTAAGGCAGAACTTTGATATAGAGTAACTCGCTACGTCAAAGGCCGGTCTATGCTATTTTGTCTGAAGTTTGGGGTTAGGGTTAGTGATAGGGTTTGGGGTAGGGTAAGATTTAGTTTAATAGGTATATTTGGGCAATTGAGTGGAGCGAGCAGACGACAAATGCCGCGAGTTACTCTCTATCAAAGCTGTGCCATTATTAATTCTACTGTAATGTAAAAGCAAATTCGAAATTAGTAAATTATATTTATACAACACTAATTGCTGAGATTACCAACTGGTCGGTTGTGGCATAACGGGCAAGTGTGAGTCTCCACAGACTTATTTATATTATTCCGAAACTTACTGTACGATCGTCCAAGGCGACTGAAAAGTTCTTCCCTTTTCAATGCCACAGTAGGCATATTGGGTTTTCACAAATTAATGAATTGAAGGTGAGAAAACTCTCGTCTGCTGCTCTGCCAGTCGCTGACGCAACAACGTGCGAGAGACTTTTGTGTTTTCTCATTGAAGAGTCTGACAACTTGTCTCCCTTTGTAAGCTGACTTGCAAGCTGACTTCATAATTAAATATTATGCTCTGACCTTTCTTTTGTCATCGGATATTCTTAAGTCTTTAATATTTATCAGGTTCTTACAAAAGAATTACTCTAAATTCATGTGTCCCGAGTAGATAAGTACAACAGTGGGCTGTGGGTTGCTGTCTACACGAGCGTGAGACGTGGGTTACCCGACATCGTGCACCTCATCCACATCACCTCTCGCGTCGTCTACGCTTGCACTTGTTGTTGCATGACTGCTACCGTACACCTGTGTAATGGGCTCATTGTTCCTTCTCAACTCTTCTCGTACCACAAGGCTCTGGGAGAGGTTTGTGTGAGTGTGTGTGTGTGTGTTCAAAATGGAGGCTGTATTTCTTGGATGAAAGTGCAGTGAGGTTACTGATCGAGGTACCTGCCATGCAGTATGGTGCTTTCAAAATTAAGGTTGGTCATTTGGTGAAAGGAGGGAGAAGGTGAGGCTTGAGAGAGAAAGGGAGCAGGTGTCACGTGGCATCGGAAGGCGTGAGCTCGAGCTCCACAGGGGAAGGCACGAGGCGGACGCACTGCCCTGACCCCCCTCCTCCCTATAGCTGAGTGCACCAACTGGGGGACGCAGGAGGGAGCAGGACCTGACCTCAGCTTCTGAGCTGCACGTGCACACAAATAACACATACAAACAAAAGGGCATCATGACATCTTGTACCTTTCTTTCAAAAAATCACAAAATAGTCAGGTGTGTGTTTTTAACATTCGACAAAGCCACGAGAATTGGCAAACCCAGTAGGGTGATGTCATCAGGAGACAGCACGCTCAATAAATATGCATCAACGGAGGTGTTAGACGTTAGAACCACATCTTAGTCCTAATACACACGCGGCAAAATGAGCAAATTCGTCTGGTTCGTGTTCGGTAAGTTGTGTGGATGCAGAGCATCAAGATGAATATAGTCACTATAGTAGTTTTCATGTGAATTTTCGGTGAGCTTCACACTGCATGTGTCGTTGATATGGACAGTCTGTGGCCTTGCGTAGAGGTGGTCTGTGGTAAGCTAGCATCAGCGAGACCAACTAAAACTAGTCTGCATAAATTAAGATTAGGGTTAACCCTAACTATAACTAGTCTGAATAGATTATAGTTTGTGTAGAGGTGGCCTGTGCTAATACAGCATAAGCCAGACCAACTAAAACTAGTCTGCGTAGATAAGGATTAGGGTCAACCCTAACTATAACTAGTCTGAATAGATTAGCTTAAGTTCCAATACACAAGTAGGGAGATGGATAGTTGGGCTGGGGCTGAGATCGGGTTCGCATCTTCCTGCCGTCTAACCCTGCGGAGGCACGAGCCGGAGAGACACGAGGTCATCTTTTCTGTAAGTTATGTCCGTGTCTTCTTGCCGCGTGAGAACCGTTACAATCAGTCAATTGCCTGAAGGGCCGAGGTGAATTCTATCGACCTGCAGCTAAGTCTATAGTTCGAAGGGAATATCCTCTTACCGACCTTATCGACCTGTAACTGTCTCTGTTCGATATCAGTAACCATGCCTCTTGATCTTATTTATATTGGTATGAAATGATGGAATAACCTCTTACCGACCTGAGCTGCACAAGCGTGGTGGAGGGGGGCGGGGGAGAGAGGAGGAACAAGTGTAAGTCTTCACTGCTCTGCGTCAAAGAGTTTGGGAAAACAAAGAGTGCTTTGATGAATGAAAGCCATCACTTGGGATACACCTTCCAAAGTAAGAAAACAGTAAACATTACCAGAACCACAGAACCATAAGTCATGATTCTTGAGGTAATCGAAAATCGCCTGAACGCCACTTGCCTTGGAGATGCTAGCAGAAGAACACGAACACGGCTGAACAGATCTTCGATAGTCTCATCGTGGTAGACAAAAACTACAACACCAGAGAGAGCTGTGCCACAACTTAATCGACCGAAAAAAGCCTTCGATGGGCTGTGACATGCGATGTGAAAACTCACCATCAAAGAGGACCACCCTGCCTGAATCCTTGGAGAGGGCGGGTCCCACGCTGCTTGGGTCTTCCTGTCCTACTCCCTTCGTGTAGATGTTTGCTTTGCCGTTGCCATTAGCCATCACTTTACTGTTGTCAGTGCCGGTCTCCATTCCATATGCGTTCGATCTGTCAGTCAGTCTGTTGGTAAGGTCTTGCAGGTTTTTGTTGTTTTGGGTCTTTTGGGGGTGGTGGTGTTTGCTTGTTTGTTTGTTTCTTTATTTTTTTATTTGTTTTTTGTCATTGCCTGCTAACAGACTGATATCGTCACCAAAGCGTAGGTTGCACAGCGGCCTTTCACCGATGGAAATCGACCTGTGATGGTCGCAGAGAGTTTCACGATTGATGGTTTCCACAAAATTGTTGAACAGCACAGGTGATAGGGAGCACCCTTGACGGGTGCATACTGTCCTGTGAAAGACAGCTCGTAAACCATCTACTGAGCAATCAGGAAGGAAACTTCTTTCAAACAACAGTGGGTGTCCGTCAAGGTTGAACCTTGTTGCCTGTTTAAGACATTCCTGGAAAATATTGTGCATGAAACTTCGCAAACACTTTACCTCCGTATCGCCCAGGTAAAGCCCTTATGTACCGCCCTTTTCAGATGATAGTCTGGTGGCTGATCTGTTAAAATTAGCGTTAGTGAGGTAGCAGCTTAACTATCTCAGGGCTAGTGTTGGGAGAAAGCAGTGTCTAATGACCCCCCCCCCCACTGCTGCTTGTGTTAAACTGTGTGAGAGAGCAGTATCTAACGACTCTCTCTGTTGTCTGTGTTAAGATGTGTGAGAGAGCAGTATCTAACGACTCTCTCTGTTGTCTGTGTTAAGATGTGTGAGAGAGCAGTATCTAACGACTCTCTCTGTTGTCTGTGTTAAACTGTGTGA
Organism: Marisa cornuarietis; assembly: GCA_004794655.1. Lineage (NCBI taxonomy): Eukaryota > Metazoa > Mollusca > Gastropoda > Architaenioglossa > Ampullariidae > Marisa > Marisa cornuarietis. The sequence continues at coordinate 104,612 of SMMW01000161.1, forward strand.
GAGAGCAGTATCTAACGACTCTCTCTGTTGTCTGTGTTAAACTGTGTGAGAGAGCAGTATCTAACGACTCTCTCTGTTGTCTGTGTTAAGCTGTGTGAGAGAGCAGTATCTAACGACTCTCTCTGTTGTCTGTGTTAAACTGTGTGAGAGAGCAGTATCTAACGACTCTCTCTGTTGTCTGTGTTAAACTGTGTGAGAGAGCAGTATCTAACGACTCTCTCTGTTGTCTGTGTTAAACTGTGTGAGAGAGCAGTATCTAACGACTCTCTCTGTTGTCTGTGTTAAACTGTGTGAGAGAGCAGTATCTAACGACTCTCTCTGTTGTCTGTGTTAAACTGTGTGAGAGAGCAGTATCTAACGACTCTCTCTGTTGTCTGTGTTAAACTGTGTGAGAGAGCAGTATCTAACGACTCTCTCTGTTGTCTGTGTTAAGATGTGTGAGAGAGCAGTATCTAACGACTCTCTCTGTTGTCTGTGTTAAGATGTGTGAGAGAGCAGTATCTAACGACTCTCTCTGTTGTCTGTGTTAAACTGTGTGAGAGAGCAGTATCTAACGACTCTCTCTGTTGTCTGTGTTAAACTGTGTGAGAGAGCAGTATCTAACGACTCTCTCTGTTGTCTGTGTTAAGATGTGTGAGAGAGCAGTATCTAACGACTCTCTCTGTTGTCTGTGTTAAACTGTGTGAGAGAGCAGTATCTAACGACTCTCTCTGTTGTCTGTGTTAAGATGTGTGAGAGAGCAGTATCTAACGACTCTCTCTGTTGTCTGTGTTAAACTGTGTGAGAGAGCAGTATCTAACGACTCTCTCTGTTGTCTGTGTTAAACTGTGTGAGAGAGCAGTATCTAACGACTCTCTCTGTTGTCTGTGTTAAACTGTGTGAGAGAGCAGTATCTAACGACTCTCTCTGTTGTCTGTGTTAAACTGTGTGAGAGAGCAGTATCTAACGACTCTCTCTGTTGTCTGTGTTAAGATGTGTGAGAGAGCAGTATCTAACGACTCTCTCTGTTGTCTGTGTTAAACTGTGTGAGAGAGCAGTATCTAACGACTCTCTCTGTTGTCTGTGTTAAGCTGTGTGAGAGAACAGTATCTAACGACTCTCTCTGTTGTCTGTGTTAAGCTGTGTGAGAGAGCAGTATCTAACGACTCTCTCTGTTGTCTGTGTTAAGATGTGTGAGAGAGCAGTATCTAACGACTCTCTCTGTTGTCTGTGTTAAGATGTGTGAGAGAGCAGTATCTAACGACTCTCTCTGTTGTCTGTGTTAAGCTGTGTGAGAGAACAGTATCTAACGACTCTCTCTGTTGTCTGTGTTAAGATGTGTGAGAGAACAGTATCTAACGACTCTCTCTGTTGTCTGTGTTAAGCTGTGTGAGAGAACAGTATCTAACGACTCTCTCTGTTGTCTGTGTTAAGATGTGTGAGATAGCAGTGATTAACCACCACCACCCCCTGCTGTCTAACCCTGACCCCCCTGCTGTCTGTGTTAAGATGTGTGAGAGAACAGTATCTAACGACTCTCTCTGTTGTCTGTGTTAAGCTGTGTGAGAGAACAGTATCTAACGACTCTCTCTGTTGTCTGTGTTAAGATGTGTGAGATAGCAGTGATTAACCACCACCACCCCCTGCTGTCTAACCCTGACCCCCCTGCTGTCTGTGTTAAGCTGTGTGAGAGAACAGTATCTAACGACTCTCTGTTGTCTGTGTTAAGCTGTGTGAGAGAACAGTATCTAACGACTCTCTCTGTTGTCTGTGTTAAGCTGTGTGAGAGAGCAGTATCTAACGACTCTCTCTGTTGTCTGTGTTAAGCTGTGTGAGAGAGCAGTATCTAACGACTCTCTCTGTTGTCTGTGTTAAGATGTGTGAGATAGCAGTGATTAACCACCACCACCCCCTGCTGTCTAACCCTGACCCCCCTGCTGTCTGTGTTAAGCTGTGTGAGAGAACAGTATCTAACGACTCTCTGTTGTCTGTGTTAAGCTGTGTGAGAGAACAGTATCTAACGACTCTCTCTGTTGTCTGTGTTAAGCTGTGTGAGAGAGCAGTATCTAACGACTCTCTCTGTTGTCTGTGTTAAGCTGTGTGAGAGAGCAGTATCTAACGACTCTCTCTGTTGTCTGTGTTAAGCTGTGTGAGAGAGCAGTGTATAACCACCACCACCCCCTGCTGTCTAACCCTGACCCCCCCTGCTGTCTGTTTTACCTAACGACCTGTCTGCTGTCTGTCTGATAAGCTGTGCTGACCACTGTGACCTGCCTGACGCTGGGCCAGCCACAGGTATGCCAGGCTCCTTTCGGCCATTTCCCCAGCAACCTTAATGACGGTTGCACAACTTTCTACTGGTGCTGGAATGGTCGTGCGCACCTGAGGCAGTGTCCACCTGGGCTCTCCTTTGACGTCAACACTCTAGGGTGTGTCAATCAGCAACAGGTGGCATGTGTCAACAACAACCAGGTGGCGGTTCCGCAGGTAAGCTCAGTGGACATTTTCATGGCTAGAACCGGCGCTATGGGGGATGGGATGCGGGGCTTTGGGCAAATAGAATTGCGGGGCCTTTGGAAGCCGGCACAACATACGTAGCGGGGCAATAAAAAAAATGCCGGGTGTATTCCGAATAATGTCAGATAATAATATCCGAACCATATCAGATTTATAACAATAGTATGCTTCCCGATGGTGCACTTGTTAGAGCGGGGCCCCCGTCAAGCGCAGGGCCTCCCCCCCTGCTCTCCCCACCCCCCCTAGCTGTGAACAGGTTAATGGAAAGTCGAGTGGTCAGTGGAGTGAAAACTGTTAGAGATCATGAAAAAGCAGACGTTGGATGTGTAAACAAAGTCAGAACAAACCCCAAGAGAAAATGTGACTGCTGAAATAATTTGGTCTCAGGAAAGGTGCAAAGCTGTATCACAGCAGATAACAAACAACAAAAGATATAATCATACTTTAATAACAGAAACCATGATTATACTCTTCTAGCAGAACAATGTCATAATCACACTAGCACTGCAGTAAAGGTTGGACAGGCATTCTAAAATAAGTGGGCAGGGTTGACTACAAGACACAACTCACAAAAATCTGGGCAAATAAATCTTCACCATTCAAGAGGTCACATCCTTTAACATCGCCATTTTAACAGGTAGACAAACAAATACAAATCGTCACATCCATGTTGTGCACAAATTAACAGGTTACTAATTAACACATGTTACTAATTAACACATTATTAAAAGTTGCTGCTGTTGCTGTCGCGATGCTGATGCGGCTGTCGGTGTTGGAGCCTCCGTCCCTGGAGAGGGTGCTGCCCAGTCCACAGAGCTGCTTACCTCTTGCAACCGCAGTCGATATAAGTAGTCGGTTGATGTAGGTGTCTGCTTTACTGTCGCCCATGACCATGACTGTCCGTTTGTCAGTGGTGGTAAACATATGCATTTAAACTGTCAGTCAGTTTGTTGGCGAGTCTTGGAGTTCTCTGTCAATACCTGCTGTCATATCGTCTGAGAAAGGTAGGGTGGAAAGCCACTTTTCACCGATGGAAATGAAAAGTGTGCTGATCGTGAAGAGTTTCACACATCATGTTCTCCAGAAAAATATTGAACAGCACAGGTGACAGATGCCTATACTGCTGTGTGGAAGTATAACCTGTCCTTTGGTTATTGAGCAACACTGCGCTGGTTGAGCTGTTGTACAGAGAGAGCTTCCCTAACTTGCACAAGACGCTCCATCTTTGGTGTCGACTGTTCAAACCAAATGTCCCACTAGACTGTCAAAAGCATTTTAAAGTCCATGAAGTCGTGATAGAGGTCCTGCTGATGCTGAAGGTGCTTCTCTCGGATGTGACAGTTTGAGATCTGCTCAGCTGGTCTCTGACCTGGTATGAAAGCCAGCTAGCAGTTCCGCAGCGGTGGTGCTGCTGTGATGTTGTCTGACTTTTACTGGGACTTTGCTTGATGAGGCTTATTAATTGTTCTGTACTTCTGGCACCGTTTTGTTATTTTTAAGAAAGTGGTATGACTACAGACTGCGTCCATTTTGGAGGAGGGGGGCATTCTTTGCTTTCCCAGACTCTTTGGCACAAAGTAAGGAGGACCGTTGTTGTTTTATCCCCACTCCTCTGGGATGTTGTCAACACCTGGCGACTTTCCTCCATTCAGACTGTGGATCACTCTTTCCACCTCTTCCCAGAGGACTGATAGGTCTGCAAGTTCGCTGGTTGTTTTGAAGGATGTTAGGTTTTGTCTTTAGCTGGAAGTTGTACAGGTCTTTGGAATATTTGTTGTATCGGTTGAGTACAGCAGTGCTTTCTGTGAGAAGGCGACCAAAGCTATCTTTGATAGTTGAGGTCTTGGGTTGACCTCATTTGAGTCTTTAATATTTGGTAGGTCTTCTTATTCTCACCCCTGCTGCTCACTTCTCTATATTCGCCATTTGCGCTCCCATTTGTTGTATTTCCATGAAGTTTTGCGTATTTTCCGCTGCTATTTGAGTGTAAGAAGATTAAAGTATGCTGTGAAACGAAATAATAATAATAATAGTGAAGATTTTTATAGCGCATATTCACACTCGTAGAGAGTATGCTCTTAGCGCTTAAAACGGGGAAGAGACGTGGACTAAGTAGATACAGAACACAGGGGACGAAAGAAAACGACAGTACTGACAAAAACAGATAACAAAAGGCATCAAGTAACAGGAACAGAGAAAAATAGTGATGGGTAAAGTAGCAAGAGGGAAGGGGGGGTAAGGACTAGCATTGTGGACTAGGAGTAGTGCTCAAGGAAGAGGTGCGTTTTCAGTGCAGATTTGAAGGATTCAATTGTAGGAAGGTGGCGGATATGGAGAGGAAGAGAGTTCCATTGTTTTGCAGCACAGTAGCCAAAAGTCCTGTGACCATATGTTGTTGTTCTGGTGACAGGAACAGTCAGAGTACGGTTGTCAGAGGAAGAGCGGAGTTGTCTGGCCGGAGAGTAAGGGATGAGAAGTTCAGAGAAATAGTCAGGACAGGAGCCTGCAAAGAAATTAAAACACAGCACAGACAGTTTGTACTGGATGCGAGAACGGACGGGTAGCCAGTGTAGAAAACGAAGGAGAGGAGTGACATGGTCCCGTTTCCTTGCTCTAAGCACCAGACGTGCAGCGGAGTTCTGTACTCTCTGGAGTTTCTGAATGAGGGATGAGGGGCAGCCTGCCAGCAAGGAGTTGCAGTAGTCAAGTCGTGAAAGAAATTTATAAAGACAGGTCATAGAACTGTGTTAATCTCGATTTAACGAGTTCTAACGATTTTTAATGGTCCAAATGAGTTCATTACATCGAGATTCCACTTGTGTTTTTCTTCCTGTACACTCATTAAACCTCTGTAACAAGAAACTATATGTGTGCCAACTCCATCTTGGGAATTTTGTCAGTTTCTCCATTTCCCTTAAGGGATGAACGAATGAATGGCAATGGCATGATTGCTAGAGGGGGGTCCTGGTGGCCACCCTACTCCTTATGAAAAACAAGGGTTATGCGTGTTGGGTCAAGGTTGAGCAGTGGAGACAATGTGAAAACCCAGCTAACAATCATGAACTAATGCTGAATAATTCTGTAACATCTTTAGGGAATTCAGGGTCAATCCGGCATCACCGGACAGACCCAGCAGCCGACCATCAACCAGGTACAAGTGGCAGGCATCCAGTCAGGGTAGGCACCTTTTTTTGTTGTAATAAGATTTTGAAGTGGAACGTTTAAAAAAGTGTTTAAATGTAGTCTCAGCCCTTGATTAGTGAGCCCTGACACTAGTCGTCTGTCATTACCGCCGGTTATTGAGCACTGACAATAGTGTTCTGTCATTATTTTCTGTTACTATTGCTGGTTATTGAGCACTGCGAATAGTCTTGTCATTATTTTCTATTTTTATTATTGGGGGTTATTGAGCACTGACAATAGTCTTCTGTCATTATTTTCTGTTGTTACTGCCGGTTATTGAGCACTGACAATAGTCTTCTGTTATTATTTTCTGTTATTACTGCCGGTTATTGAGCACTGACAATAGTCTTGTCATTATTTTCTATTTTTATTATTGGGGGTTATTGAGCACTGACAATAGTCTTCTGTTATTATTTTCTGTTATTACTGCCGGTTATTGAGCACTGACAATAGTCTTGTCATTATTTTCTATTTTTATTATTGGGGGTTATTGAGCACTGACAATAGTCTTCTGTTATTATTTTCTGTTATTACTGCCGGTTATTGAGCACTGACAATAGTCTTGTCATTATTTTCTATTTTTATTATTGGGGGTTATTGAGCACTGACAATAGTCTTCTGTTATTATTTTCTGTTATTACTGCCGGTTATTGAGCACTGACAATAGTCTTGTCATTATTTTCTATTTTTATTATTGGCGGTTATTGAAGACTGACAATAGCCTTCTGTCATTATTTTCTATTTTTATTATTGGCGGTTATTGAGCACTGACAATAGCCTTCTGTCATTATTTTCTATTTTTATTATTGGCGGTTATTGAGCACTGACAATAGTCTTCTGTCATTATTTTCTATTTTTATTATTGGGGGTTATTGATCATTGACAATAGTCTTCTGTTATTATTTTCTGTTATTACTGCCGGTTATTGAGCACTGACAATAGCCTTCTGTCATTATTTTCTATTTTTATTATTGGGGGTTATTGAGCACTGACAATAGTCTTCTGTTATTACTGCCGGTTATTGAGCACTGACAATAGTCTTCTGTCATTATTTTCTATTTTTATTATTGGGGGTTATTGAGCACTGACAATAGTCTTCTGTTATTATTGACGGTTATTGAGCACTGACAATAGTCTTGTCATTATTTTCTATTTTTATTATTGGGGGTTATTGAGCACTGACAATAGTCTTCTGTCATTATTTTCTGTTATTACTGCCGGTTATTGAGCACTGACAATAGCCTTCTGTCATTATTTTCTATTTTTATTATTGGCGGTTATTGAGCACTGACAATAGTCTTCAGTTATTACTGCCGGTTATTGAGCACTGACAATAGCCTTCTGTCATTATTTTCTATTTTTATTATTGGCGGTTATAGAGCACTGACAATAGTCTTCTGTTATTACTGCCGGTTATTGAGCACTGACAATAGCCTTCTGTCATTATTTTCTATTTTTATTATTGGCGGTTATTGAGCACTGACAATAGTCTTCTGTCATTATTTTCTATTTTTATTATTAGCGGTTATTGAGCACTGACAATAGCCTTCTGTCATTATTTTCTATTTTTATTTGTGGCGGTTATTGGGCACTGACAATAGTCTTCTGTTATTATTGACAGTTTTTGAGCACTGACAATAGTCTTGTGATTATTTTCTATTTTTATTATTGGGGGTTATTGAGCACTGACAATAGTCTTCTGTCATTATTTTCTGTTATTACTGCCGGTTATTGAGCACTGACAATAGCCTTCTGTCATTATTTTCTATTTTTATTATTGGCGGTTATTGAGCACTGACAATAGTCTTCTGTCATTATTTTCTATTTTTATTATTGGCGGTTATTGAGCACTGACAATAGTCTTCTGTCATTATTTTCTATTTTTATTATTGGCGGTTATTGAGCACTGACAATAGTCTTCTGTTATTATTGACGGTTATTGAGCACTGACAATAGTCTTGTCATTATTTTCTATTTTTATTATTGGGGGTTATTGAGCACTGACAATAGTCTTCTGTCATTATTTTCTGTTATTACTGCCGGTTATTGAGCACTGACAATAGCCTTCTGTCATTATTTTCTATTTTTATTATTGGGGGTTATTGAGCACTGACAATAGTCTTCTGTTATTACTGCCGGTTATTGAGCACTGACAATAGCCTTCTGTCATTATTTTCTATTTTTATTATTGGGGGTTATTGAGCACTGACAATAGTCTTCTGTTATTACTGCCGGTTATTGAGCACTGACAATAGCCTTCTGTCATTATTTTCTATTTTTATTATTGGCGGTTATTGAGCACTGACAATAGTCTTCTGTTATTACTGCCGGTTATTGAGCACTGACAATAGCCTTCTGTCATTATTTTCTATTTTTATTATTGGCGGTTATTGAGCACTGACAATAGTCTTCTGTTATTACTGCCGGTTATTGAGCACTGACAATAGTCTTGTCATTATTTTCTATTTTTATTATTGGCGGTTATTGAAGACTGACAATAGCCTTCTGTCATTATTTTCTATTTTTATTATTGGCGGTTATTGAGCACTGACAATAGCCTTCTGTCATTATTTTCTATTTTTATTATTGGCGGTTATTGAGCACTGACAATAGCCTTCTGTCATTATTTTCTATTTTTATTATTGGCGGTTATTGAGCACTGACAATAGTCTTCTGTTATTACTGCCGGTTATTGAAGACTGACAATAGCCTTCTGTCATTATTTTCTATTTTTATTATTGGCGGTTATTGAAGACTGACAATAGCCTTCTGTCATTATTTTCTATTTTTATTATTGGCGGTTATTGAGCACTGACAATAGCCTTCTGTCATTATTTTCTATTTTTATTATTGGCGGTTATTGAGCACTGACAATAGCCTTCTGTCATTATTTTCTATTTTTATTATTGGCGGTTATTGAGCACTGACAATAGTCTTCTGTCATTATTTTCTATTTTTATTATTGGGGGTTATTGATCATTGACAATAGTCTTCTGTTATTATTTTCTGTTATTACTGCCGGTTATTGAGCACTGACAATAGCCTTCTGTCATTATTTTCTATTTTTATTATTGGGGGTTATTGAGCACTGACAATAGTCTTCTGTTATTACTGCCGGTTATTGAGCACTGACAATAGTCTTCTGTCATTATTTTCTATTTTTATTATTGGGGGTTATTGAGCACTGACAATAGTCTTCTGTTATTATTGACGGTTATTGAGCACTGACAATAGTCTTGTCATTATTTTCTATTTTATTATTGGGGTTATTGAGCACTGGCAATAGTCTTCTGTCATTATTTTCTGTTATTACTGCGGTTATTGAGCACTGATAATAGTCTTCTGTCATTATTTTCACTGACAATAGTCTTTTATTATTGTGGTTATTATTTTCTATTTTTATTATTGGCGGTTATTGAGCACTGACAATAGTCTTCTGTTATTACTGCCGGTTATTGAGCACTGACAATAGCCTTCTGTCATTATTTTCTATTTTTATTATTGGCGGTTATTGAGCACTGACAATAGTCTTCTGTTATTACTGCCGGTTATTGAGCGACAATAGTCTTGTCATTCATTTTCTATTTTATTATTGGCGGTTATTGAGACTGACAATACCTTCTGTCATTATTTTCTATTTTTATTATTGGCGGTTATTGAGCACTGACAATAGCCTTCTGTCATTATTTTCTATTTTTATTATTGGCGGTTATTGAGCACTGACAATAGCCTTCTGTCATTATTTTCTATTTTTATTATTGGCGGTTATTGAGCACTGACAATAGTCTTCTGTTATTATTGCCGGTTATTGAAGACTGACAATAGCCTTCTGTCATTATTTTCTATTTTTATTATTGGCGGTTATTGAAGACTGACAATAGCCTTCTGTCATTATTTTCTATTTTTATTATTGGCGGTTATTGAGCACTGACAATAGCCTTCTGTCATTATTTTCTATTTTTATTATTGGCGGTTATTGAGCACTGACAATAGTCTTCTGTCATTATTTTCTATTTTTATTATTGGCGGTTATTGAGCACTGACAATAGTCTTCTGTCATTATTTTCTATTTTTATTATTGGGGGTTATTGATCATTGACAATAGTCTTCTGTTATTTTCTATTATTGCCGGTTATTGATTACTGACAATAGCCTTCTGTCATTATTTTCTATTTTTATTATTGGGGGTTATTGAGCACTGACAATAGTCTTCTGTTATTACTGCCGGTTATTGAGCACTGACAATAGTCTTCTGTCATTATTTTCTATTTTTATTATTGGGGGTTATTGAGCACTGACAATAGTCTTCTGTTATTATTGACGGTTATTGAGCACTGACAATAGTCTTGTCATTATTTTCTATTTTTATTATTGGGGGTTATTGAGCACTGACAATAGTCTTCTGTCATTATTTTCTGTTATTACTGCCGGTTATTGAGCACTGACAATAGCCTTCTGTCATTATTTTCTATTTTTATTATTGGCGGTTATTGAGCACTGACAATAGTCTTCAGTTATTACTGCCGGTTATTGAGCACTGACAATAGCCTTCTGTCATTATTTTCTATTTTTATTATTGGCGGTTATAGAGCACTGACAATAGTCTTCTGTTATTACTGCCGGTTATTGAGCACTGACAATAGCCTTCTGTCATTATTTTCTATTTTTATTATTGGCGGTTATTGAGCACTGACAATAGTCTTCTGTCATTATTTTCTATTTTTATTATTAGCGGTTATTGAGCACTGACAATAGCCTTCTGTCATTATTTTCTATTTTTATTTGTGGCGGTTATTGGGCACTGACAATAGTCTTCTGTTATTATTGACAGTTTTTGAGCACTGACAATAGTCTTGTGATTATTTTCTATTTTTATTATTGGGGGTTATTGAGCACTGACAATAGTCTTCTGTCATTATTTTCTGTTATTACTGCCGGTTATTGAGCACTGACAATAGCCTTCTGTCATTATTTTCTATTTTTATTATTGGCGGTTATTGAGCACTGACAATAGTCTTCTGTCATTATTTTCTATTTTTATTATTGGCGGTTATTGAGCACTGACAATAGTCTTCTGTCATTATTTTCTATTTTTATTATTGGCGGTTATTGAGCACTGACAATAGTCTTCTGTTATTATTGACGGTTATTGAGCACTGACAATAGTCTTGTCATTATTTTCTATTTTTATTATTGGGGGTTATTGAGCACTGACAATAGTCTTCTGTCATTATTTTCTGTTATTACTGCCGGTTATTGAGCACTGACAATAGCCTTCTGTCATTATTTTCTATTTTTATTATTGGGGGTTATTGAGCACTGACAATAGTCTTCTGTTATTACTGCCGGTTATTGAGCACTGACAATAGCCTTCTGTCATTATTTTCTATTTTTATTATTGGGGGTTATTGAGCACTGACAATAGTCTTCTGTTATTACTGCCGGTTATTGAGCACTGACAATAGCCTTCTGTCATTATTTTCTATTTTTATTATTGGCGGTTATTGAGCACTGACAATAGTCTTCTGTTATTACTGCCGGTTATTGAGCACTGACAATAGCCTTCTGTCATTATTTTCTATTTTTATTATTGGCGGTTATTGAGCACTGACAATATTCTTGTTATTACTGCCGGTTATTGAGCACTGACAATAGTCTTGTCATTATTTTCTATTTTTATTATTGGCGGTTATTGAAGACTGACAATAGCCTTCTGTCATTATTTTCTATTTTTATTATTGGCGGTTATTGAGCACTGACAATAGTTCTGTCATTATTTTCTATTTTTATTATTGGCGGTTATTGAGCACTGACAATAGCCTTCTGTCATTATTTTCTATTTTTATTATTGGCGGTTATTGAGCACTGACAATAGTCTTCTGTTATTACTGCCGGTTATTGAGCACTGACAATAGCCTTCTGTCATTATTTTCTATTTTTATTATTGGCGGTTATTGAAGACTGACAATAGCCTTCTGTCATTATTTTCTATTTTTATTATTGGCGGTTATTGAGCACTGACAATAGCCTTCTGTCATTATTTTCTATTTTTATTATTGGCGGTTATTGAGCACTGACAATAGCCTTCTGTCATTATTTTCTATTTTTATTATTGGCGGTTATTGAGCACTGACAATAGTCTTCTGTTATTACTGCCGGTTATTGAGCACTGACAATAGCCTTCTGTCATTATTTTCTATTTTTATTATTATGGTTATTGAGCACTGACAATAGCCTTCTGTCATTATTTTCTGTTTTTATTATTGGCGGTTATTGAGCACTGACAATAGTCTTCTGTTATTACTGCCGGTTATTGAGGACTGACAATAGCCTTCTGTCATTATTTTCTATTTTTATTATTGGCGGTTATTGAGCACTGACAATAGCCTTCTGTCATTATTTTCTATTTTTATTATTGGCGGTTATTGAGCACTGACAATAGCCTTCTGTCATTATTTTCTATTTTTATTATTGGCGGTTATTGAGCACTGACAATAGTCTTCTGTCATTATTTTCTATTTTTATTATTGGCGGTTATTGAGCACTGACAATAGTCTTCTGTCATTATTTTCTATTTTTATTATTGGCGGTTATTGAGCACTGACAATAGTCTTCTGTCATTATTTTCTATTTTTATTATTGGGGGTTATTGAGCACTGACAATAGTCTTCTGTTATTATTTTCTGTTATTACTGCCGGTTATTGAGCACTGACAATAGCCTTCTGTCATTATTTTCTATTTTTATTATTGGGGGTTATTGAGCACTGACAATAGTCTTCTGTTATTACTGCCGGTTATTGAGCACTGACAATAGTCTTCTGTCATTATTTTCTATTTTTATTATTGGGGGTTATTGAGCACTGACAATAGTCTTCTGTTATTATTGACGGTTATTGAGCACTGACAATAGTCTTGTCATTATTTTCTATTTTTATTATTGGGGGTTATTGAGCACTGACAATAGTCTTCTGTCATTATTTTCTGTTATTACTGCCGGTTATTGAGCACTGACAATAGTTTTTTTTCGTTATTTTCTGTTATTACTGCCGGTTATTGAGCACTGACAATAGTCTTCTGTCATTATTTTCTGTTATTACTGCCGGTTATTGAGCACTGACAATAGTCTTTTGTCGTTATTTTCTGTTATTACTGCCGGTTATTGAGCACTGACAATAGTCTTTTGTCATTATTTTCTGTTATTATTGACGGTTATTGAGCACTGACAATAGTCTTCTGTCATTATTTTCTGTTATTATTGACGGTTATTGAGCACTGACAATAGTCTTTTGTCATTATTTTCTGTTATTATTGACGGTTATTGAGCACTGACAATAGTCTTTTGTCATTATTTTCTGTTATTACTGCCGGTTATTGAGCACTTGTTGACTTCCTTCTGTGCCCAAGTGAGGATTAATGTCTGGAACTTTGTACTTTATGTACAGCTTTGGACTGTTTACTCAGAGTTTAGAAAATGGTCTCTTGTGACTAAATAAGTCACCACATTTGTAAAAAGTAAAATCCTCTGAATATGTATAAGTAAAGAAGGAATAGATGTGTTGTTGTTAAGTGACACTAGCGACCAGTTTGTTAAGAGTATTTCTCTGTGTGTGTGTGTGTGTGTGTGTGTGTGTGTGTGTGTGTGTGTGTGTGTGTGTGTGTGTGCTCATGCACGTTTATTGTGTTACAGCCCGGTGCCAAACAATCCTGTAGTTGCAGCTCGTCCTTTCAACACTCAGCCTCTTAACCCTCCACCAGCCAATGTACCGGCTCAGTTTCCACTCAACGCTGGACTCGCCTTTCCTGGTGCTGGTGTTAATGCTGGGGGAGTTGCAGGCATAGGCACTGGTGCTGTAACAGCTGCTGACGCAAGAGGAGTTGCAGGTGCAGGAGCTAGTGCTACTGGACTGGCAGGTGCAGGGGCAGGTGCAAGAGGACTGGGCGCCACTGGTGATGCTGCTGTATCGGCTGGTTCTCTCTCTCGGGCCGGCACAGCAGCTCTGATTGGTGCTGGAGCTAATCCCCCTGGTGCTCTCGCAGGAACTGGCGTCAGAGCAGGTGCAGGCACAGGTGCTGGCATCACTGCAGATGCAAGTGCAGGTGCAGCCGCTATTGCAGCTGCAAGGAATGTCAATCAGGTACATGTTAGGAGTATATAGTGCTATAGACTGACATAACTATAATCAGATACATGTTAGGTGTATATATATAGTGCTGTAGACTGATATTACTATAATCAGATACATGTTAGAAGTATATATATATATATATAGTGCTATAGACTGACATAACTATAATCAGATACATGTTAGGTGTATATATATATAGTGCTGTAGACTGATATTACTATAATCAGATACATGTTAGGAGTATATATATATATATAGTGCTGTAGACTGACATTACTATAATCAGGTACATGTTAGTAGTATATATATATATAGTGCTGTAGACTGATATTACTATAATCAGATACATGTTAGGAGTATATATATATATATATAGTGCTATAGACTGACATAACTATAATCAGATACATGTTAGGTGTATATATATATAGTGCTGTAGACTGACATTACTATAATCAGGTACATGTTAGTAGTATATATATATATAGTGCTGTAGACTGACATTACTATAATCAGGTACATGTTAGGAGTATATATATATAGTGCTATAGACTGACATTACTATAATCAGATACATGTTAGGAGTATATATATATATAGTGCTGTAGACTGACATTACTATAATCAGGTACATGTTAGGAGCATAGATATATATAGTGCTATAGACTGACATTACTATAATCAGATACATGTTAGGAGTATATATATATAGTGTTGTAGACTGATATTACTATAATCAGGTACATGTTAGTAGTATATATATAGTGCTGTAGACTGATATTACTATAATCAGGTACATGTTAGGAGTATATATATATAGTGCTGTAGACTGATATTACTATAATCAGATACATGTTAGGAGTATATATATATATAGTGCTGTAGACTGATATTACTATTATTAGGTACATGTTAGTAGTATATATATATAGTGCTGTAGATTGACATTACTATAATCAGGTACATGTTAGGAGTATATATATATAGTGCTGTAGGCTGACATTACTATAATCAGATACATGTTAGGAGTATATATATATACATAGTGCTGTAGACTGATATTACTACAATCAGATACATGTTAGGAGTATATATATATAGTGCTGTAGACTGACATTACTATAATCAGGTACATGTTAGGAGCATAGATATATATAGTGCTATAGACTGACATTACTATAATCAGGTACATGTTAGGAGTATATATATAGTGCTGTAGACTGATATTACTATAATCAGATACATGTTAGGAGTATATATATATAGTGCTGTAGACTGACATTACTATAATCAGATACATGTTAGGAGTATATATATATATAGTGCTGTAGACTGACATTACTATAATCAGATACATGTTAGTAGTATATATATATAGTGCTGTAGACTGATATTACTATTATTAGGTACATGTTAGTAGTATATATATATATAGTGCTGTAGATTGACATTACTATAATCAGGTACATGTTAGGAGTATATATATATAGTGCTGTAGACTGATATTACTATAATCAGATACATGTTAGGAGTATATATATATAGTGCTGTATGCTGACATTACTATAATCATATATATAGCGCTGTAGACTGATATTACTATTATCAGGTACATGTTAGGAGTATATATATATAGTGCTGTAGACTGATATTACTATTATCAGGTACATGTTAGGAGTATATATATATATAGTGCTGTAGACTGATATTACTATTATCAGGTACATGTTAGTAGTATATATATATAGTGCTGTAGATTGACATTACTATAATCAGGTACATGTTAGTAATATATATATATATAGTGCTAAAGACTGATATTACTATTATCAGGTACATGTTAGGAGTATATATATATAGTGCTGTAGACTGATATTACTATAATCAGATACATGTTAGGAGTATATATATAGATAGTGCTGTAGACTGACATTACTATAACCAGATACATGTTAGGAGTATATATATATATATTGCTGTAGACTGATATTACTATTATCAGGTACATGTTAGGAGTATATATATATATATATAGTGCTGTAGACTGATATTACTATAATCAGGTACATGTTAGGAGTATATATAGAGTGCTGTAGACTGACATTACTATAATCAGGTACATGTTAGGAGTATATATATATATAGTGCTGTAGACTGATATTACTATAATCAGGTACATGTTAGTACTATATATATATAGTGCTGTAGACTGATATTACTATAATCAGGTACATGTTAGTAGTATATATATAGTGCTGTACACTGATATTACTATAATCAGGTACATGTTAGGAGTATATATATATAGTGCTGTAGACTGATATTACTATTATTAGGTACATGTTAGGAGTATATATATATAGTGCTGTAGACTGACATTACTATAATCAGGTACATGTTAGTAGTATATATATATATATTTAGTGCTGTAGACTGATATTACTATAATCAGGTACATGTTAGTAGTATATATATATAGTGCTGTAGACTGACATTACTATAATCAGATACATGTTAGGAGTATATATATATAGTGCTGTAGACTGATATTACTATATCAGGTACATGTTAGGAGTATATATATATATAGTGCTGTAGACTGATATTACTATATCAGGTACATGTTAGGAGTATATATATATAGTGCTGTAGACTGACATTACTATAATCAGGTACATGTTAGTAGTATATATATATAGTGCTGTAGACTGATATTACTATTATTAGGTACATGTTAGGAGTATATATATAGTGCTGTAGACTGACATTACTATAATCAGGTACATGTTAGTAGTATATATATATATAGTGCTGTAGACTGATATTACTATTATTAGGTACATGTTAGGAGTATATATATATAGTGCTGTAGACTGACATTACTATAATCAGGTACATGTTAGTAGTATATATATATATATAGTGCTGTAGACTGACATTACTATAATCAGGTTCATGTTAGGAGTATATATATATAGTGCTGTAGACTGACATTACTATAATCAGGTACATGTTAGTAGTATATATATATAGTGCTGTAGACTGATATTACTATTATTAGGTACATGTTAGGAGTATATATATAGTGCTGTAGACTGACATTACTATAATCAGGTACATGTTAGTAGTATATATATATATAGTGCTGTAGACTGATATTACTATTATTAGGTACATGTTAGGAGTATATATATATAGTGCTGTAGACTGACATTACTATAATCAGGTACATGTTAGTAGTATATATATATATAGTGCTGTAGACTGACATTACTATAATCAGGTACATGTTAGGAGTATATATATATAGTGCTGTAGACTGACATTACTATAATCAGGTACATGTTAGTAGTATATATATATATAGTACTGTAGACTGACATTACTATAATCAGGTACATGTTAGTAGTATATATATATATAGTGCTGTAGACTGATATTACTATAATCAGATACATGTTAGAAGTATATATATATATATAGTGCTATAGACTGACATAACTATAATCAGATACATGTTAGGTGTATATATATATAGTGCTGTAGACTGATATTACTATTATCAGGTACATGTTAGGAGTATATATATATATATAGTGCTGTAGACTGATATTACTATAATCAGGTACATGTTAGTAGTATATATATATATATAGTGCTGTATATATATAGGATAGGGCATCAAGAACACATGAAGTGTTTCAAGGCTTTGACACTGAGCCTGTAAAGCTCGACTGATATGAAAGTAGAGGTGGACAGGTGACATTAAAATCCCACCTGGAAAGTTGTTAGTAGAAATCAACCTGACCGGAGCTGGTAGACAGGTTAGTTTTGTGATAGATGCGTGCGTGCGTGTACCCCTATGTATGTACTGATATTTATATATATATATATATATGGCTGGTTTGCTACTTTCGTCTCTCCTGACGGTGTTTTGTGTCAATTTTCTGTCTGTGGTAAAAGCCGTTTGAGGGCGCGCTCTTTAACGTCCCTGGAAATGTGCCCTCGCCATCTCTTCCTGCAAACAGCTGGGGTCAAGGGTTTGCTGGAGGTCAAGGCGTCCCAGGAGATGTAGGACAGGGTCGAGGTCAGTTCCCTGGTAATCAAGTTCAAGGCCAAGGACAAGTTGCTGGGGGCGAAAGTGAAGTTGTACCAGCTGTGGTGGCCAACCAGCACCAGTCTGCATCTATTAATCAAGCACAGACTGTGGGTGTAGGCTCGGGGAAATAGAACCCACAGTCAGCGGCAATGAGACGAGGAAAGTATTAAAAGAGACAAAGCTACACTCGACTACATGTACTTCCTTACACTGCTGTTGTTACACTCGACTACATGTACTTCCTTACCCTGCTGTTGTTACACTCGACTACATGTACTTCCTTACCCTGCTGTTGTTACACTCGACTACATGTACTTCCTTACCCTGCTGTTGTTACACTCGACTACATGTACTTCCTTACCCTGCTGTTGTTACACTCGACTACATGTACTTCCTTACCCTGCTGTTGTTACACTCGACTACATGTACTTCCTTACACTGCTGTTGTTACACTCGACTACATGTACTTCCTTACACTGCTGTTGTTACACTCGACTACATGTACTTCCTTACCCTGCTGTTGTTACACTCGACTACATGTACTTCCTTACCCTGCTGTTGTTACACTCGACTACATGTACTTCCTTACACTGCTGTTGTTACACTCGACTACATGTACTTCCTTACCCTGCTGTTGTTACACTCGACTACATGTACTTCCTTACACTGCTGTTGTTACACTCGACTACATGTACTTCCTTACACTGCTGTTGTTACACTCGACTACATGTACTTCCTTACACTGCTGTTGTTACACTCGACTACATGTACTTCCTTACACTGCTGTTGTTACACTCGACTACATGTACTTCCTTACACTGCTGTTGTTACACTCGACTACATGTACTTCCTTACCCTGCTGCTGTTACACTTAACTACATGTACGTCCTTTCCCTGTTGTTGTTACACTCAACTTAGTCCTTACCCTGCTGCTGTTACACTTAACTACATGTACGTCCTTCCCCTGTTGTTGTTACACTCAACTACATCCTTACCCTGCTGCTGTTAACTACATGTACTTCCTTACCCTGCTGTTGTTACACTCAACTACGTCCTTACACTGCTGCTGTTACATTCAACTACGTCCTTACACTGCTGTTGTTAAACTCAACTACATGTACTTCCTTACCCTGTTGTTGTTACACTCAACTTAGTCCTTACCCTGCTGCTGTTACATTCAACTACGTCCTTACCCTGCTGTTGTTACACTTAACTACATGTACTTCCTTACCCTATGTAATGTCAGTTAGTCTACACTGTCTTGTTACGATGTTACACACCTTAACAGCCTTGTTACATATCTTTATTATTGTTGTCATCTCCCACTTCACAATACAACCCAACTAGTAGAGTCTACACTAACTGTCTTGTTACTATGTTACACACCTTAACAGCCTTGTTACATATCTTTATTATTGTTGTCATCTCCCACTTCACAATACAACCCAACTAGTAGAGTCTACACTAACTGTCTTGTTACTATGTTACACACCTTAACAGCCTTGTTACATATCTTTATTATTCACAATACAACCCAACTAGTAGAGTCTACACTAACTGTCTTGTTACTATGTTACACACCTTAACAGCCTTGTTACATATCTTTATTATTATTGTACACCTGAGGAGGAATTTCTTGTATTCACTTACAATGAATGCATCTGATGACACTGCTTGTCATTTCAAATGATCACGTGATACAAGAAATACTGACTGACACTGTAGTATGCTACCTATAACCTATGGTAGTGACAATGTTGCTGTATTATACTGTATTGTGATATACTATAGTCATTAGGCTTATGTTATTGTATGAACTGTCATTACCACCTGAATGTTGAGGTCACGTGGCCTGAGTCAATAAATACTTTGTTCCTACCTTCGTTTGTTCGTACTACCCATGCACAAGCTTGTGAGAGTTATGATGTGGTACATGTAGGTCTTCATTTGGGCTGAAAGTAGTCTGCAAGTGAAATAACAAAATGAATCACACGATAATGGTATTTCCTGCTTTGTCATAGCAGTTATGTGTGCTTGTACGTGTGGTTTGTGTATGTGTACATGAGTGTGCGTGTGTGTGTACATGAGTGTGCGTGTGTGTGTACATGAGTGTGCGTGTGTGTTTACATGAGTGTGCGTGTATGTGTATATGAGTGTGCGTGTGTGTGTGTGTGTGTGCATGAGTGTGCGTGTATGTGTGTGTACATGAGTGTGCGTGTGTGTACATGAGTGTGCCTGTGTGTGTGTACATGAGTGTGCGTGTGTGTGTACACGAGTGTGCGTGTATGTGTACATGAGTGTGCGTGTGTATGTACATGAGTGTGCGTGTGTGTGCACATGAGTGTGCGTGTATGTGCGTGTACATGAGTTCGCGTGTGTGTACATGAGTGTGCCTGTGAGTGTGTACATGAGTGTGCGCGTGTGTGTACATGAGTGTGCCTGTGTGTGTGTACATGAGTGTGCGTGTGTGTTTACATGAGTGTGCGTGTGCATTGTGTACCAGATCTTACCTGGCTGTGATGTAGGTAGGTGACGGTTGCCCTGACGTAAGAACTACACAACTGAAGGCTACCGTAGAAATGTTCAGGAATTATTCGACAAGGCGCCATCCCATGTTGGCACACAGTGAAATCTAAAAAAACACACCTTCATTGTGTGCTGCAACTGGCACATACATAGCTTTGACACTGTGGACCACTCTTCTGTCGACATCGTTATCTTACCCAACATACACCGCAGCTTGACTCTCACCACCGAGTCCACGACATGTTGGTAGTCAGGGAAAGTGACAGACAACAACCGACATTTGCAACACATTTGAATTTGATTGATACCAGTGTCGATACAATACGTCTTCTGTTGTTGTACTGATACCAGTGTCAATACGTCTCCTGTTGTTGTACTGATACCAGTGTCAATACGTCTTCTGTTGTTGTACTGATACCAGTGTCAATACGTCTTCTGTTGTTGTACTGATACCAGTGTCAATACAATACGTCTTCTGTTGTTGTACTGATACCAGTTTCAATACGTCTTCTGTTGTTGTACTGATACCAGTGTCAATACGTCTTCTGTTGTTGTACTGATACCAGTGTCAATACGTCTTCTGTTGTTGTACTGATACCAGTGTCAATACAATACGTCTTCTGTTGTTGTACTGATACCAGTTTCAATACGTCTTCTGTTGTTGTACTGATACCAGTGTCAATACGTCTTCTGAACTGATCGAGCTTTGCAACGTTCTTGATGAAACCACTCTGCTCGTCAATGTCCTTTATTTCGTCTTTCACCCACTGGTATGATGGCTACTTGAGTGTGGAAGTGAAGACCTTACAAATCACTACTATAGGGGCTTCTTGAGTGTGGAAGTGAAAACCTTACTAATCACTACTATAATGGCTAATTTAGTGTGGAAGTGAAGATCTTACAAATCACTACTATATATAGTGGCTAATTGAGTGTGGAAGTGAAGACCTTACTAATCACTACTATAGTGGCTAATTTAGTGTGGAAGTGAAGACCTTACAAATCACTACTATATATAGTGGCTAATTGAGTGTGGAAGTGAAGACCTTACAAATCACTACTATAGAGGCTAATTGAGTGTGGAAGTAAAGACCTTACTAATCACTACTATAGTGGCTAATTGAGTGTGGAAGTGAAGATCTTACTAATCACTACTATAGAGGCTAATTGAGTGTGGAAGTGAAGACCTTACTAATCACTACTATAGTGGCTAATTGAGTGTGGAAGTGAAGACCTTACAAATCACTACTATATATAGTGGCTAATTGAGTGTGGAAGTGAAGACCTTACTAATCACTACTATAGTGGCTAATTGAGTGTGGAAGTGAAGATCTTACTAATCACTACTATAGTGGCTAATTGAGTGTGGAGATGATTTCCTTTGCTTCTTCTAAAATTTACTTTTTTATGAGTTTATCTTCTTTTTCTATTCTTGTTTTCTTGGTGGAAAGAGATAGGAGAAAGGAAGAGTATTAGTGAGGAGAGATAGTTTCGTGGTGGATGGCACCACAGAAATGTTTATCTCCAAGCTCTTCACTTGAAACCTCAGGTCCCCAGTGCTACACATGAACTATCAACAACCTGTCAAGATATGTAAGTGGCAACAAGCGTGTTATCACTCCTCACCGTGGCCTCGTGCGAATAAGCACAACTCAAATAAAGAGACAGAAAGCTGACAATAAAATCGCAGCTGGAAGAGTTCACCTGACAAATTGCCCTAAAAGATATTAATTTTGTAAGTGATCTTAACATTTTGTGTATTTTTATTTTATTTCAGCCAGCACTGAATAAGGTCTCCCTCCCCCTCCCTCTCTATAACTTTTGAAATGATGTCGTGTCAGTCAAGTCCAAATCTCTGTCTCAAATTTTGCGCTAGATTTTAGTGTTACCAAACACAAGAAACAAAACTGAAAACATTACGGTGAAAGTCTTGTTTATTACTTTTTGAAATCCGTCCACGCAACAGTAAGTCAACATTTAATTATGATTAATGTTTCTTGTCCGACAATCGGCTTCGCAAGTAACATAGCACTGTACTTCTTGGAGGGAAGTAGGTCTGTACTTCCTGTAGTCAGTTTGCTTTGTATTTCTTATACTAAGTAGCTTTGTACTTCTTGTACTCAGTTGTCTCTGGGAAACTGCTGGCATGGCACACAAGGTCGGTCGTGGCCTTGCTGATCCACTGGCTTACTACTGATAATTCCAGAAGCTTCTGAGTGCGGGTGGAGGAAGAGAAGTGAGAGGGGAAGCGGCGACCCGGCAACTTATTTGAGGGGTCGAACAGCGGACATTGAGTGTCAGGCACCACCGCTGCACCGAGGTGTTGAGATTCGCCAGGAGGCTTGCACAGGAACTGACGTCAGTTGTACTGACTGTAAGACTCCCTATCATGGACACTTCATACACAGTGATCGGTGGTGCTGTAGGTAAACAAAAACACTACATGCCCAATTAAGTTCATAGAGAAGAGTAGGTAAACAAAAACATAACAATTAGCACAAATCAATTAAGTTCACATAGAAGAATAGGTAAACAAAATCACAACAATTAACAAGACCTCAGCCATAGAAGACAACAATGGCCTTCTTCTCACAGAAAGCACTGGTGTACTCAATCGATGTACTGAATATTGCAAAGACCTGTACAACTTCCATCTGAATTTGTTTGTGTTTAACGCCGTGCCAGCAACTAAGGCTATGTCACGGCGAGAACTTCCAACTGAAGACAGACACTAACATCCTTCAAAACAACTAGATTATATCCAGTTACCCTAAAGACCTACCAGTCCTGCGCTGAAGCCAAAAAAGCGAGACGCAATCTGAAGGGAGAATAGTCGCCAGGCCTTGATAATGTACCTACCAGCTCAGCTGCTCAAGTATGGCGGGGAAGAAACTACAAAGGCCCTCATATTAGTTCGGTGCCAAAGTGACTGAGAACGCAAAGAATGGACGCAGTCACTAATCATACCCCTTCCAAAAAAGGAAACAGCAAACAGTGCCAGAACTACAGAACCATTCCCATTATAAGCCGCCCAAGCAAAGTCATGCTAGAAGTAATTCAGAAACGCCTCAGTGCCACCGCTGAGGAGCTGGTGGCAGAAGAACAGGCTGGTTTCATACCAGGTAGGAGCACAGTTGAGCAGCATCTTTAACCATCGCATCCTGATCGAAAAGCATCTTCAGCATCAGCGGGAAATTTACCGCCACTGTGTACACTTAACAAAATTCTTTTGACAAAGTCTGGCTTCAGGAGCTATCTCATGTGATGCTAACAAAAGAAGTATAATAGCTAAACGAGCGCAGTACTGCAGTATAATAGCTAAACGAGCGCAGTACTGCAGTATAGTAGCTAAACGAGCGCAGTACTGTAGTATAATAGCTAAACGAGCGCAGTACTGCAGTATAGTAGCTAAACGAGCGCAGTACTGCAGTATAATAGCTAAACGAGCGCAGTACTGCAGTATAGTAGCTAAACGAGCGCAGTATTGCAGTATAATAGCTAAACGAGCGCAGTACTGCAGTATAATAGCTAAACGAGCGCAGTACTGCAGTATAATAGCTAAACGAGCGCAGTACTGCAGTATAGTAGCTAAACGAGCGCAGTACTGCAGTATAATAGCTAAACGAGCGCAGTACTGCAGTATAGTAGCTAAACGAGCGCAGTATTGCAGTATAGTAGCTAAACGAGCGCAGTATTGCAGTATAGTAGCTAAACGAGCGCAGTACTGCAGTATAGTAGCTAAACGAGCGCAGTACTGCAGTATAATAGCTAAACGAGCACAGTACTGCAGTATAGTAGCTAAACGAGCGCAGTATTGCAGTATAATAGCTAAACGAGCGCAGTACTGCAGTATAATAGCTAAATGAGCGCAGTACTGCAGTATAGTAGTTAAATGAGCTCAGTACTGCAGTGTAATAGCTAAACGAGCGCAGTACTGCAGTATAATAAGTAAACGGGCGCAGCACTGTTGGATAATCAGATGAGACAGTAGGGGTCTGTCCAGAGTGCCCTCTATTCCCTGTGCTGCCTAACATCATTTCTGAAAAACGCCATGCGTGAAACCCTCCACGATTTCCATTGGTGGAAGACCAATTTGCAACTTAAGCTTTGCAGACAGAATTGATCTGTTAGCAGGCAAGAACAACAACAAACCCAAAGACCTTACCAACAGGTTGGTTTGAATGAATATGGAATAAAGACCACACTAACAAGAGTAAGTTTTAATCAATAAAGCACGATTTCCACACTCGTAGGACACCAAGAACCTCTACTATCAACAGTCAAGTGACGTCAGCGGGTCTTCTTGGCCACGTGACCCGCCACGACACCTTGTCGAAGACTATCCTTCAAGGCATCTTGGATGGTGGTTGACGCCGCGGTGGTCAGAGGAAGAACTGACACGAATGTCAAAGACTGGACTGGTTGTCCTGTCCAGGACCTGCTGACTATCGCCCAAAATATGCGTGTGGCGGGCCCTCTCAGCTGCCACGCCTATCCGCGTGCTCCCCTAACGACAGGCACGAAGGACTGACTCAGTCAATGGCAACAGCAAAGCACATACCTACATGCACGAGTATGGCTGACACTCATACACACGACACTAAGCTATCGCAGAAACACAAATGCTAGTAACAGCGGTTGCCAGTCTTCTAACCAGCACCTGCCACCTGGGACGACGTTGCACTCACCTGTCAACTGGGGATGGAGGTCTGCCCGCACGACTGGACGGGGCTGTCGAGAGGGGCGGGGGCGTGTTCCGCAGTCCACGGAGTCTGCGTGCTGGCAGCGACTGGTGTTGAGGTCAAACAGGGTGCCCGTAGGACAAGTCATCAGCTGCGGGGTGCTCACACCTACGCTGCAGTGGAAAAAGCGCGAGCAGTCGCTGGGGTCAGGAGTCAAGTAGCGTCCTTCCTGCTGCCCGCTGTGGCAAGTCTGCGCCTGAGCTGCCATCAGCAGCGCCAACAGCGTCAGCAACCAACCTGCGTGCCATGGGAAATCATTAGCTACCACAAGACAGACCTCACCCTCAAGCAGATAAAGGAGT
This sequence comes from Marisa cornuarietis, assembly GCA_004794655.1. NCBI lineage: Eukaryota > Metazoa > Mollusca > Gastropoda > Architaenioglossa > Ampullariidae > Marisa > Marisa cornuarietis. Next base: position 130,087 of record SMMW01000161.1, read on the forward strand.
CGCCGCCGTCTGGCACAAGACAGGCTACACAAGATAGGCCACGCCGACAGATAGCACAAGACAGGATACACACAAGATAGACCACGCCGACATATAGCACAAGACAGGCTACACAAGATAGGCCACGCCGACAGATAGCACAAGACAGGATACACACAAGATAGACCACGCCGACATATAGCACAAGACAGGATACACAAGTAGACCACGCCGACATATAGCACAAGACAGGATACACAAAATAGACCACGCCGACATATAGCACAAGACAGGATACACACAAAATAGGCCACGCCGACAGATAGCACAAGACAGGATACACACAAGATAGACCACGCCGACATATAGCACAAGACAGGATACACACAAGTAGACCACGCCGACATATAGCACAAGACAGGATACACAAAATAGACCACGCCGACATATAGCACAAGACAGGATACACACAAAATAGGCCACGCCGACAGATAGCACAAGACAGGATACACACAAGATAGACCACGCCGACATATAGCACAAGACAGGATACACACAAGATAGACCACGCCGACATATAGCACAAGACAGGATACACACAAGATAGACCACGCCGACATATAGCACAAGACAGGATACACACAAGATAGACCACGCCGACATATAGCACAAGACAGGATACACACAAGATAGACCACGCCGACATATAGCACAAGACAGGATACACACAAGATAGACCACGCCGACATATAGCACAAGACAACTGTATTAGCGAAGCTCTATTATCGCGAGCTAGATAAGCCCTGTAAACAGGTCCTTTGTCCAGGTAACAATTAGCACAAACAGTCGCCAAAGACAGAACATTTATATGTGTCCAGGTAACAATTAGCACAAACAGTCGCCAAAGACAGAACATTTATATGTGTCCAGGTAACAATTAGCACAAACAGTCGCCAAAGACAGAACATTCATATGTGTCCTGGTAACAATTAGCACAAACAATCGCCAAAGACAGAAAAACTATATCTGTCCTGGTAACAAACGCTAAAGATCATCAAAGAGATTATTTGTGTCCTGCTAACAAAGACTAAAGACCATCAAAGACATTAATTATTTGTGTCCTGGTAACAAACACTAAAGATCATCAAAGAGATTATTTTATCCTGCTAACAAACTCTAAAGAGCATCAAAGACATTAACTATTTTATCCTGCTAACAAACTCTAAAGAGCATCAAAGACATTAATTATTTGTGTCCTGGTAACAAAACACTAAAGATCATCAAAGACATTAATTATTTGTGTCCTGGTAACAAACACTAGAGAGCATCAAAGACATTAATTATTTGTGTCCTGCTAACAAACACTAAAGACCATCGAAGACATTATTTGTGTCCTGGTAACAAAACACTAAAGAGCATCAAAGACATTAATTATTTGTGTCCTGGTAACAAAACACTAAAGAGCATCAAAGACATTAATTATTTGTGTCCTGGTAACAAACTCTAAAGATCCTCCCGCCATTGTGACTTCGTGCTAACGGCGGTAACTTCCACAGGCTGCTCTCATGTCACCAAATGTTTCGACTGCCTACACAGGACTCGATCCTCAACACCTTTTTTCATGAAATGACGATGCGGACTTTATATCTTCGTTTTCAAGCACAAGTCGCTACACACGAATATCCCGGACGACTTCACATGAGTAACACACACACACACACACACGTGTTCATGCCACCTGAAAATGACATCGCCGCAGAAATAATGGACAACATGTTCGCTCATGACAGGCAAAGAAAGGAACGAGCTTCCACAAATGTCTGCCGACGTCCTCGCTACTATTCTCTATATTCCCACATAATAATAATAATAGTGAAGATTTTTATAGCGCATATTCACACTCATAGAGAGCATGCTCTTAGCGCTTAAAACGGGGAAGAGACGTGGACTAAGTAGATACAGAACACAGGGGACGAAAGAAAACGACAGTACTGACGACGAAACAGAAAACAAAAGGCATCAAGTAACAGGAACAGAGAAATATAGTGATTCTGCGAGAAAGATGGGTAAAGTAGCAAGAGGGAAGGGGGCGGGGTTAAGAAGGACGAGCATTGTGTGGACTGTGTTAGGAGTAATGCTCAAGGAAGAGGTGCGTTTTCAGTGCAGATTTGAAAGATTCAATTGTAGGAAGGTGGCGGATATGGAAAGGAAGAGAGTTCCATTGTTTTGCAGCACAGTAGCCAAAAGTCCTGTGACCATATGTTGTTGTTCTGGTGACAGGAACAGTTAGGATACGATACAGTTAGGATAGGACATATTCACTACCACTTCCTCGTGTCAAAATTAAAGTCGGAGCTCATCTAAAAATGTACTCACTGTTGAAATGACCTGCCAGTTTGTTGATTATAGGCTATAGTTTATATAGTATATGGTTCATAATAGCTGTTACACTATTTGTAGTGTTCTAACTGGTTTCACCACGCAGTTTATTATTATGCGTAAGCTGTAGCATCAGATGGACTTTATTTCTTAAAAAACGACAAAGGCAACTGATTCATTAATGTCTGCTCAATAGGACAGGGTCAGTCGGAAGCAGTCGTCCTCAATGTCGGCAATATGACAGGGTCAGTCGGAAGCAGTCGTCCTCAATGTCGGCAATAGGACAGGGTCAGTCGGAAGCAGTCGTCCTCAATGTCGGCAATAGTTTCTCTAGTATCACTGCAGTCATTTCGATCTTCTCTAAGATAAATCAGTCTTCAAACAAGGGCTGAGTGAATGTTGGAAATATCTTGCACAGTTCAAAACGTTAATAAGAGATGTATACATGGGACAAGCACTACTTCACGACTGACCCGGATGACTCATTAATGTCGACATCCGAGCTCCATTGATCGACTGATTGGAGTCTTTCACTTTCTCGGGTGGGATGAAAGCGCCCTCCTATACACTATACACTACTATACACTATACAGTACTGAAGACGACCGAACGTGCAGCGCGTGCTACGGTTAGCGATAGTCAAGTCCACACCAGCAATTCCCTACAAATCTGCAGTCGTAAGTGTTTATATGCTTCTCCCATGAAGGACTAGGGCTGATCTACATGACGAGTGGTTACAACAGCAACACAAACATGGTTTATGAGAGGTCATGCAGTCCATCTCGTCTCTTAACACAATAACCTGCATAGCTTATGGGTTACATGATGAAAACAGTAACAAACCTATGGATCGCTTGGAGTCCATGGGAAAACAGATAGGTAGTGCGGCACAGGACAGTCCCCGCGTACTACCAGTGGCCTCAAATGAGTGGTCACTGACTGGGTAACAGGTCTTTATTGTGGCCGCTGAACTCGACGTCTGTGGTATATATATATAGGTAGGTTACAAACTGACAACACAGCCTCGCGCTCTCTGGACGCTTTAAATGTCACCTGCTTCATCACAATGAATCCTAGAAAATCGTTCCTGGCTTTTTGCAAGCTTAACAGATTTGGCGAGCTCTGACTTGCGCCCACAGTTGTGTAGGTCGTTGACATTAGGCCAAAGACTGTGCAGGTGACTTGTCTTGTGACCTGCACGCGCTACAGGCTACACGGCACCGGAGAATGCGGCAAAGGCGATGCAGGTGACCTTTACCAGAATTTGTGAAATACCAGTTAGCTTTGTTTAAACATGCTTCTGGCTGCAGTTGCAAAGGATGGCTGTCTAGTCTGGTGGTTGCTATAGGGTCAAAGATGTCGCCCACTTCATTCTTCCTCCTGGCCATTTGGGCTCAAGGACAATTTAGCTTAGCGCCTTCTTCACGATATGCTACTGGTGTTACCTGTCTCCCTCCCCCCTCTCTCTTTCTCTGCTTACGTGTCGTTTCTTGCGCGCATCATTATTTGTACATCCGCCTGTGTGTGTGTGAGAGAGAGAGACCGAGAGATCGACTTAATTGAGGACTTGTACAGGAAAATGGTAGAAGGACCTGTGTGTGTGTGAGAGAGAGAGAGAGAAAGAGAGAGAGCGATCCGTTTAATTTAGGATGTTTACAGGAAAATGGTAGAAGGATTTCTGTGTGTCTGCGAGTGAGTGAGAGATTGGGCTAAATTCAGGATTTTTACAGGAAAATGGTAGCTAGAAGTAACTGTGTCTGTGAGTGTGAGAGTGAGATCCGCTTAATTAAGGACTTTTATAGGAAATTGGTAGAAGTACCTAATGGTACCTAATCGTGATAGCGAGGGTAGCAAAAATACTGGCAGTAGGTCTTCATATTTTTCTTGCTTTTACACAGCTTTCATCGAACATTTTCCTCAAACTTGTACAGACTCATCAGCGAAAATTAAGTTATGTAAAAATTGCACTGGTTAAATTAAAACCACACGAAGTTAAGATCATCGCCGAAAAACAGCAGGTGTCCAAGCAGAAGACCGCAGCACGAGGGATTTTAAACTCGGAATAATATGCAAAAAGACCTTCGAGATCAACAGGCCATTATATATCTAACTTGCCCTCAACCACAATAAAACCTGTACGTTCTCCTCACTGAAGCTCTCTGCACACGATGGCAAGCAGCATGGTGGACAACAAGGCCAAAGTACGTTCAGACTCCAAAGAGTTCAAAACACAGCCGCCAGGATTGTCACCCGTGCAAAGTGGTCCACTGAGCACATCACCCCTATACTACTACTGGCTCTCAGTGAACAAGCGCATTGATCACAAAGTGTTTCGATTGCACAGTCCTGCATGTTTAAAACTGCTCCTGACTATTTACAAGAGGTAGTTCCTCCTTACCAGCTGTCACGTGGTCTGCGCTCTGGCTCCCAGTCACGCTTCTGTCTCCCTGCAGTGGAAGACACAAACAAGAAGACACTGGAGCCAGGGCCTTCACAAACACGGCACCTAAACTGTGGAATGCTCTGCCATCGTCATTGTCTACCATCACCTCACCAACCACGTTTCGGAAAAGACTGAAGACTCATTTGTTTATTTAAGATGACTTAAAGTTAAACAACCAAGCAACACTTCTGTCTTTGTTTATTTTAATTTTTTTTAACTTTCCTGTTGTTTAAGTTATTTAAATTTTTATTTTATTATTTTTTCTGTTTTTGCTGCGCAATGAGCATTCTTCTGAATGGATACCTGCGCATTACAAATGATCATCATCATCATCATCATCATGTCAGTCAGTCGTCCCTTGCCTGGCACCTGGCGTTGGGGGGAATCACATGGATAGACGCGGCAGCTGACAAGGCTGCCACTCTTGCCTGTTGTGGGCGATAGTGAGCAGGTCCTGTACAGGACGACCAGTCCAGTCTTTGACGTTCGCAAGTCAGTTCTTTCTCTGGGCACCCTCCAAGGTACCTTAAACGATGGTCTTCGACAGGGTGTCGTGCCGGGTCACATGGCCAAAGAAGACCAGCTTACGTCGCTTGACTGTTGATAGTAGCAGAGGTTCCTGGTGTCCTACGAGTGTGGCCATCTTGTTTCTTACAAAGTCGTTGGTTTTATGTTCTTTGTATGAGATCACCCGTGCTGTTCAATATATTCTTGGAGAACATCATGCTCGAAGCTCTTCATGACCATCATACCTCCATTTCAATGGTGGAAGACCAATCTGCAACCTACACTTCGCAGATGACAGATTTAATAGCAGGTACTAACAAGGAACTCCAAAATATCACCAACAGACTGACAAACAGCTCAAATGCATATGGAATGGAGACCAGCACTGAAAAGAGCAAAGTGATGATCAATAGCAACGGCAAAGCAGAGATCTATATGAACGGGGTACAGCTCCAAGAGGTAAGCAGCTTCAAGTACTTGGGAGCCACCCTCTCGAAGGGCAGCAGCTCCATGCTAGATATCCGCATCAGGACCGCAACAGCAGCAATGGCTAGGCTAGATAGGATCTGACATAGCCACAAGATAAGGTTCACTACCAAGTACAGGCTGTACAAATCCCTGGTAGTGCCGATCCTGCTCTACGGATGTGACACGTGGACTCTGCTCGCCGAAACGGAAAGGAGAATCCAGGCATTCGATACAAGTGAGGAGGCTGCTCCGGATCTCATACAAAGAACAGAGTACGTTACCGCCAACCTGATCGGTCCATGGGGTGGGGAAGGAGAGAATATGATAGAGGGGTGAGTGACGTAAGTAGCTTCGATCCCAGCGGGACCATCGCACCTTGCGGCAAAATGGTACTTCTCTCGTACTCATGGGGGTTTTGCTGCCATTCCAAGCAGAACCAGCCGTCTTTCGGTAACAGGTGCATGAACTGACTTTTTTCCTGGCATTTATACTACGTCACCCGCTGTGTTTTGTCTGCCTCGTGATGCGCCTCTCGCGCCACCAAGTATGGAGGTGGAAGGGGAGTGGAGGGAACAAAGCACTGTCAGCGGTACATGCTACACATGTACTGTTCATCTTGCTCCCTCTGTGTAATCAAACAATGACTGTAAGTCTCCTATCAGTTTGCTAATCCATTCAATAAAACTTGTAAATAATTAGCTGTTAAAACTACACGCTTCTGACCACAGATCTACGGTGTAGTATCATGCGCCATTAATAATAATAATAATAAGTGAGAATTAATAAAGCGCAGTATCTCAGCCAAAGGCGGACTCATTGCGTTGAACAAGATCACGAAATAGTCACAAAGATGGAGAAGGAAGAACAACACAAAGACTCACGCGTTCCGACAGTCAAGGGAGATCACTGCAGATTTAACGGTAACGACTCCAGAGAATAAGGGTTGGTGACACTAGGAGAATACTGAGAAGATATTGAGTAATCTTGAGAATATGAAGAAATATTATCATGTAGAAACTGCAAAAGGGTGATCGTCCTGCTTTCATATTAATGCAGTAGCTTTATCTGAGCAGCTGAATTTCAATAGTGACCTGAGCACGATTTGCCCTCTCAAATTACGACGCTGTTATTAACCCTTATTTTGCATTTCAGAGATACGCCACAATGCCTCTGTTATATTTATTTTTAATTCAGAACAAGTGGCATCATGTTGCAATTCGTTTCTTGCAAATATGGAGGGGCAACGAGTGTAGTCCAGATGTGTGGACCAAATTTGTTTTTAATTGTTTTTGTACGAGAAAAAAAAGTGAACGCAAGTGGCTGTGACATATATAGTGACCACCAGTGATTCTACAGTGTTCTCCAAACTCGCTAACAAGACAGGCTGAAAAAGAAACAAAATGAAGATTAAATAACGCTGAATGGCACCATAAGAGACTTGAAAAGGACATGCCTAAGGACATAGTTTACACGAATTCTTGTTCGTAATTAATATAATAATAATAATAATAATAGTGAAGATTTTTATAGCGCATATTCACACTCGTAGAGAGTATGCTCTTAGCGCTTAAAACGCGGAAGAGACGTGGACTAAGTAGATACAGAACACAGGGGACGAAAGAAAACGACAGTACTGACAAAAACAGATAACAAAAGGCATCAAGTAACAGGAACAGAGAAAAATAGTGATGGGTAAAGTAGCAAGAGGGAAGGGGGGGGTAAGGACTAGCATTGTGGACTAGGAGTAGTGCTCAAGGAAGAGGTGCGTTTTCAGTGCAGATTTGAAGGATTCAATTGTAGGAAGGTGGCGGATATGGAGAGGAAGAGAGTTCCATTGTTTTGCAGCACAGTAGTCAAAGGTCCTGTGACCATATGTTGTTGTTCTGGTGACAGGAACAGTCAGAGTACGGTTGTCAGAGGAAGAGCGGAGTTGTCTGGACGGAGAGTAAGGGATGAGAAGTTCAGAGAAATAGGACAGGAGCCTGCAAAGAAATTAAAACACAGCACAGACAGTTTGTACTGGATGCGAGAACGGATGGGTAGCCAGTGTAGGAAACGAAGGAGAGGAGTGACATGGTCCCGTTTCCTTGCTCTAAGTACCAGACGTGCAGCGGAGTTCTGTTACTCTCTGGAGTCTCTGAATGAGGGATGAGGGGCAGCCTGCCAGCAAGGAGTTGCAGTAGTCAAGTCGTGAAAGAACAAACGCACAGACAAGAGTGTTGGTGGCACGTGTAGAGAGAAAGTGACGGATGGCACTGATCTTACGGAGCTCATAGTAGGCAGACCGACAGACAGCTGTAACATGTTTATCAAGGGTCATGTCTGCGGTGACAATAAATCCCAGATTCCTAACAGATGACGTGAAGGTGATGTTGCTGTCGCCCACCTTGATGTGATTGGGCAGACTGACTAGTGAAGGTTGATGTCTTCTTCTATGGCACAAGAGGGCTTCCGTTTTATCATCGTTTAGTTTAAGCTTATTTTTTACCATCCAGCCCTTGACATCACTAATATAAGCTTCTAGAGAGCTAATAGCAGAGTGAGACTCAGCCAGTGGAATAGAACATCTTACCTTTGTGACGCGGGGTATCCGTTCATCTCGCAGCGGAACGAGAAGGATATTCCTCCTTGGTGTGGTTAAGCGGGATTGTCTCGACAATGACAACGGGTGTCGATGCAGTCATTTTTGTCCATTTCAGCAAGACAGACTTTAAAAAAGACATTAGCTGGTAAAAAGACAACTGGGGAAACTCTCCAAACACACAGCAATACTCCAAACGCCGACCTCCTTTTCTTTTTCTCCAAACTCACACACACTGGTACATTCCATCCAGACGATCTCTTTCTCCAGAAACTTCTCTCTTCTCGCAGACGACACCCCACGTCATACCTCCTTTTACGTCACGCGTTCTAAACCATACACCAAACGTACATCCAAGGGCCACTATCCCTGCTGCACAAAACAAACAAGGGGGCTAACTTCAATTCTGACATTCGCTTTTTCGCTTTCAAAATAATACACACTCTCAAGTAATCCATGATCTCTGACAATAAATTTTTATCGCACAGACTACTATTATCTAAGTCTGCGTTGTATTGTATTAGCCGCAGGGTGAATTAGCAGCGAGATGAAACAAAGTATAAGGCAAGACAAAAACGATAAAAGATACTGGGGCCCCGGTAGTGTAGTGGTTAAAACACTCGCTTGTCACCACTGCAGTGAGTCTAGGGCCCCCGGTAGTGTAGTGGTTAAAACACTCGCTTGTCACCACTGCAGTGAACGGCTAAGGGTTCAGATCTCGTCTCGGGACACTCTCTGTATGTGACACCTGTTCGCAGGGCTGGGCGGCGGGGGTTTTCTCCGGGTACTCCGGTTTCCTCCCCCTCTGGGGCCCCCGGTAGTGTAGTGGTTAAAACACTCGCTTGTCACCACTGCAGTGAGCGGCTCAGGGTTCAGATCTCGTCTCGGGACACTCTCTGTATGTGACACCTGTTCGCAGGGCTGGGCGGCGGGGGTTTTCTCCGGGTACTCCGGTTTCCTCCCCCCTCCCTTTACCCCATAGTGCGAAATCACTGCAAGGTGGAAGCACTTTCCAACTAAACAAACAACAACAAACACTTCACTTGGGGCCCCCGGTAGTGTAGTGGTTAAAACACTCGCTTGTCACCACTGCAGTGAGCGGCTCAGGGTTCAGATCTCGTCTCGGGACACTCTCTGTATGTGACACCTGTTCGCAGGGCTGGGCGGCGGTGGTTTTCTCCGGGTACTCCGGTTTCCTCCCCCCCTCCCTTTCCCTCCATAGTGCGAAATCACCGCAAGGTGGAAGCACTTTCCAACTAAATAAACAACAACATAGAAAACAGAATGTCACGGATCGACCCGTGACAGTGCAGGGACTAGGTTTTCAGGTTTGCTATTGACACACGTACGTAAGCATTTTTCAACCAAACGGGGTCTTACAACAAAAAGTGGTAATCGATTTTGCTGTGTACATCAATGCACAGTTAAAGCCTACAAATGTCCAACATTATCCTTCCATGGAATTCCAAAGGATGAAAGAGTTATATAATTATAGGGGTGTGGGCAGGTTGATGTTTTAGTCCATCCTCACTTATTTCTAGTGCATGTGTTCTCCACTGTACACAGGTGGTTACACAGGGTGAAGAAATCTCAACACAACCACCAAAACATCATCTTCCAGTTCTTTGACTCTAATTTAATGACTAAACACCTGAAACTCGCAGGCGAAGCAGACAACCGGAAACTATCTTTATGGCGACCTTCACCTTAACCTACTGCTGACCCTTTCACCCGCACAAGAAGACAGGTCAAACTTTGATGTCAGTTTATTCGATATTATAACCCAGTTCACTTTTCCAATCATCTTGACTTCAAATTTACATCAACTACATTTGCTTTACTCAACAATCGACGTTCAAACTGTTTACGGAACTTGCACTCGTGCAGCTTTACATTCACCAGGACCTTGACCTGTTGAGAAGGACGACCTTTGCAGTTGGTGCAGTGGCCACAAGACGCAAGTACAAGCTCGCAAACATACAAACACACTCCCAAACCTAGGCTACAATGGGCGACCGGAAATTTTTCGTTGGAGGAAACTGGAAAATGAATGGCGATAAGAAATCAATAGATGAAATCATCAAGTTTTTGAAGGATGAACCTTTGGATCCAGCGGCCGGTGAGATATTTTGTCCTCATTCATTGAGAATGTCTGCGCCTTTTTTTGTGTTATTGTTGTTGTTGTTGTTCGAAAGAAGGATAGTTATGAATTTCTACCCCTAATTAACCTAGTAGCAGAATTCGTTTAGATCTGCAAGTGTGAATGCAACGTTACAAAGTCGCTGCTAGTTATGTTCATCAGAACCATTTATAATGACAAGCGAAAGGTCTTCACAAAAGTAATGTAGGTTATAAGTACCGGAGGTGCAGTCTCATTAATATAACAATTAACTTAGTTAAAATGAAGTTAGGGCAATAGACAGCCTTCTCCTTTGCAGCAGCAACAAAGTGCTTAACCCCATCCAACTTTCACAAACGTAGTAGTAATTTTGAAGTGGAGTAGGTCACATACACAAGCATAGTTCTAGTTTTGATAAGTATAAGGCTGTTCAGTAGACAGACAGCAGAGGGCTTAATGATAGCTAATAATTTCTGGATCGACTCTGAAGAAAAGCCAGCTCACTATTAACTGGCAGTCTTGCTTGATGCTGATGATGTGGGTACAGGGTTTACTGCCTTGCCGTGATATAGCCTTAGTAGCTGGCTCGGCGTAAAACAACAATTAAAAAAAAAAAAGTGGGCAGTTGTGAGGACACAGTGAAAATCTTTCTTGAACAAAGCAGTAACATTCTCCATCCTCTAGCTTACAGTAATATGTCAGTTTCACTGCTCTGTAATTCACCTGCTGTGAGCCTTCTTCCCAAGTACATACATTAGTTATAAGTAATATTAGTAATGAGTATCATCTGGTCAAAGGAAATGTTTGTTAGTTTATGTCTTCAGCAGTCTTTTAATCTATTGTAAACCCTGCTGGTTGTCTCTAGCAGCTTCCTGAGAGGGTACCAGGTTTAAAAAGCACAAACACTAGATAGATTTCTTCCTGTGTTTAATGTAATATGTATGGTTGCCCTTGCAGTATTGTGATTCAGCAACAAATGACCCTAGTATTTTTCAGCATTTAGAATTCAACAACAGAACATTTTTCCTCAGTCAATTCTATTAAGATATTGTGTGTGTATATATATATATAGCGACTTTGATAATGATTTTTTTATATTCAGATTTTGTTTTGCAGAAGTAGTTGTGGCCCCTCCAGCCCCTTACATTGATTATGTGGCTCAAAAACTGAGCTCAAAGGCAGCTGTGGCGGCACAGAACTGTTACAAAGAAGCCAGTGGAGCTTTCACTGGAGAAGTCAGGTACTTCTTACTTCTGTATCATTCTTATTACAGTTGCAATTAAAACTAGGATAAATGATTTCACATGGTTATAGTAATGAACATTGCATTCTTTAGTGAGTATGAACCACAACATTTAATGCAATTTAATATAAGTATGTTAAGTTCTTTATCTCTTTCTGTGTATATTTAACTGAAATGAGAATGTAAGGGGATTAAAATACATTTAGAAAACATGAGAGCTTAGGAAGTATGTTACAGATTGAGTATACTATAAGCTAAAAGTGACAAAGTTACAAACATATGTATTATAAATAAAAAAAAATGTAAATAAAAACTACTAGGGGGTTTAAAAAATATATATTAGATATAAAAACCTAAGACGTATGTCACAAATTGAGTTAAAATCTAAAAGTGACAAAGTTACTTCTTGTTTCCATGTGGGAGGTTTCGAGTGTAATGCAGTAACAAATAAAAGGAATCATGAAAACAGTTTCTAAATGTTCAAGCAAAAGAATAAAATGGGGAACAGAATGGGAATAATTATCGTTAGGATAGGGTGGGAGAGAAAGCTTCCCTATCACAAATGGCCTTGACAACTCAGGAAGTCTCCAAACCTTATTATGTCGGTGCTGACATTAGAAGTGCTCTAAGGTGAGGAAATGCTGGAACCTCAAAACAAAAAGATAATGGGCTTCCAGAAACTCCATATGAGATTAAACAAAACTGAGGTGAAGGGAAGCTGTTTGAAATTGTTTTTCTATGCTGACATTCATAAAGTATACAAAGATACTAATCATGTTAGTGAAGTGACATTAAGGAGTTATGGTAGAAAATTGCAGTGCAATCTCTAAAGATTTTGCGTAAAGGAGTGTAATACTTCAGATAAGAGGAATCTAATAGTTGTGTTAATTAATATACTGTACTGTGTAAATTTAAGGCATCACCCGCAGTATCACGTTCATTCTAATTTCTTCGTCTCTTACAGTTGTGTAGATAACAAGCTTGTTTGTCAGCATCAGATTTTGAAGAGTATATTTTGTTTTGATTGCATGAAAACAAATCTTCTACATACCTACAGTGAGTCATATTGTTTCATATTTAATAATCATAATAATATAGATGTGAATTATATAGCGCATACTCATGCTTGTAAAGATTGTGCTTGTATTTTAATATTTTGGTTTTCTTTTTTCTTTTGTCTTTTCTGTATGGAAATTATTAATTAGCAAAGGGAAGATAGGGATTCTATTCATCTCTTAGTCCATTACTATGGCATTAGTGGTCAAGAAACCCAACTGTAAAGTGCAGTTTTTGTTTTTAGCCCTGGCATGATCAAGGACTGTGGTGGTACATGGGTCATCCTGGGACATTCAGAAAGGAGGCATGTCTTTGGAGAGTCAAATCAGGTGGGAATGTAAAAATCTTAGCCAGCTGTACAAAGCACACTGTTAAGAAGCTCACTGAGCACTGAGACATCCACTCCTGGTTTGTTCTAGCCCAGCCAAACTTCACCATAACAATCTTCCTAAATCACTAGTTCATCTTTACCATAGCCATCATCCTTAATCTCTAGCCCAGCTTAGCCATGGATTTCATCTTTAATACATAAAAAATATCCAAAACTATTGGCAAGTCCTGATCGTCGACCCCATTCAGTTTCAGTGATTTTCTCTCTGTTTGAAGATGATGAAAAACCATGTAATGATTAGGCCTTTAAACACAGTGTTTGCAGATGATGAAAAAATGTGTAGTGTGAGATGAATCTGAGGACTGGCAGCATTACGCCCGCGCACATACACACACAATGTCATTTGGCAAGAAAGAATATGTGGCTCCATTGTGGCAATGTTAACGAGAAAACACAGGCTGTGGAAATGTACAGTCACTATGCGGATATAAAACATGACAGTGGTTTCTAAGGCCTGCTCCTCTGTGTTGCAGTTGATTGGAGAAAAAGTCAAGTTTGCTCTTAATGCAGGCCTCAGTCTCATCCCCTGTGTTGGTGAGAAGCTGGAAGAGCGTGAAGCTGGGAAGACAGAAGCTGTTGTCTTTGAACAGATGAAAGCCATCGCTGGTGAGCTGCATTGAGTTTTATAGTGTCATAATTCTTCCCTTGATGGATGAACACGACAGATGATAAGGCCTGCCACTCACACCTGTCTTGGGTGATGGTGAGCTGGTCCTGCATGGGACAACCACTCCACTCAATGTTTATAAGCCAGTTCTTCCACAGGCCACCGTAATGTTGACCGTCCTCCAAAGTACCTTGAAGGACAGTCTTCGACAGAGTTTTGCAGCAGGTCACATGGCCTAATCAGACCAGCTTACACCATTTGATGGTTGTGAGTTCCTGGTGTCCAACGAGTGTAGTGACTATGCTTCGTACAAAGTAGCTGGGTTTTTTTGTTTTCTATATGAGATCTGGCCTCCTATGCAGGAAGCCCCAGTTGGCCCACATCACAATAGCCCATGAAAATTTGGATGCAGGGGCCCCCATTGCTGCATCATATCTTATTATAGCTATCAGGGGCTCCTGCATCAGATTTTTCAAGTGCTATTGTGATGATAGTCCAGTGAAGGTTTCCCACATACCAGTCCTGGAGCAGCCTTCTCAGGCTCTTGTTCTTGGATTCCTGACTTCTCTTCATGTCGGCAAGTAGAGTCCACAGTTCACATCTGTTAAACAGGGTTGGTACCATGAGGGACTTGTACAGATTGTAATCTGTGGTCAACATAATGTTATGGCTGTGCCAGACCCTGTCCAACCCAGCCACTGCTGCTGTTACTGTCATGATCCTGATGTTATGGCTGTACCTACCCTGTCCAGCCTAGCTATCGCTGCTGTTGTTGTCATAATCCTGATACAGAGATCTGTCATGATCCTAATGCTGAGATCTGTCATAGAGTTGCTGTTGCTGTCATGATCCTGATGTTATGGCTGTACCAGACCCTGTCCAGCCTAGCTATCGCTGCTGTTGTTGTCATAATCCTGATACAGAGATCTGTCATGATCCTAATGCAGAGATCTGTCATAGAGCTGCTGTTACTGTCATGATCCTGATGTTATGGCTGTACCAGACCCTGTCCAGCCCAGCTATCGCTGCTGTTGCTGTCATGATCCTGATGTTATAGCTGTACCAGACCCTGTCCAGCCTAGCTATCACCACTGTTGTTGTCATAATCTTGATGCAGAGATCTGTCATGATCCTGATGTTATGGCTGTACCAGACCCTGTCCAGCCCAGCCATCGCTGCTGTTGTCATAATCCTGATGCAGAGATCTGTCATGATCCTGATGTTATGGCTGTACCAGACCCTTTCCAGCCTAGCTATCGCTGCTGTTGTTGTCATAATCCTGATGTTATGGCTGTACCAGACCCTTTCCAGCCTAGCTATCGCTGCTGTTGTTGTCATAATCCTGATACAGAGATCTGTCACGATCCTAATGCAGAGATCTGTCATAGACCTGCTGTTGCTGTCATGAGTCTGATGTTATGGCTGTACCAGACCCTGTCCAGCGTAGCTATCGTTGCTGTCATGATCCTGATGCAGAGATCTGTCATAGAGATTTAATAAGTGACAATTCTTTATATTTCTAGAGTTCTGAGAATGATTTTTTGTTTCTCTTCAAAGATAACACCAGTGACTGGACACGTGTGGTGATTGCGTACGAACCTGTCTGGGCCATTGGAACAGGTAGAACTGCAACACCAGAGCAGGCTCAGGAAGTGCACAAGGCCATCAGGAACTGGCTGGCCACAAATGTCTCGGAATCTGTGGCTAAATCCACAAGAATAATCTACGGAGGTGGGCACCTGTTTGGATTTTGTATTAAGTTTCAGAGAGTGTATCACAGATTATTTATAATATCAAGTTTTCCCTCATATTAAGTGAACTTTACATGTAATACTTGTCATAGCTTTTTGCCTAGGTGAAGTGACTCATCTTGTCAGCCTAACCAGTAAATGTCTCCACATCTTGACAGATTTTTAATACTAAGAATTTTTTTTTAAATCTGCTTAACACCTGAGAAATCACAAGACCAACTTAACTCACTTCACTCTCACTCAATTTATTCAGAACATTTAAGCTAGCATAATCTGCAGGTTTTGTCATCTTATGTTTTTCTTTTTTGGTCTGACAGGATCTGTTAAAGGAAGTAATGCTAAGGAACTGGCTGGGAAGGCTGATGTTGATGGTTTCCTGGTAGGAGGAGCCTCTCTGACACGAGATTTTGTGGCAATTGTTAATGCAAGAAAGCATGAATGTGGACCTCTTGATTGTTGCATGTCTGTCAAGACCAGCTCTTAGCCTGTTGCAAAGTTGTAGGCTATCAGGTCTTGGTGAACGATTTAGCAGTTTAATATTTGGACTCACAATAAAATTCCTTAAGTCAACAAACAACCTGCAATAAATTTGTTACTTAGTTATTTTTTATTTATTTTTTGACAAAAGTCCTAACTTCCACTTGCCACTACTTAGAGCCGATAAACTGAAAACACGAAAGACCATAAAGCTTGAGCTTTTGTACCTCCGTCAGCAAGAGAGTTCGCATTTTCTGCTCTTTCATGTTGCTTGTTAAACCACAAGTGAATTTGTGCTTTGGCCTCATTCAAGAAGTTAATGTGGAAAATTCGCCTGCAAGCAGTCCAACAGAAATATACATCTGTGCAAGAAAGTAAATCCCACTGCACTGCACCAACATGTGCAGAGTACAAAATCAGACAAAGCACAGCAGATAGTCTAGGGGGTATTTTTTCTCTCTCCAGGAGAGGGATACAAGTAGCTGTGCCTCCTGGTGTCAAGTGACAGTCTTTTGATCCCTTCACCTTTAGCGGATGTGTTCTGCACAATTGTTTAATTCTAGCTAATAAACTTATTTGAAGCTTGACTATGTTCATGTGTTCATGTACTTTACAAAAACCTGTGAACTCAGAGGGCGGAGGTTAGGGTTAGTGTTATTTTAACTTGTTCAATATGGGTGTATCCATGTAACTGAGGGCTATAGCTATGAAAACATTCACAGAGGAGGAGTTAACTCTTAGAGCACGATGAGCCACGATTGTGGCTTTGCCGGGGAAGCACAGGAAGGGCGATTTTCGTTACTTTTCTTGCAAAGTTTTCTCCTTTCAAAAAATGTATACCTGAGTTTACCTGAGAGCAACAATAATAAAAAAAAACTTCACTCAGTATCGTCTTCACAGTCTTCAGTTATTAGCCAGTCTTCATAATATTTATGCTTTTATAATGTGCCCAGAAAACTGAAAGCTTACTAGAAGAAGAAATGAATAAATATGTCTGCAGAAAACAGATGGATTACCAGAAGATAAGTAAATAATAATAATACAACAAATTTGTATAGCACCATATCCCGGTCTTATGGACAGGCTCATGGCGCTTTACAAGAAAAAAGGGAAAAATACACAGATGCACACAACATGTCATGCAACATTGTTGTCTATAAAATGTTGGATAATATGAATGATATCTAGCAAGAAGCTGCTCCAGCATGCGCAAAGCATGTGAAAAACTGATCCAGGCTGCAAATGTTCTTGTCCACACCATAAATCCAGTCAGAACAATAGCTTTTTTTGTTTTATTTTTTGCTGCAAATCCACCGATATAATAGTGTGCATTGCCAAGGTGTTCAACTGTTGTCAGCTCTCACAGGTGATCTTTTCACAGATTAGCAAGTGCAGTAGGTACAGATCTAAAGCTTGTAGTTCAGATCCACAAAGTATTAATCTGAGATAAAAGGAGATCAACATATAACTGGAGTTACTTCTTGTCAATAGAGCAAATCATAGAACTTATCATAGATAAGCTAGGATCTACATGATCACATGCTAAATACAAAGTCTAGTTGTAGATTACACAGTAAATCTGAGAACAAGAACGATGGGGTTGGAGAAAATGAAACCAGAATAATCGTTGTGTACAACAAAGTCATAATTAAAATAACTGCATGCTCTTAAAGTACTCCAATGAGAGGTTAATGTGGTTTCTGTATGAAGACCGCTGAAGCCAAAATGGTAATGGCTGACACTGGCAACACTCCGAAGAATTGTTGAAGAATAAAAGTCTGCATGATTCCTATGGTTGATCACAAAAACATGTGTCTGCAGAAAACTGATACTAGAAGAAGAGTTAATGTGTCTGCAGAAAAATTGAATAGGTGCATTTTGCCCAGGCTTTTAGTTTTTGTACTGAGTGTAGATAGTGGGCAGCAACAGTGAGTAGACAAGCTCACCACGCACAGGATGGTGACTGGCATGGACAAGAGCAATATCATGGTAAACACCACTGCATCTATCAAATTGGAGATCCAGATTAATGGGGTACAGCAAGAGGAGTTGCAGTCCTTTAAGTATCCTCAAAGGATGGTAGCTGTGACGTGCAAGTATGTCTCAGGATTATGGCAGCAACAGCAATGATGGCCAAGCTCAACAAAATTTGGGACAGCAGAAGCATCAGCTTCTGTACTAATTTTAGACTTGACAGGTCTCTCATTGGGCCCATCATGCTGTATGGCTGCAAAACATGGAACTTGCTCGCAGAATTGGAGTGATGGATCCAGGTGTTTGAAATGAGGTGCTTCAGGAGACATTTTTGGATCTCCTACTGGGAGCAGAAGATGAATAGCTTCGTACACAGCCTAGCCACCTGCTGGGTGGGTCCCCAGAAGCCGCTGCTTGCTATGGTCAAGCGACAGAAGCTGGTGTGGTTTGGTCATGTAATCCAACATGACACCTTGCCAAAGACAGTCCTTCAAGGTTATGTAGAAGGCAGTCGACACCCCAGTGAGTGGAAGAAAAGCTGGGTGACTAACATGAAGGAGTGGACTGACTGTCCGTTGGGTGACTAACGTGAAGGAGTGGACTGACTGTCCACTGGGTGACTAACATGAAGGAGTGGACTGACTGTCCACTGGGTGACTAACATGAAGGAGTGGACTGACTGTCCATTGGGTGACTAACATGAAGGAGTGGACTGACTGTCCACTGGGTGACTAACATGAAGGAGTGGACTGACTGTCCACTGGGTGACTAACATAAAGGAGTGGACTAGCTGTCCACTGGGAGACTAACATGAAGGAGTGGACTGACTGTCCACTGGGTGACTAACATGGAGGAGTAGACTGACTGTCCACTGGGTGACTAACATGAAGGAGTGGACTGATTGTCCACTGGGTGACTAACATGAAGGAGTGGACTGACTGTCCACTGGGTGACTAACGTGAAGGAGTGGACTAGCTGTCCACTGGGTGACTAACATGAAGGAGTGGACTGTTCACTGGGTGACTAACATGAAGGAGTGGACTGACTGTCCACTGGGTGACTAACATGAAGGAGTGGACTGATTGTCCACTGGGTGACTAACATGAAGGAGTGGACTGACTGTCCACTGGGTGACTAACATGAAGGAATGGACTGGCTGTTCACTGGGTGACTAACATGAAGGAATGGACTGGCTGTTCACTGGGTGACTAACATGAAGGAGTGGACTGATTGTCCACTGGGTGACTAACATGAAGGAGTAGACTGACTGTCCACTGGGTGACTAACATGAAGGAATGGACTGGCTGTTCACTGGGTGACTAACATGAAGGAGTGGACTGACTGTCCACTGGGTGACTAACATGAAGGAGTGGATTTTTTCTTTTTTTGATTGGTGTTTCACGCCGAGCCAGCAACTAAGGCTATATCAACTAAGGCAGCCAGCCCTGTAAACAGATGTCACATGCAGAGAAAGAACAGCGTACCCGAGACGAGAACTGAACCCAGGACAGCCAACCTTCACTGTATTGGTGACAGGCAAGGAGTGGACTAGCTGTCCACTGGGAGACTAACATGGGTGCATGACCGGCCCGCTGGCAGGAGTTCCCTCATGCTGCATCTCATTATGTCTTCCCTACGACCGGTATCTCCAGTACCAGTTATGGGATGAGAAGAATACATTATCATTATTCTGTGCTGAAAGTGTTTTTTAGCTTGCCAACCCAAAATTTATAAATTTGCATGAGAAAATGATAAACCTTATTTATTTTAAAAATACATCTCTATAACGGAAGGAAAAAGCAAGACAAAAAGAATTAGAAATTGATACATGGTCTTTTTAAGCTTTTTTTTTATACAATTTCTTTCTGCCACAGTGAAGGTCTTCGCAGCCACAGTGTTTGCACACTGTAATGTGAACTGGGCAGGTCACAAAACACAGCATGCTGTGCATAAATGAATGAATACAATAGGTAGGGGTGAAGAACCTTTTTCTTTCAATGGCCATTTTGATAGTTATATCATTTGCATGCCATATAGAATTATTTACTTCAAAATTAGCCTGCTATATTTTGTGTAGTTTTGTCTGTGTTTTACAAACTTTTCCAGTGAGTACAATCCTGTCATTTTCAAAATTAGGTGCCTGAAAAATATGGTCTGCTTCTATGAAAAATGTTGTGAAACAGCTGTTTGGAGTCTGTAAAAAATGTAAGGTGCTCAAGTGCCTGAAGGATGTAAAGTATATTGGAACAAAACCTTTTTGACTAATGTACAATTTTCTGACTGTGCCGTGCAAGTACATAAATAAAAATCTTGACTTTTTAGTACATCCATACCTGATGGAGGAGTTCATGGCATTTACTGTCTACACACAGCCATGCTTGCACATGCACAAATGAATAATCCCAAATGAATTT
Organism: Marisa cornuarietis; assembly: GCA_004794655.1. NCBI lineage: Eukaryota > Metazoa > Mollusca > Gastropoda > Architaenioglossa > Ampullariidae > Marisa > Marisa cornuarietis. The sequence continues at coordinate 150,476 of SMMW01000161.1, forward strand.
TTACCAGTCAAAGCTTCATCATTTGCTCATCTTTTGGAAATTCGTGAAAAGATAATGTTTGGTATTTGTAGGTCTGAAGTGTACAATGAGGTAGACAGCAATGGCAACGATGCTTTTTATTGTATGAGCTGACATGGTTGAAGAATGCTCCGAAGTCGTTCATGTTAAGGTAGCTTCTTAAAACATGGGTGGGTGCTGGCCATACTAAAGGACAGACACTGTCAGGGTAGCTTAAAACATGGGTGGGTGCTGGCCATACTGAAGGACATACACACCACTGTCAGGGTAGCTTCAAACATGGGTGGGTGCTGGCAATACTGAAGGACATGGGTTTAGGGTAGCTTAAAACATGGGTGGGTGCTGGCAATACTGAAGGACATACACTGTCAGGGTAGCTTAAAACATGGGTGGGTGCTGGCAATACTGAAGTACATACACACCACTGTCAGGGTAGCTTAAAACATGGGTGGCTGCTGGCAATAATGAAGGACATACACTGTCAGGGTAGCTTAAAACATGGGTGGGTGCTGGCAATATTAAAGGACATACACTGTCAGGGTAGCTTAAAACATGGGTGGGTGCTGGCAATACTGAAGGACATACAGTCAGGGTAGCTTAAAACATGGGTGGGTGCTGGCAATACTGAAGGACATACACTGTCAGGGTAGCTTAAAACATGGGTGGGTGCTGGCCATACTGAAGGACAGACACACCACTGTCAGGGTAGCTTAAAACATGGGTGGGTACTGGCAATACTGAAGGACATACACTGTCAGGGTAGCTTCAAACATGGGTGGGTGCTGGCCATACTGAAGGACATGGGTTTAGGGTAGCTTAAAACATGGGTGGGTGCTGGCAATACTGAAGGACATACACTGTCAGGGTAGCTTAAAACATGGGTGGGTGCTGGCCATACTGAAGGACATACAGTCAGGGTAGCTTAAAACATGGGTGGGTGCTGGCCATGCTGAAGGACATACACACCACTGTCAGGGTAGCTTAAAACATGGGTGGGTGCTGGCAATACTGAAGGACATACACACCACTGTCAGGGTAGCTTAAAACATGGGTGGGTGCTGGCAATACTGAAGGACATACACACCACTGTCAGGGTAGCTTAAAACATGGGTGGGTGCTGGCAATACTGAAGGACATACACTGTCAGGGTAGCTTAAAACATGGGTGGGTGCTGGCAATACTGAAGGACATACACTGTCAGGGTAGCTTAAAACATGGGTGGGTGCTGGCAATACTGAAGGACATACACACCACTGTCAGGGTAGCTTAAAACATGGGTGGGTGCTGGCAATACTAAAGGACATACACTGTCAGGGTAGCTTAAAACATGGGTGGGTGCTGGCAATACTGAAGGACATACAGTCAGGGTAGCTTAAAACATGGGTGGGTGCTGGCAATACTGAAGTACATACACACCACTGTCAGGGTAGCTTAAAACATGGGTGGCTGCTGGCAATAATGAAGGACATACACTGTCAGGGTAGCTTAAAACATGGGTGGGTGCTGGCAATACTAAAGGACCTACACTGTCAGGGTAGCTTAAAACATGGGTGGGTGCTGGCAAGACTGAAGGACATACACACCACTGTCAGGGTAGCTTAAAACAAGGGTGGGTGCTGGCAATACTGAAGGACATACACACCACTGTCAAGGTAGCTTAAAACATGGGTGGGTGCTGGCCATACTGAAGGACATACACACCACTGTCAGGGTAGCTTAAAACATGGGTGGGTGCTGGCAATACTGAAGGACATACACACCACTGTCAGGGTAGCTTAAAACATGAGTGGGTGCTGGCCATACTGAAGGACAGACACACCACTGTCAGGGTAGCTTAAAACATGGGTGGGTGCTGGCAATACTGAAGGACATACAGTCAGGGTAGCTTAAAACATGGGTGGGTGCTGGCAATACTGAAGGACATACACTGTCAGGGTAGCTTAAAACATGGGTGGGTGCTGGCAATACTGAAGGACATACACACCACTGTCAGGGTAGCTTAAAACATGGGTGGGTGCTGGCAATACTAAAGGACATACACTGTCAGGGTAGCTTAAAACATGGGTGGGTGCTGGCAATACTGAAGGACATACAGTCAGGGTAGCTTAAAACATGGGTGGGTGCTGGCAATACTGAAGGACATACACACCACTGTCAGGGTAGCTTAAAACAAGGGTGGGTGCTGGCAATACTGAAGGACATACACACCACTGTCAAGGTAGCTTAAAACATGGGTGGGTGCTGGCCATACTGAAGGACATACACACCACTGTCAGGGTAGCTTAAAACATGGGTGGGTGCTGGCAATACTGAAGGACATACACTGTCAGGGTAGCTTAAAACATGGGTGGGTGCTGGCCATACTGAAGGACAGACACACCACTGTCAGGGTAGCTTAAAACATGGGTGGGTGCTGGCAATACTGAAGGACAGACACACCACTGTCAGGGTAGCTTAAAACATAGGTGGGTGCTGGCCATGCTGAAGGACATACACACCACTGTTAGGGTAGCTTAAAACATGGGTGGGTGCTGGCCATACTAAAGGACATACACACCACTGTCAGGGTAGCTTAAAACATGGGTGGGTGCTGGCAATACTGAAGGACATACACTGTCAGGGTAGCTTAAAACATGGGTGGGTGCTGGCCATACTGAAGGACAGACACACCACTGTCAGGGTAGCTTAAAACATGGGTGGGTGCTGGCAATACTGAAGGACAGACACACCACTGTCAGGGTAGCTTAAAACATGGGTGGGTGCTGGCCATGCTGAAGGACATACACACCACTGTTAGGGTAGCTTAAAACATGGGTGGGTGCTGGCAATACTGAAGGACATACACACCACTGTCAGGGTAGCTTAAAACATGGGTGGGTGCTGGCAATACTGAAGGACATACACTGTCAGGGTAGCTTAAAACATGGGTGGGTGCTGGCAATACTGAAGGACATACACTGTCAGGGTAGCTTAAAACATGGGTGGGTGCTGGCAATACTGAAGGACATACACTGTCAGGGTAGCTTAAAACATGGGTGGGTGCTGGCAATACTGAAGGACATACACTGTCAGGGTAGCTTAAAACATGGGTGGGTGCTGGCCATACTGAAGGACATACAGTCAGGGTAGCTTAAAACATGGGTGGGTGCTGGCCATGCTGAAGGACATACACTGTCAGGGTAGCTTAAAACATGGGTGGGTGCTGGCAATACTGAAGGACATACACTGTCAGGGTAGCTTAAAACATGGGTGGGTGCTGGCAATACTGAAGGACATACACTGTCAGGGTAGCTTAAAACATGGGTGGGTGCTGGCCATACTGAAGGACATACAGTCAGGGTAGCTTAAAACATGGGTGGGTGCTGGCCATGCTGAAGGACATACACACCACTGTCAGGGTAGCTTAAAACATGGGTGGGTGCTGGCAATACTGAAGGACATACACACCACTGTCAGGGTAGCTTAAAACATGGGTGGGTGCTGGCAATACTGAAGGACATACACACCACTGTTAGGGTAGCTTAAAACATGGGTGGGTGCTGGCAATACTGAAGGACATACAAAAACCACTGTCAGGGTAGCTTAAAACATGGGTGGGTGCTGGCAATACTGAAGGACATACACACCACTGTTAGGGTTGCTTAAAACATGGGTGGGTGCTGGCAATACTGAAGGACATACTGTCAGGGTAAAACAATACTGAAGGAAACACTCACCAGTTATATGAAACAAAGTTATGGAAAGTCACTAATTTTGCTAGGAGTGTTGAGCCGCTTTAGATGGATACATACAACTGACTATTTAATAATGGCAATTTTTATTAGGAGGTTATAGCAAAATTGTGCCATAGCCACATATTCCACAAAATGTCTCATGCTATGATTGTTTTAATCCATCATCTCCATAAGATCCAGTCCTCCACCTACAAGTCTTGCCGACACCACTCGTTACACTTCTGCTATATTCCTCATCTATCATCAAGCATGCATTAATAAGTCAAAAGAAAGATATTATTTTTCCCCTGTCCACCTTTTGTTGGGAGTTTCTCCCCCAACCCAACTGTCTTAGTCTCCAGTTCTCAGCAGTGCCTTTGTTCTTGCTTAAGTAAAAGTAACTCCACATACCATTTAAGTTGGTGGAACTTCAAAGTTTGTAGCCTTATGAAACCCATATATGCTGTCAGTGAGATAAGTGCAATGGAAGAGCGGCTTACTGAGTGTTTCACTGACTAAGCTCAGAATCTGTCCCAGGCAGGGTACATCTCAATACCTGTTGACACAACTTCACTGTGGTACGGTGATTTACAACACAACTGAACCACACAAGTGGACACACTTTAGGCAGTCAAGAAGCAGGGTTAAAAATTGATGTGTAGCATACAAGCTTCAAGTCTTTCCACGTAGTCAGCAAGATAAAAACTTCAGATTTGTTTTGTCATTTATTAAGCACAGTGACAGAAAGTGATCAGAAGTGAATTATTGGTGAGAAACCTTGAGGTTGCCCTAACAGAACAGCCCAACTGCTTGTTTGTAACAGTCCTAAGCAATTTCACATACTGTTCTCGTACAAAGCTGGTTAATAGTACCAAAACCTGCTGTCACCAGATGTGGTGAATACTGTGGACTAATATAAATAATGTGGTAATATAGGCACTAAAACAGTTATCCGGCACTTCCAAAAGTGTTGTTCCAGTTGATGTAGACATCAAGATCACTAACAGAGACGCTTGGTCGTACCTGGAGCAGAGCTGATGCAAAATCACTCATAGTGATTGGACGCACCTGCAACATGAGTGTCAGCCTCAACAAAACCTTTGAAACTTATTCTTTTGTACATCTGGTTCTGTGAACCTATTTTTAAAGTCTGTGTATCATAATTTATATATTTTACTAATTAACTGTTCAGAAATTCTTACTGACAAGAACCTACCCAAACACAAATGGCAATAGATTAATTGCTGTTTCCTTTAGTACTTTTCTGATTTTGTAACTTCTGACTTAAAATTTTGGCCAAAACAGCATTATCACACCAAACAGACCAAGATGTCATTGCAGACCTCCAGCATTTGAAGCTTCATCATGTGCCAAAGCACATGCCTTGGTGACATAGACAGACATAAAGGCATTCTTGTAGCCATCCCCACAGTGCAGTCAATATGGGGAGGTGAAATAGTGACAGAATGGTTTGTGATAAATCTGCTGATGAACAGAGTTCTTTCTGATGTCACAATATGCGGAGGTGAAATAGTGACAGAATGGTTTGTGAAAATCTGCTGATGAACAGAGTTCTTTCTGATGTCACAATATGTGGAGGTGAAATAGTGACAGAATGGTTTGTGATAAATCTGCTGATGAACAGACTTCTTTCTGATGTCACAATATGCGGAGGTGAAATAATGACAGAATGGTTTGTGAAAATCTGCTGACAAAGTTCTCTTCTTGATGTCACAATTCACTGCTTTGTATCTGGAAGCAGCTTTAGGGATGGTTTATCTCTTTCTTCACGGCTCTCTTTTTATCTCTCACATATTAAGGATGTCATTTGTCACTCAGATGAAGTCAATGAAATTGTGAAAAAGATCCTAGTCAGTTTGAAAGTGCTCTTTTATCAGGATGAGATAGCTGAAGACTGAAGAGCTTTTTCGTTATCTAAAACCAGCCTGCCCTTCGGGTAAAAGTTTCTCAACAGTGGTCTTACAGATTTTTCTGATGCTTAAAAAAAAAGTGGGGGGGGGGTATTCAAATAAAAGCTTAAGCACTTTAAGTTTTGCAAAAGGTCACCATAAAGAGGCTTAGACAGTATAGTGTCTATGCTGCATCAGATTGCTGCAGCGTGATGCTGACCTGGCTTGCACAAATAGTCTCCATCTGCTCAAAAGGTATACTTCTGATTGGTCCCAAGGCGGCCTCCCGACAAAGATTGGCCATGTCTGCACCTGAGAAACCTGCAGACAGAAAGTTATTATTATGGATGAAACATTATGAAACTACAATAAAGTTGCTCAGAAATTAACATACCCGGTAGTTACTAAAAATATAAAGAACAGCTAACGGTGCACTGTGTCATGCACGTTGCCATGCATTTCTGAATTTGTATTCATGAACTATAACAGCTACAAGTGTAGTAACTGCTGCATTTAACAGCTGAATCATTTTTATACAAGTTACTTTCTTTTGTTTAAATTTAGTGAAAGGATGTCATCATTTTCAAATATAGTTCCTTTGTCATGAAACATGGAACAAGCAATAAATGCTCTCATGGAGCGGTGTTCCATGTCTTGTGCCACTAAGGCACCACAATTACTACATCTTATAATTTCCCTCATTGTGAAGAATCTTCGTTCAGATGATTTCAGTTTACTTAAGTGATTTAACCACTGTTATCATTAAAAAAATTTTAAGGAGCAATGTTCCATGTCTTGTGCAGCTGAGGCGCCAGAATTTTGTGTTGTACTTTCCATCACGTTGGAGAATCTTCATTTACCTTTACAGTACAACTTGGTTAGTCCACAAGGGCAATTACATGTAGTGCTCATAAGCTAGCAAGTGCATACATATACATGTTGAAATAATATCTCTCTCATACACACACTACACGTATATATATAAATACACATACTCCCAAGAACAGTAAGATACAGTTGGTGACCTTTGGGAGAAGTTGTGGAACCAAGAGATGAAAGAAAAAGTGATGAGACTTTCAATGAAGGACTGATAGAATCGAGTGAAGATGACAGAGCTGACAGAGAAACATTTGAGTTTCCGTAGGAGGTACAGGCGTTGCTGGCTCTTCAGACACTTTTTCTCGAATGTCTGGATTCTTCTTTCCATTTCGGCGAGCAGAGTCCACGTGTCACATCCGTAGAGCAGGATCGGCACTACCAGGGATTTGTACAGCCTGTACTTGGTAGTGAACCTTATCTTGTGGCTATGCCAGATCCTATCTAGCCTAGCCATTGCTGCTGCGATCCTGATGCGGATATCTAGCATGGAGATGCCGTTCTTGGAGAGGGAGGCTCCCAAGTACTTGAAGCTGCTTACCTCTTCGAGCTGTACCCCGTTCATAAAGATCTCTGCTTTGCCGTTGCCATTGATCATAACTTTGCTCTTTTCAGTAGTGCTTCTACAGCTGTTAGTATAGAGTATGAACAGTAGTGGAGACAAACAGCAGCCTCGAGGGGAACCTGTACAGGTGACAACAGACTCTGAGAGAAGACCGTTAACAGAAACTCTCTGCTGTCTGTTTGTTAAAAAGTCCAGAATCCAGAGAGTTAGTTGGTGGGAGAGATGGAAGTCTGAGACTAGACTCTCCGCTAACAAGTGAGGTTGCACAGTGTTAACAGCAGAAGAGAAATCAGCAAAGAGAAGCCTGGCATGAGCTTTAGGTTTCTCCAGATGTTTGTACAGCGTATTAAGTATAAAGAGCTTAGCATCATCGACACCTCTTCCAGGTCTATAGGCAAACTGCAGCGGGTCAAGATGTTGATCAACAGCAGTCATAACCTTGCTCCTTATAATTTTAGATAATTTCAGTAAAATTAACCTACCAAAAAATGCCTTCGCCATATCCATTTGACATAAATACATTGTATATCTGTGGTGAGACATTGAGATTAGATCATCACGGCCAGTGGAGTTGTCATGTGGAAGCAATGAGATGTGGTGATGATTTATTTAAATACATTCTAATCTGTGACCCGAGCTTGAGAACTCAAATGCCAGCATGTAATCAGGAATACAACAGACATGGGTGGTCTTTATAAGGATTCTCTGATTATGTAAGACGTTCAAGTTAATATGTGTCGTGTCTCTAACAGGAAAAACACGCCATTGCCTAAGACAAAGAATAATAAATTTCTTATTAAATTTATTTTCAAACATCATGTTAAATCCTATTTTTGTGACTTATATTTACTTGTACATAGTTTAGTTTACATGGCTTAATAATAATAAATAGCAAATTTATAGCGCCTTTTTCCAGCATCAGTCAGACTGAAGGTGCTTAAAGTATAAGCACACAGAGATAAGAATAATAATGGTCTCAAAACAAAGAGTTCATTGTGTTTTCGAGGTTAATGCCGTCAGCATAGATGCAGTCACTGCAGCTCATTTATTCTATCAGCTGCAGCTGTGATTTGTAGTATCAGTGGTAAAGTAGTGGTGGAGGTGGTGGCACCAATAACATGAAGTTGTTCATCGAAGACTAGACAATCAACTCAGCTGCAGTGTTTCCTATGCGTAAGTGTGGAACTTCTTCCTGACTTGGGATAGAAGAGAGAAAGGTAAGGGTGGCATGTGATCCCATCCACCACCAACGTCGCCCCTCCCCCGCCCCCTCTAATCATTCACTCTTAACTTCCCCGCTGGTTAGCTGGTCACTTCAACTGCGCCTTCGAATGATGGGGCTTTCTTGTAATACATGTACTGAGAAACTCGTGTGGAGCAGGAGAGGGGAACTGGTGTTTTATGCCAAGCCAACAACTAAGGCTATATCACGGCAAAGCAGCCAGCCCTGTAAACAGACGCCACATGCAGAGAAAGAACAGCGTGCCCGAGACGAGAACTAAACCCAGGACAGCCAATCTTCCCTGTATTGGTGACAGGCGCTAACCGTTATGCCACCGGACTGCCTAACCTATAAGCAGAAGAAAAGGTATTCTGCAAATCTCATTCTATGAAAATGATTTTTAAAATGTGTAAAAATAAATTCAAACAACAGGCCATTTTTGCCTGTCTTTCCCTGTCTCAGTTATCTGCATGACATACAATGTGAAACCTATACAGCATCGTGCATTTATATATATATATATCCACACATACTTGTATATATGTACACACAAGGGACACGAACAGTGCACATTTAACACAGAGATTAATCTATAAAAGAGACAAATATTCAGCAAAATAGAAATCTGTTGGTAATGCAAGTCACTCCTAGTAAGGTGCTAACAAATAGAGGTGATGTCAGTAAAGACGAACTCTAAGAATGTCTGCCCACCTTCAGTTTGCTGACTGATAGAGGAAAAGTCCCACTCAGTCAGCTGACAGTTTTGTTCTGCCATCAGTCGGCTGACAATGTGCTGCCTGGCTTCACTATCAGGAAGAGGGATGTACAGGCGCTTCACAAATCGACGCCTTGCAGCCTCATCTATCTCCTGTGGTCTGAAGATATTATAATTATGTCTGGTAATTGAAATCTAGTCTTCCCAAAACAAGACCTTAATTATTACAAAAAAAAATCAGACAATTTAATAAAATAGCCAGAACAACAACATATGGTCACAGGATTCTTAAATACTGTGCACCAAAACAATGGAACTCTCTCCCTTTCCATATCCGCCATCTTCCTACAACTGAATCCTTCAAATCTGCACTGAAAATGCACCTCTTCCTTGAGCATTACTCACCTTTGAATAGTCATGTACATTGTTTTTGCCATGAGATAGCCTTAGTTGCTGACTTGGCATAAAACAACAACTAACTAACTTGAGTATTACTCCTAACACAGTCCACACAATGCTCGTCCTTTTCCAACTCCCCTGGCTCCCTTTTTCGCTTATTGCTACTTTCCTACTCGTCTTCCTCCGGAGAATCACGATATTTTCAGTTCTCGTTACTTGCTTTCTCTTTGCATGTTAAATGTTTGTCTTCTATTCGCTGTCAGTACTGTTGCTTATTCTTCCATCCCTCATATGCTGTCCATGTCTCATTCTTGCTTGAAGTGCTAAGAGCATGCTCCTTATGAGTGTGAGTATGCACTGTACAAATCTTTCCTTTATTATTATCTTAAGAATGGTCTAGATGTAAGACTGTGTACTTTTAAGTCTCCCATGATGTACAACCTTATTCTTATCTTGTAACTAGCACTTGTTCTGTCTTTATTATTGTAACTGTGCACACTTCTGTAAATCTACACTATACAACTTGTTCAACCCTTGTAGCAAGAAAACATTTCCCCAAACAAACCAAATGTGAAATAAAATGCTCCTGAACCTGTTGGTAGCTCCAATAACCAGCAGTCGATCTTCTGCTTGAGTAGCAGCCCCATCCTGTAATTAATGTGACAAAAACATATCAAACATATCTTCAATATCTGCCAATTATTTTCAAACTCTGTCTGCATGACACATTTTCAAATGCAGCATGAGATTATTGTGTGGCTCTACCCAGCTGTGATTGTGGAAAATAACATCAAATTCCAAGCACATTTGATCTGACACATTAAACTTACCTGAAAAGCACATTGTCAATAGATGTAGATGAACTATTTCAGTACAAGAAGAAATATGAGATTAAAGCAATTCTTGGTGATGGTAAACATGTTTAGCCAGAACAATACACTTCTTGGTAATTAGTGGTAGGGCGGTCACACATGATTTAAAAAAACAACGTTCACAAATGAGACTGGTACACACACATATGCACAATGCACAGTTATGCTCCGTACAGAATTCAATCCTGATCACCAAAATGCCAATTTCAGTAGGGCCTGAGTGTTTGCTGGACACAGCTATTTTGAACTACAGTTCTAGGCAAAGGACAACCGCCCTCTAAAGCTGAATAACTTCTCTACAGAGTAACATATCTTGGAATTCATTTCTTACATGAAATCGCAATGAGTTAATGTTTTGGATACTACTATAAGAACATTACTGAAGTACAGTGCACAGCTAGTTATCTCACACTACTTAATGCTTTGGATAGAATATTACTGATGTACAAAGTTTCCCACTTCACTGAATTGTTTGAATTACTAAGTGTAAGTAAGAAAATGACTGATGTCTAGACTTACTAGGTGATGGACTGTCACAGGTCAGGGATAACTTACTGTAAGTAAAAATGTCTGATGTCTGGACATACTAGGTGATGGATGTTCTTAGGTCAGGGAGTGCTGACTCCATTCTCAGCAGCTCATTTCTCACTAGTGTCTAATGTCTCATCGTGCATACCACATTTACTCCAGTTTCAGGATTTAATATCACCAGCAAAACCAGAATTCAACAACATAACTAGTACTATCTGTGTATACACATATGTTGCATAAAATGTTAGGATCTCACCAGCTGAACTAGGAATTCTGTCTTGATGCGGCGTGACGCCTCATGCTCCCCGTCACATCGCTGAGACAGCAAGGAATCCACTTCATCGATGAAGATGACTGCTGGCTGGTAGCACCGAGCTACTTGAAACAGTCCTCGAACCATCTTCTCTCCTTCTCCAACCTGTTCACACCAACATACAAATAATTCTGTCATAACACATGAGTGGCTTGTCTCCATCAAGTATGCAGCCGTTCTTTTGCACTACACAAAGACAAATGATTTGCTTCTGCTAACCCTGTCTTAGTTTATTAGGAAAAATACCATTTCTGGTGGTAAAATTTCTTTCTTCGAGTACTTACCAGATGACATGACTACATGGAGAACACCCTCTAGCTACCTCAAGTCAAGTTGTCCAAACTGTGCAACAAGGTAGGACTTGAACTGAGTCTGAGCCCATTGTGGGGGGATGGGAGGGAGTTAGTTGTCATGTCTTCTGGTAAATACTTGAAGAAAGAAATTTTACCACCAAAAATTTTATTTCTTCTTTGTACTGTACCAGATGACATGACTATAGGGAGAATAACTAACAGGTGGAGGGAGTGGCTCCCACCCCTGGTAACAACCTAGTTACTCAAGGTGAAGCAGAACAAAAACCTACCCAAAATCCAGCCGGGACGTAAGCTGTGAGGCCGTTCTGAGTGCACTAATGCAAAGCTGACCTCGGGCCGGCCGAACAGGCCGCCATGCCTGTTACATGACGAGCTGCTGAGATGCCAATGACTTCATCCAAGGAGTCAGAGTGGTGTGCAAGGTCCCGTAGGTAGAACCTAGCGAACGTGGAATCTGAATGCCACCCTATCGCCGGAATAATTTCCTTCAGGGCTACATTCCTGGAGAAGATTAAACTGGTGGCAACTGCTCGAACCTCAAGTGCTCTGGCAGACACGAGGGCAGCCCCTGTCAAAGACAGTGCGACATAGGCGGTGTTGATGACCACTTTAATCCAGGCGGGAACCGTTTGTGCTGAGATACCTGACTTTCCTTCCCGCACCAGTAAATAAAGCCTTGAGCGACCATTTCTACATGGGACCGATCTCTTGAGATAGATCTTTAAGGCTCAGACTGGGTCCTGTAGCCTAATACTGTGGTTGGGACCATTCCTCGGATGAGGAAGAAGAGTTACCTCCTGAGGCCTGAGAGCCGGAAGCCTATTCTTTACAACAAACCCTGGGTGTGTCACTAGGGAAACTGAACGATCTCCCCGAAACTGCAAACAGGGCGGGTCGAAGGAGAGAGTGTGGATCTAAATTAAGAGCTTAATAGATACTCTAGATAAGCTGAGTGGGTGGCTGGCATCATGCACAGAGGAACGCACCTGGCTAACCACCGTCGTCAATCCATACTTTCAGGTGAAACTTCACCTGCTCTGATATCTGAACTCCTGCTTGTACAACACCTTATACACCATGATATCTAAACTCTTGCTTGTACAACACCTTATACACCATGATATCTAAACTCTTGCTTGTACAACACCTTATACTCCATGATATCTAAACTCTGTACAACACCTTATACACCATGATATCTAAACTCTTGCTTGTACAACACCTTATACACATGGTATCTAAACTCTTGCTTGTACAACACCTTATACAGTCAGTCAGTTGTCCCTTGCCTGGCACCTGGCGTTGGGGGGAGCACATGGATAGACGCTGCAGCTGATAGGGCCCGCCACTCTTGCCTATTTTGGGCAATAGTCAGCAGGTCCTGTACAGGACGACCAGTCCAGTCTTTGACGTTCGTAAGCCAGTTCTTTCTCTGACCACCGCGGCGTCGGCCACCCTCCAAGGTGCCTTGAAGGATAGTCTTCGACAAGGTGTCGTGCCGGGTTACATGGCCAAAGAAGACCAACTTACGTGCCTTGACTGTTGATAGTAGAGGTTCCTGGTGTCCTACGAGTGCGGCAATCTTGTTTCTTACAAAGTCGTTGGTTTTGTGTTCTTTGTATGAGATCCGGAGCAGCTTCCTCAGACACTTGTGCTCGAATGCCTGGATTCTCCTTTCTGTTTCGGCGAGTACAGTCCACGTGTCGCATCCATAGAGCAGGATCGGCACTACCAGGGATTTGTATAGCCTGTACTTGGTAGTGAACCTTATCTTGTGGCTATGCCAGATCCTATCTAGCCTAGCCATTGCTGCTGTTGCTGTTGCGATCCTGATGCGGATATCTTGCGTGGAGCTGCCGTCCTTGGAGAGAGTGGCTCCCAAGTACTTGAAGCTACTTACCTCTTCGAGCTGTACCCCGTTCATATAGATCTCTGCTTTGCCGTTGCCATTGATCATAACTTTGCTCTTTTCTGTGCTGGTCTCCATTCCATATGCGTTTGAGCTGTCTGTCAGTCTGTTGGTGAGGTCTTGCAGTTCCTTGTTTGTACCTGCTAACAGATCTATATCATCTGCAAAGCGTAGGTTGCAGATTGGTCTTCCACCGATTGAAATGGAGGTATGGTGGTCATGAAGAGCTTCAAGCATGATGTTCTCCAAGAATATATTAAACAACACGGGTGATAGGGGACATCCTTGACGTACCCCTACTGTGGTACGAAAGTAAGCTCCTATTTGGTTGTTAAGCAAAACTGTACTCGTTGAGCTGTTATACAACGCTTCAACGACTTGGACAAGCCCTTCTTCAATGTTGAATTTCCGCATCACATGCCATAGCCCCTCGTGCCAGACTCTGTCAAATGCCTTCTTAAAGTCAATGAAGTTGTGGTAAAGGTCCCGCTGATGCTGCAGATGCTTTTCTATAAGAAGACGACAGTTGAAGATCTGCTCAACTGTGCTTCTAAGTGGTCTGAAGCCAGCCTGTTCTTATACACATGGTATCTAAACTCTCTTGCTTGTACAACACCTTATACTCCATGATATCTAAACTCTTGCTTGTACAACACCTTATACACCATGATATCTAAACTCTGTACAACACCTTATACACATGATATCTAAACTCTTGCTTGTACAACACCTTATACACCATGATATCTAAACTCTGTACAGCACCTTATACACCATGATATCTAAACTCTGTACAACACCTTATACTCCATGATATCTAAACTCTTGCTTGTACAACAACTTATACACCATGATATCTAAACTCTTGCTTGTACAACACCTTATACTCCATGATATCTAAACTCTTGCTTGTACAACACCTTATACACCATGATATCTGAACTCTTGCTTGTACAACACTTTATACACCATGATATCTAAACTCTTGCTTGTACAACACCTTATACAAATGGTATCTAAACTCTTGCTTGTACAACACCTTATACACCATGATATCTAAACTCTTGCTTGTACAACACTTTATACACCATGATATCTAAACTCTGTACAACACCTTATACACCATGATATCTAAACTCTTGCTTGTACAACACCTTATACACCATGATATCTAAACTCTTGCTTGTACAACACTTTATACACCATGATATCTAAACTCTTGCTTGTACAACACCTTATACAAATGGTATCTAAACTCTTGTTTGTACAACACCTTATACACCATATCTAAACTCTGTACAACACCTTATACACATGATATCTAAACTCTATACAACACCTTATACACCATGATATCTAAACTCTTGTTTGTACAACACCTTATACACCATGATATCTAAACTCCTATTAACCTATTAGCCCTCCCTATTTGTACATTACCTTTTACATCGTTATCATAAACCTGCTTTCTAAATGTTTATGAGGGAAGGAACTGGAAACAAGAGAAAGGGGCGGAGAAGGAGTGAGTTTGTGTATGTATGTGTGTGTGTGTGTGTGTGTTGGGGGCTGTGCAACGTGCATCCCACCACTTCGTCCCATCTGTTCTTTGATGTAACAGAGAACTCCATAACTGACAGGTAAAGGGATATAAACTTTGAAAAAATAGGGCTGAAAGCCAGCCAACTTTTGTTTTGTGTTTGTTATTCTACTGGTGAAGTCTCACCTTTTGCTCTTTGTTACATTGTGGAGTTAAGTCTTAAATAGACATTTGAAGAAAGCATGTATCATGTATGAGAGTTGTGGGAAAACTATGATATAAGGCTATATAAATGTATATGGTGTATATGTTACATGATCTTCGTGTCCCCACAGTAAACCTGTTCAATGTCATGACCGAATTCCCCCATGCATCTAAATCTTTCCAGCTCCCTAAAATTGATCTTTCTGACCACAACACTGAACTCACAGAAGTAAAATCCCTTATGATCCCATTTTTATACAGGCTGTCAAGAACTGTTCTTACTCATACAAACTTATTGAATTCATCTTTTTTCTAACAAATAATGAGATATGCTCTTCTGATTCTCTTATAAGTACTCCACCATGTTGTCACTGCTTTCTCTTACATGTTTAGGTTACATATACACAAGCCCTTAAGAAAGAAGACACACACAGAAGACAGATGTGGTCCTATTCTGGAAGTAATGATGCCTTGTATAATATCTTATACACATAAAGGCACAACCACTCAAGAGAGAAGACAAACACAAGATACACAAAAGATAGAGAGTGATGTCTTTTTGCCTAACTTGCTGGAGGGGACTTGCTCTCTGTCGTTTTGTCTCGTCCATGGAAGTACGTCCAGTTTTGGTTTCTCCAACTCATCTGTGATGTTTGTTGTGCCGTTCGCCTTCATTATGATTGTTTTTCAGTGCTTGTGATGTGTCATTTTTTACAACAGAATCTTCTTCCACTAAAGGCTTCTGTCTCCTGTTCTTTCATCTTGCTTTGATTTTTGACTGTACAGGATTCTGCGCCTCTCTCACCGACACTTTTAACTGTTCTGACATTGTGGACCGGTATGTACCATTGTGCACCATGCCGTTTTCCATTTTTGATTTACGTGTAGATTAGATTCTGGATCTTCGCACTTCAGCAATGGTAATGGGTTCGTGTCATCCTGCATCCATGCCTGTAACTGGACTGCTGTCGCTTTTGCTTCTTCATTGCCAGGACTGGGCTCTGTTCTCAACTGTCTTGCCCTAAAACTTCAAATTTGGTATTTGGACAGACCTTTCTTTTTTCTGGCCTACACTTGAAATTCAAGACATTGCTTGTACCGATCCTTGCTTTGCGAAGATCAACTACAAAGGAAAGTCCAGTGCTGGCAGGAAGAGAGTGAGCATAAATAATGAGAAGAACACTGAAACTTACTGTTTTTTTAGATCAGCATCCATTATTATTATGTTTGTGTGTAAAGTAGTAAAGTGCTTTGAGTTTCCTTTAATGGTGGGAAAATGTGCTATACAAATCAACTTCATTATATGTAGCCCTGCTCTATAGTGAGAAAACCTAAAACCTACCCACTTGGATGTCAATGACGAGGCACTGATACAGAAGAAAGTTGACTTGGACTGGCTGGCGATGCACTTTCCTGAAATGGTCACCCCAAAAATATTTAATATATTCAAGAACTCACTCACAGGGAGATGTAACCCAACGCTTGACAAGCAAAGATATATATATATATATCTTGGATTGTTGGAAAAGTCATGACGCATTTCTGCAACAGATGACGCTAATTCATTTTTGAAAGTACTAGAGCAGGTATGCCCAACTATGCCTGCAGGCCACATCCAGCCTGCGAATGAGCCTCATGCAGCCCACTCATTTTGGCTTATGATTTCTTTCTAACCAAATCTTATGCTATTGCTGCAAAATTTCATTTTTAACATCGGCATGATTCTGGCAAAACCTCCATGTTTTGGCCCACGAGATTTTATATCACTTCGAGTGCAGCCCTTGGGTGAAAAAAGGTTGAGCGCCGCTGTAGTAGAGTCATTCCTATCAACGTTATTGCTGTCATTTGACAGCTGACAGTTCTAGCTTTATTCTAACAAAAATTTGAGCAATTTGGTTGAGTTTTTAAGATTTTACAAGTTGAAGAAGGAACACCAAACTGTGCAGGTTTGTCATGTTTTATTGTTTTACTTCTGTAAAGGGAAGAAATCGTGTCAAGCCTGTGAAAAGTTGTGTAAAATTTATGGTGACAGTGCTCTGTGCCAACGATGGTTCAGAAAATTCTGTTCTGGGGATTTTGATCTCAACAAAACTCTTCGGTCAGGGAGGCCCACTGAGGTTGATGACGACAAAACAAAGGGATTGATCGAGTCAAACCCACATTACACAAAATGAGAAACTGCAGAAACATTGAGGATCCATCATTCAAGCATTTATGACCCCCTGAAGAAAAAAAGGGATATGTAAGCAAGTTCAATATTTGGGATCCTCAAGAACTTAAAGACGTTAATTTGACGGCACATATAAACACCAACGATATGCTCATTAAATGTGAGGAAAACTATCCCTTTTTGAAGAGACATAACAGCTGATGAGAAATTGTTTACAACAATGTGGTGCACAAACCGTCTTGGTCCTAGTGTGATGATTCACCTCAAATGACATAGAAAGGAGACATTCATCAGAGGAAGGTTATGCTCTCACAGTGGTGGGATTTTAAAGGTGTCATGTTTTTTTAGCTCCTACCAAGGAACCAAACAATCAATCTGGATGTGTTCTGTCAGCAATTGGATAGTTTGAACGAATCAATCATCCACAAATGTACAGGGGTCATTAATTGTAGGGAGTCGTGTTCCATCACGCTAGACCACACACAACTCTGATCCCCCTTCAAAAATTACTGGAGCTTGGATGGAATGTGTTGTGACACCCACCATACCTGCCTGACCTTGCACCATCAGACTTCCACTGTTTTGCTCTCTTCAAAACTCCTTGTGTGTTATAATGTTCAATTTAGATGAGGATGTAAATGAGCACCTTGTTCAGCATTTTGCAGATAAAGACAGGTCTTCTACAAATGAGGAATTATGAAGCTAACTGAAAGATGGCAGAAGGTTATTGAACAAAATGGGCAATTTGTCTCTGATTGATTTTTGTTCTTTAAATAAATAAAAGACATTTGAAAAACAACAAAAAAACATCATGACTTTTCCAACAACCCACTATATATATAGATACAGATCGACACCCACACCTACATGTATAATATGTGCACTTGTATTGTGCAGCACTCTCTGTGCTGACCAGTAATGAGAAATGAACATTAGGTAACAGACAGTGGATGGTGAGATACGTGTAGACACACTGAACAACATAAAGATGAAGTACAAGAGTAGAACATACTGCAGTGAACAAAGGTATGAAGGGATAGAGGTACTGTAAACAGTGTAAAGATGTAGTTACATAATGGTTCACATAACAAACAATGTTGCAAAAGTAGTTCAGGATAGTAATTCATGGATAGTACTTAATGAACAGATATGTTTTCAGAGAATGTTTGAATGTAGCCTTCGTATCCGAATGGCCAATGTGACGTGGAAGAGAGTTCCACTGCTCAGCAGCACAGAGGAAGAACCTCTGTTGTCCCTATGTGACTGTCATTGTGAGAGGGAGGATAGAATACACATACACACATCCACATGTGAAGATATGTGTAGATATATATTATTATACAGTCCTGCAGCCTATGTGTGCATATATATTTTTCTCTAGAGTCATGCACTTCCAGGTCACTGCTTAGTCTCCCCTAAGCCTCTACTGCTATTTGATCTACAGTCATGCAGCCTTTGTGTGTGTGTGTGTATTTTTGTCTACAGTCACTAACTTCCAGGTCACTGCTAAGTCTTCCCTAAGCCTCTAAAGGTAAAAAAAGGTAAAAGGTTATCCCATAACCTTTTCAGGTCGTTGGGGAGTGAGGTGTTAGAGACCCCACTTTTCTCGGGGCCAGCTTTTACGAGGGTGGTGCCAATCTCCTCTCCCTCGCTGTCTTACCTTCCCCAACCCTCTATGGAGTCAGGTACCCATTCCCATCAGCTGGGTCGACTGGGGGAAGTTTGCTGCGCTTATCGGAATTGAACCAGCGCGCTCTCGGTTCGGACGCCAGTGCTCTAACCACTCGGCCATCCGCTTCCCCCCTAAGCCTCTACTAGTATTTGATCTATGTGTGTATGCAGCATGTGTGTGTGTGTGTGTGTACATATATATATATATTTATCTACAGTCATGCAGCATATGTGTGTATATGTATATATTTAATTATGCAGCTTATGTGACACGAGTGATCTGTGATGTTACTCTTATAGCAGCCCAACTGGACATTACCTATTAAGGTTTTCCCTGTGCCTGGTGGTCCAAAGAGTAACAGTCCTTTAGGTGGTCCTCTTAATCCTGTAAAGATGTCTCTGGAAAAAAACAAAACAAAAACAAGCATTTACTCTAAAGCAGTCATTAATATTAGGGAAAGTGACAGTGGTACGAACACTAATTGTATCCAAAACAGTTCATCTATTTTTTACTACTCTGGTTCAAAGTGAGCCTCGAGAGAACGCTTGACAGGTGTTTTGGTCATGTGCTGGACGCTTACGTTTCCAAGTACCGCCCACCGCTTGGCAGATCCGACCACAACATTGTTCATCTGCTACCCACATACAGACAGCTCCTTAAGCGTGAAAACCAACAATACATTGTAATAGGACCAGAACATTTGAAACAACTGAGATGCTCAGAGGCTGCCTCGAGGCCACTGATTGGGATTTGTTCTTTATTAACTGTGAAGCCAACCAGGACTGTCTGGCAGACACAATCACCTCTTACATCAACTTATGTGAAGAGTCTGTCATCCCTACCAAGCAGATCTGCCGCTATCCAAATAACAAACCATGGCTGGGTAAAGAGCTCAAACACTGTCTCAATGAAAAGAAGATAACTTTTATGCAGGGAGACAAACAGAAAATGAAAGAAAAAGGAATTCAGGGCAAAGGCAACAACATGTAGGGTGGAATACAGAAAGAAGGTAGAAAAGCGACTTACCGAGGGCAACGCAAGGGAAGCATGGAGGGGCCTGAACACCATGATGGGTAGAGAACAAAAGACACAAAGAGTAAAGTGTGCTGACCCAGTCACGTTTGTTAATGAGCTCAACACTTTCTACGCATGATTTGACGTGAGAGACATCAGCAATGAAGTGGAAAATATCTGTTCTTCACTTTCGGCAGCCACTGTCACAGTCTGTGAGGGAGATGTCATCAGAATGCTCTCTCATGTTAACCCACGTAAAGCCCCTGGACCTGACCACGTGAGAGGCAAGGTTCTCAAAGAGTGTGCTAGTCAGTTAGTCAGCTGGGTGGTGTCTTTACCAGACTTTTCCAGCTCTCCCTTGACTCTCACAGTGTCCCCCGCGTAAGGCGCACATCAACAATCATACCAGTGCCAAAGAAGCCTAATGCTACAAACTTGAAGGATTTTCGACCTGTGACTCTCACGTCTGTGGTGGCCAAGTGTTTGGAGAGGGTTGTGGGAAGGTTGACCACAGAGGGTGGGTCTCAGAGTTCCACCGACAGGTACTGTTGGGTCCGGCTCGTCTGAAAGGGTAAATCTGTCAGTGGATGGAATGATTCCGTTAGACGAGCTGATCCTCAACATGGGTACCCCTCAGGGATGTGTGCTTTACCCTGTCCTATTCTCTGTATATACAAATGAGATTACCATTAACAGTGGTATTCTCAAACTTGTGAAGTATGTAGATGATATGGCTCTTGTGGGGTGCCTCAAAGACGAGCAGTTCCTGTCACAGTACCTGACCTGCGTGGGGGAACTAGAGGACTGGTCTGACCACAGCTTTCTGGAGCTGAACGTTGAAAAAACAGAGGAAATGGTCCTTGGGAGGGTACACGACGGAGGAGATGGCATCTCTTTCTCCCCGCCAATCCAAATCAAGGGACAGCAGGTGCAGAGGGCTGTTGGGTTTAGGTACCTTGATACAGTGATAGACGAAAGGCTCTCCTTTAGTGATCATGTGCACCAAGTGTACAAAAAGGCCCAGCAACGACTGCACCTTCTGAGGAAGCTCCGCAGCTTCAACGTCGGCTCCAGGGTGCTGGAGACTGTCTACAGGTCTCTACTTGAGAGCACTCTTACTTTTAACATCACTGCCTGGTATGGTCACCTCCTCGTCAAAGACAAGGCAAAGCTGGCCAGTCATCCACCAGGTAAATAAAATTATTGGAACAACACAGCTGCCACCTTCTGACTTGTACCTTCATGCAGTCAGAAAGATGGCATATAATATCATCTCAGACCTGACACACCCTTTCCACCCCTGCTTCCAGCTGCTGCCCTCAGGCAGGCGCTTCAAAGTGCCACGTGTGCGGAAGACTGCGTATTAGGTCCTTTGTGCCAGCAGCCATCACCATCATAAATAAAAGGCACAAGGACTGCTAGGTCTACTGGCATCCTGCTTGTGAAGTTTCCAATTTATGTGTGAGAATGTACGTGTAGGTCCGTGTGTGTTAAATGTCTATGAGTATGTATGCCTGCCCGTTATGTTTACATGTTTTTGTGAGCTAAAGGAAAATTTCTGTCTTGGGCTTCCTTGAACAGACAATAAAGTTTGATTTGATTTGATTTGTAAGAACACTAAGTGTATCCAAAGCAGTTCATCTATTTCACTACTCCTGGTCCAAATGACCAAATTCTGAAGGAACTGGATACTCAGCTTTTTGGATTTGCATGGAATGACAAAAGAAGCAAAATAAAGAAAACAACTATGTGTGAAGTGCACAAAGAAAGTTAAAATGGTTAATGTTTATTCATTTGTAATGGCCTGAAAGATTACTTAGTTGAAACATATTGACCACGATTCCAAACTTAGTAATCATACGTCTTTCGTAATAATTTTGATAATTCTATTTTATAATTTATGTGATAACTTTTGACAGCGGAGTACATCTGCTAATGCTGAAGAATGTTTGTCAGCATGTATACACCATAATGTAAATATTCAGTGCTGAAGAAAGCTTGTCAGATTGGATATACCATAATGATTACTGTTTGGAATCTTGGTCAGTAGGTTTCACATACAGTCACAACCAATAGACCGAATACTACTCTGACATGTAGCACTTCCCACTGGTGACAGAGCTGAACATCCTCCGCATTGCGGCAGCAGCTATGGCCAGGCTCATCAATATATGGGTAAGCAGAAACATCAGCTTCAGCAATAAAGTTAAGCTGTACAGGTCCCTCGTTGTTCCCATCATGCTGTAGGGGTGTGAAACATAGACCTTTCTCACCGAGTCAGAGCAACAGATCTAGGTATTCAAAACAAAGTCCTTCAGGAGACTTCTCCAAATCTCCTACAAGAAACACAAGACAAATGAATTTGTCTGTAGCACAGTTGCCTCCTTGGTAGGTCCCCAGGAACCACTTTTTGCTACCATGAAACAGCGGAACCTGGTGTGGTACAGCCATGTCATCTGGCACAACAGATTGCTGAAGACGATCCTGTAGGGTATGTCGAAGGCGGTTGCCACCAAGGCAAACAAAGGAAGAACAGGTTGGTGAATGTGAAGGTGTTAACAGGCTTTTCACCGAGGGACCGTCTCTGCTGTCATTTCCAGTATTACGACTGTCATTTCTGTAGCTGTCCGAGTATTACAGCTGTCATTTCTGTAACTGTCACAGTATTATGACTGTCATTTCTGTAACTGTCACAGTATTATGACTGTCATTTCTGTAACTGTCACAGTATTATGACTGTCATTTCTGTAACTGTCACAGTATTATGACTGTCTTTTCTGTAACTGTCACAGTATTATTACTGTGATTTCTGTAACTTTACAGCAGGCAAAATTACTGATGTAAAATTACTATCATGATGCTGTAAACAAATGACAGAATTTACAGGATGATTTTCCTTATGCAACATGTTAATATAGGAAACATTAATGGTAACATTATGAGAGACAAGCCTGATGATTACTCACGGACGCAACAAAGGCCAAACAACAATTTCTTTAATCGTTTTCTTGGCATAGTTAAGGCCAGCAATGTCCTCCCAGTTCATGTGTGGTTTGTGATCCATTATCTGTTTAAAAATCAGTTTCAGCTTATTAATTCTTTTATAGCAAATTTTGTAACATGTAGCATTTTTCTATGGCAAGTGAAATATGAGAAAATGTAACCTTGAAAGCAGATTCTGAGAAAAAAAATGAAACATACTACTTGTGAGAAACAAATTATGTGCAGGATACAAAGAAACATTTTGTGAGTCAAACAGATTTAGTACAAAAGTCTACATGAAAGATTCTGACAGTTATAAGACAAATAAGATTTTCCTGCACTTTTTCTTGGTTATCACGCTAATATTTCCGAAATTACTGAATAAGCTATATGTTCTATTGCCTCTCTTATGTGTGTATATATATATATATGTATAAAAAACCTCATTTTTAATAAGCTGTATTATCTTTGGATCAATGCTTTTCAGTCTGTCGTCAGGTTCCATCTCAGCAACAAGGCTATGGTTATCTCTCTGAAGAACACCACCAGTGCTGACCACAACAGTAATAACAATTCTAGATACAGTCATGAAATAGCTAAAGCAAAATCATTAGAGGCTAGGGTTCACAGTTTACACTGTGGTCAAACACATATAGTTGAAAAAAATGTAGGTGGGAGATGAAGAAGAAACTTTGAACTGAAAAGAGGTTTTAAGAAAGCGTTAGCACCATAGTGTTTGAGACACCAGAAATCTCTTACTTAACCTGTTTTTGTCTAATACAAGATGGCGATGGACCTTATTTATGAAGCGTCATCTTGAAACCAGAACAAGGCCTCATGGGCTGATGTAGCGGCTACCAAAATATATGAGCCCTAATCTATGTAACTAAAGGTCTGCAATACTGGATTTTGGAATCCATTCCATGTTTTCATTTTTAAGATTAACAAAGAACAAAGATTAGGAGGCCTACTCATGCACAAACATATTTCAAAATTACCTCTCCATGCCTCTTCCCATGACAGGTGGAATGAATCTATTATTTGGACCCCTCCTGCATGAACAAATTACAGGAGAAACGTGACTGTATGCAAAGCATAACCACACACCAAATAGGTGATTCATTATCATGCGGCGTACATGTCTGAACCACTGAACCACACAGTCTAACCTGTTTCTATTTTCATGGAATCATCATGTTGCAGCACACTGCATGAGAACAAAAACCCTCACACATTAAACATTATAAAAAGGCATGGAGAGAAATTGCTCTTACCTTGTTCCTAGTGACTTCTTTCCCTGTCTGTAGGAACAAGCAAAAGCCCCCTGGTCTTGCCCAGAGTTTTTCATGACATCTGTTATCTGCCAAATCAAACAAAACTAAAATATTAACTGGTTGCAACCTGAAAACAGAACTGTCTACTGGTGAAGCTGCTCTGTCCCAATCAGACCTGTCTCCTATCTACTGGTGAACTACTGGTGAAGCTTCTAAGTCTCTGTCCCAATCAGACTGTCTACTGTTCTATTGTCACTTGGTCAAGCTGCTATAAGTCTCAGTCCCAGTCAGATCCATCTACTGTCCTACTGGTCAAGCTGCTAAGTCTCTATCCAAATCAGACTGGTCTACTGTTTATTGGTCGATCTGCTAAATGTCTGTCCCAATCAGAACTGTCCATCTGTCTACTGGTGAAGCTGCTAAGTCTCTGTCCCAATCAGACCGTCTACTGGTCAAGCTGCTCCCTAGCGTATCTGTCCTAATCAGACTATCTACTGTCCTACTGTCTACTGGTCAAGCTGCTAAGTATCTCTCATAATCAGACTTTAACCTCTGCTTTTTCATTTGAAGCATGTGTTGCACAACTTTTCTTTATCAAAAATGAAGCTGACATTTAATAATAATAATGATAAGGATTTGTATAGCACCTTTCCAAAGATTTGCTCAGATCGCTTTACATAAATCACACATAGACTAAATCAACAACAACGATGCACCCGTTTGCATATAACAGACTCGCTCACTTCTAAAACATTCCCTCACTCATACACAAAGTAAATTACAGACACATGTTATGCACACTTATGTTCAGGACAGGGTCACAGTGAAGTCCTCATTCTGAAAGGATGAGTCTTAAGTTTAGACTTAAAGGTAGTATGAGAATCTGAGTGACGAAGGCTGACAGGAAATCCGTTCCAAGTTAATGGGGTTTGGTAGGAGATAGACCTCTGTCCATAATCTTTGTGTTAGTGGGACTCGCAGAAGTTCGGTGTCAGAAGATAAGCAAAGAAGTCATGTGGGTGTATAGATGAGAGTGAGTTTGGAAAGGTACTGAGGACCAGTGACAGAAACAGCAGAGTAAGTCAAAGTGGAAAGTTTGTAGGCTATACAGAAGTTGTAGTGTAATAATCTTTCATTATATAATTATATAATTAACTATACAAAACACAAGTTACATAAACCTTCATCTGTTAATTCATCCGCTTCAACAGCCAAACACAAACAGCTACATGTACACATGTGCACATACATGTTGTATGCAGAAACATACAAAACTCACTAGTTACTAATATTAATAAGCAGAGATTGTCCAAACATAAGCTATACACATTGCTCTTTGGCTGTATATAGAAACATACAAAAATCACTAGTTACTAATATTAATAAGCAATAAACAAAAGCTATACATATTGCTCTCTGGCTGTTCTGAAAAAGTTCTGCTGAGATGGCCTTTCTTCCCGTTCACAAACTTGTTCCTCTGTGTCTAATTCTTGACAAGGAGTCTTCCTCTGTGAACATTTTTGGTTCAAGACTTAAGAAAAAGTTTAACATGGAAACATTTCAACCTAAAGAACAATTTAACATGACAAACTCCATTAATAATAATAAAAACAATATAAATAACGCAAGTCCTAGACACACGTCATGCTTCTAAATGGCTTTAGCTCATAACCACATGCTTATCACAGTGCACTGCACTGATAGTTAGGACCCTCAAGTTATGTCAGTACGCTTCTAAGTGCTTTCATAACCACATACTTATCATAGGGCACAGCATTGGTAGGACTCACTCTCAAGTTAGGTCTGTACAGTTTTAAAATTAGACTACAAGAAGATTTTAACTTCTTTCAACTATTAGGTGCTCACCTTCCAACTGCATGAGGTCATTTGAGTTACTGGTGTTTGGCATTCCATCACGCGATGTAATGTAGGACTGAATTGATGACCACAATATTTAGATTCTGTTGAAATAAAATATTTGTTAGTTAGCTTACCATATAACCCATCTTCTACAATTCAGTTACCAGGCCTCACACTCATGAAGTACATTTACCTAGCCTCTAACCCTCTCTGAAGGTAGACTGAGTAGACTGGCTAGCTGGAAGTAACAGCTCTAACCCCATATTAATGAACTTGGAGCAGGTCTACCCAAATCATTTTACCAGCCAGTATTTTATGGGAGGAATCCTTTTTTCCACAACTTTCTCCCACATGAAACAAATATGGTGGAGGTAAAGACTGACTTAGTTTAAGCTAACACAGAATTCATCTAGATCAAACAAATAAACTGAATAGATATAATGGTGCAGAACTGTTTGGTAAATACCATTTTCATTCAATTCATAATCTGAGTGGCAGATTCAATAAAAGAAACTTAACTATGCAATTGACATTGCACTCTTTTTCTGCTGGTCATTTGTTTCCCAATAAGAATAAATATATATTTTTGTCATCTAATACATTTTCAAGGAATATCTTTTAGTTTAAATGTATAAATCTGATTTTCCATAGCATCTTGCTTGCTTTTTCAAATTTTTTTTAAACAACAACAACACACAAAGCAAGTGCTTGTCTGTATGGTGCTACCAAACAAATCTTACGCTGGCACACTGGTGTGCATCAAACCTCCCCAGCTCTTTATCTAGCCAGTCACTGCAATGACATCATTTAGAGCAATGCTCCTTAATAAAATGTATCAGTAAATGGAAGAAGCTAGCTTACACTGGTAACGACTACCAAAGTGTTACCAGTAAATTTTCAGTATTGAGTATTAGCCCAAACAGTTCTTTTCCTACCCAAGAACTCAGTGCCATCAAGGCCAACAATGATAAGTGATGATGCTGATGACAAAGAAGATACACGAATGTTCATGTGCTTAGTAGATTTAAATAAAATACTCAAATACACATGAATAATCTCTAGGATATCACCATGGAACAAATATACCCTTCTGGTCTATGCTCTCAACTTGTAAGTGCTTGTCATCTTTTGCCTGTGAACTAGACTCAGTCTGGCCTTGAAATAAAATTCTTTCCTGGCATCCTTCAGGCAACAGTTTCCATTTCAACACCTAAGGTAAAAGGAGCCAACAGGTTTATGCATTATTCATTAACAGTATCTGTAGTCTACATACACAGAAAACTCCCCTAAACATGAAGGCACTGCAGCACAGTGCCTCTGATAAACAGACACTTCTTCACTAAATTGGGAACTCCATATGGTAAATAGAACTTCTTTGTGGACACCTAATAAAAGCTCACTGAGATTTTGCATGGATGCAAGTTGCAGATTGTGCATCTATAAGGACAGCATAGCCCAGAATAGGTTTGGAGTTTGCTGATGTCAACTTTGTCCCTAAACTATTTCCTAAATACTCCAGCAAGTATAATAGAATCTGAAAAGATACACTCAGATGATATTCTTAGAGTCAATTTAATTAATATCACATGGAAAATATGTCTTCAGCCACAGCCCCTAGGATCTCTGCAGACTTATAGAGATATTTATTTCACTGCAACGCAAAACCAAAGATACAGATAAAGCATTAAAGCCCATGATCTTTACAGTGTGCTTCTGCAGATCCTGTGGTTGAATCAGATCAAAATAAAAATGGGATAAGGTGGAGGTAAAAAGACAGGCCATGACTGAGGTGTTAATTTTTCAGCTAATTATATACAGATATATACATGCACAAAAACATAACATGAGATATTTATATATATATACACACATATATACACACGCATGTGATCACACATCTACAAATATCCATAAGCATGCACTCACCTTGATACACAATCATGTGTACACCTATATACACAAGCCCGTATGCACATATATACACAAGCATGTGCACATATACACCTGTACTTATGCAAGCCTTACCTTGCAATTGTTGAGACTTTGTTGAAAGCTGTCCAGACCTTTCACCTCATTTATGGTAAACAGTGACCCAAATGTGGACGGCTCTGTAATAGGATGGAATAAAAAAAGGATTGATAAGGTCATGTGCACTAATCACCTCATGTTAGCTTAGCTATCTTGTATACCACCTTTTTTCTTAGCTGGCTAGTAAAAGCATATTGTTCCATCCCTCAGTCTCATCACACGGACTGAGACAGAAGTTGTTGTGTGACAATGCAATTGTGTACTACGTTACAAATTTATTTTAAAGTACTCTTGAAGTGTTCAGAATAACTGTGCATAATCAATTCACTCAAGTGGAAGTCTACTCTGGTTATTCTATTAGCAATCCTCAAACATATTAGTACATTTTACAAAAAAAAAAAACAATTTTTAATAAATTGAATCAAAGTGCTTTGGAGAAAGGTAAAGGTTGTCCCCCCTCCTCTTTTTAGGTTGTTTGGAAGATGTTAGAGATTACACTTTTCTCAGGGACAGCTTTTTCTTTTTCTTTTTCTTGTGAGGGTGGTGCCCATCTACTCTCCCTCTCGTTACTTTACCATCTTCAACCCTTTATGGAGTCAGGTACCAATCCACAAAAGCTGGATCAACTGGGGGAAAATTTACTGTGCCACACAGATATCAAACCGGCATGCCTCTGGGTTTGGAATTCAGTGCTCTAAGCACCCAACTATCCACTTCCCCAATTTGGAGAAAAAGGAAAGAGGAACAGTTAGTTTGTCAATTAGACATCTATGATAAGAAAGTTCAAGTCTGAAGTCTAATCCTGTAAACACAAGTGTAATAAATATATGAAAGGTGATATTTTGTGCATGGCAGCAGAAAAGGCCTGCCACTTTGGCCTGTCTTGAGTGGTGGTAAGCACACAGTGACCAGTTCACTGCTTCATGCTTGTAAGCCTGTTCCTCCTCCGAACACCTCAGCATCCAGTTTCCTCCAAGATACCTTGAAAGACAGGCTTAGATCAAGTATTGTGGTAGGTCACATAACCGAACCAGATCAGCTTAACCCTTCTAACCTTAATCCTGCTTCACTTTAGGATTAATGGGCCCTGGTGTCCTACTATTGTGGCAACCCTAACCCTTTTGTAGCAGTGGGCCCTGATGTCCTACTAGTCTGGCGACCATAATCCTAACCCTAAACTTTTTGTAGTAGTGGGCCCTGATGTCCTACTAGTCAGACAACCATAACCCTAACCCTAAAGGAGTAGTGGGCTCTGGCATCCTACTAGTGTGGCGATCATAACCCTAACCCTTTAGGGGTAGTGGGCCCTGGTGTCCTACTAGTGTGGCAATAACCCTATCACTATGATTTGGAGCACCCCTACTGGATTGACTAATGACACATATTCTGAGCATGCTTACATGATTTGCAAATATCT
Organism: Marisa cornuarietis; assembly: GCA_004794655.1. Taxonomy (NCBI): domain Eukaryota; kingdom Metazoa; phylum Mollusca; class Gastropoda; order Architaenioglossa; family Ampullariidae; genus Marisa; species Marisa cornuarietis. The sequence goes on from SMMW01000161.1 coordinate 179,991, forward strand.
GGAGCACACCTACATGATTTAAACATATTTTCACACAATGAGAAACACTAACTATATGTTTTGCAAGTATGTTGCCATATATTACCATTTAAAATATCTACATTCTTCCATGACTGAATTTCCTCATATGTTTAGCTTGATTTAAAAACATTCTTTTAACAGGGTCTCATAGACCAGGGCTAATGCCAAGGAAGAAATTTGTAAGACCTTTTGCACAACCATAAGGACTTAAACAATAGTATTAATATCTCAGTGTTTGTGGAGTTCATAAGGGGTCGGTTGGTTGCTCACTTGTTGGTGTTTGATGTCAGCAAGGTATCTTGCCTCTGTGACAACATTGTATAAATCAAGTTGGCAATAGTCTCAAAGTTAAAACTGTGGCCAGTTCAGGGAAATCTCCTGCTGCTCATACAGTTCCATTCTTTTTCATGAAAGGATCAGTAATCTAAATGCTAGACTGAATGAGTAAAACCTATTCCATACTTCATTCCATTTCCATTCCACATATTTTTATTAATAACTTTCCAAGAATCTGGTAATTTCATAAGAAAAGAGAAATTTGTTTAAATTTTCTTATGCTATTGTTTATATCAACAATGGCATACAAAGGGGTCTCGCAACTTCTCCACTAAGCCCTTAATAAAATACTTGCTCATTTTCATAGAACGAAAATCAAATTGGACTTTAAGGACTAAGTAAAGAAGAAAGGAGTATGAAAATATGATACCAAAGATTAATCAAATATTTAAGAACAGAAATTTGTTTAATAATCATCTTATTTACAAAGCAGTCAAATAGCCATCTTATTTATACTAAAGCATTCAAAACTGAGGCAGAAGATTTCCCCCTTTCCTAGGCCACTGACCATCAGAAGAGGCATTTAAAGTATTGTTTCGGCTTTAAATATTAGTGAGGACAAAAGTCTTGAAAGAAACAGCCCTATTATTCTAATCAATCATGAATATAATTATAGCAATAACTCACTGGAGTGAAGAAAAATTGTTCAGATTTATTTGTCAATATGATGGTAGATTTACTGTGGTGTAACAGTTGGCAACCATCACAAACATGGTGGAGTAGAATGTCTACTACAAGGGGGCATAGTTATGAATGTTACATCATCTGTTTTGCTTAACCCTAAATGTCACCCTAAAATTAAATTCTAAGTGATGTCACATGACAAAGTTTGAACCAAAGAATAAAATCTCAGTCACCCAGTTCACTAAAAACAATTCACTAAATGAACACAACTCCATGCAGGCTCCCCTTGTTCAATCTGAACTCAGTCTAATTGGATAGCTTCTGTCACATCGCCTATCTGCTGTTATGCTATACTCAACTTATGCCAAAACAGTCACTGGCAACATACGATGAACTTATTAACCAGCCAACTGGTGTCTCTAGTTGCAGCCCTGAATTCTTCTGATTGCCGTCTCACCCCTCCAGAACCATCTTCTACCTTTGGTTCATCTTTGATGTTGCCTAGTTGTTAAAAATCCTCCTCCAGAAACATCCTACTACTACTTGCACATCCCCCTCAGTCACTGGAACTTCAAAACAATTCTATACTTGTAGTTTTACTAAGGAGGTTGCAAGAAATGATGCTGAAGGCACACCAATTCAAGAGTTGTACTGCTATAAATAGTTTTCCAATCAAACCTTCGTTACTACTAATGTAGCTCCTTGTGATTTTTCATGGCTTGATTTTTTTTCAGTCTTCCTTTGCTTCTTTACTTTGTTCCCTCACTGAGGTACCAACAATCCAAGTTAAAATATAACCTTCACCCTCACTGAAGTACCAATAATTCAAGTTAAAATATAACAATTACCCTCATTAATGTGCCCACAATAAAAATTAAAATATAACCTTAACCCTTAATGTTATACCAACAATTCAAGTTAAAATATAACCCTCACCCTCACTGAAGTACCAGCAATCCAAGTAAAAATATAACAATTACCCTCACTGAAGTACCAATGATCCAAGTTAAAATATAACCCTTACCCTCACTGAAGTACCAACAATCCAAGTTTTATTTTTTCCCCTTCCCCACCTCCTCTGCACAAAGAATCATCTGTATTCTGCATTCAAGTCAACAATTAAAAAGGTGCTCAAATATGAACTTGGAAATTAAACAGGACTGGAAAACAAGAAAAACATTATGATAAATACTTGATTAGGGACTTGAAAGGACTATAGGATGAATATGAGGACTTGTAAAGCCTTACCTGGTTTTTAAAAAAAATCTAGATATAAGGACTTAAGTAATGGTAATGACTGGTACAAACCCTATGAACCCTGCCTAAGTTTGACATTCTCTATGATTATCATGTAATGCTAATGGTATCAATAATTGTCACTAAATCTGGTGACCGGTCACTTAATCCCCAGACATTTAATCCCCGACACTTAATCCCCTAGATTCACTAAATCTACATCCAACTCTATAATTCACTAACCGTTTTGCACGTCCACACTCTCCACAAATTTTCCATATTGTTCATCATGGTATCTTTTATAATGTGGTGTGAAAGATGTAGGCTCATCTGCGCTGCAATTATTGCATGAACAAATTATTTGTGAGAGAAATATGACCAATACCAATTTGTTAACACAGCTATCATTAACAGGAAACCTTTATATTATGTGCTTCTTTCTTCAATCTTGCAGAAAGTACACTGAAGACTTAGACCTTCTAATCTTTTCTTACAGAAAATACAGTTAAAACCCTGACCCTTCAGTCCAAACAAGTATAACGGAACTTCGTTGAAACTAGTTCCCACTTTATGACCTATCCCTTCAAATTAATCATCTCTTTGTGAAATTATTTGGAACACCTGTGAGAATGGAAATGGGCAATTTGACTTCATAAAAAGAGTGTTGTTTCCTACCTTGAGTGTACTTGTACATCTGGAGTACATATATCATGTGGAGTATATACATCAGGTGGAGTACATACAACTACAGGTGGGAAAAGACGTTGTCTTCACGAAGCTGAATTGCCCATTTCCATTCTACACACCTCTGCTCATGCGAGCAATTATACAAACACTATCTCACCTTATTTTCCTGATATACTGACAATGAATAAGCAGATTTCGCACTATGTCGATAGTGCTTTTTGTGTCACAAACACCATTCTCATGCTGCTGATTGTCTACTCGGAAGAAATGCAACTGATCGTAACGCGTTTGATCCGAACAGTCTGGGTTACTGCATCGGCCACAGTGATCAAACATTTGTGCTGCTTGATACTAGTATCCTACGGGAGAAAAGTAATGTTTGCAATTTTTAGATGCGATTAAATTAAGCTTTATCTCTACTCCCGTGTCATGATCCTCAAAACACCGCGGCTACAAAACAGGCACCGTTATTCTTATAGAGCAGTCTGGCCAGTGTGAGGATGTGAAAAGAGCGATGGGGTGGTGAACTCAAAGTCTGCTGTAGTGGACTTACTAAGTTCTGCACGGTAGATAAATCTCTCTTCAAAAGTGTTTAAAAAAAGGACAATAGATTTCATAAGGTAGTCATCATAAATAAATGAAGGTGTGTACGTGCAACGTTTGAGATACTTCGAGAAACGATCGCTTTAGGCAGTCCGCTAATTTGTGAGCTATGTCCGTAGCTGGACAAAAAGCGTGTGACTCGGTGTGTACGTGCAACGTTTAAGATACTTCGAGGAACGATCGCTTTAGGCAGTCCGCTAATTTGTGAGCTATGTCCGTAGCTGGACAAAAAGCGTGTGACTCGTCACAGGACCTCAACTATACCACCATCATGGGTCAAACTAGCTTTTAACCTTCATTATTTGCATACAGTTAAAGTTGCAGTCCGTTCCCCATGTGTATCAAAGTAACCTACAGAGAAATAATACTCGACACTTTTTAAAGTCAAATTGTCAAAATGCTTCTAGGTAGGGAATATGGGTTAATTAAGTGAGGGTTTCATTTCTTTCATAGATAAAGTAAACCCTTGACTATTGGGTAATTTTGCTCAGATATGGCCAACTCTACAAATTTTAACCAATGAAAGAATGCGTTGCTTGGGAAAAGCGCATGAATACGTGCGCATGCTTCAAAAGTTTGGCATGTCGTGGGCCGTGTCACACACACACACACACACAGGGGTGTTTGGTGAGTAGCCACGTACATCGCGCTCTCAACACAGCAACTTCTCGCATTTCCTTCATTTCTTCTTTAACAAATGTTCATTTTACTTCGCTTTTGACAGAACAAAGGGTCAGCCACATTGGAGTTAAAGGAAGGACTTCACAGTTTTTAGGACGGACTTTCGCGGACGCAGTACTTGTAAGTACCACACACTAACATTGACACGTTCCATAAGGTAACATGCTAACGTTATCTGGCCTTCTTGCATGGCCCTGTGACAACGTGGACATCAATCAGTTGGGAATAACGATGCGATTTTGTCTAAATGGATATGCTTGTCGCATGTCAAGATAGTGTGCGAGTTAACAGTAACAAAGAGAAAAAACAGAAAGGATGCCACACCTGGATTAATGCCATTCACTTGATTTCGTGCTGAGTGCATCAAGTTGGTGAGTGAATTGTAGTTGACTCCCACATTCTTTCACACTAGATTCACACTTACAGGTTTTCAAACCATTTGCCAAAGAAGTTTTGTGCTAGAAAAATAAGACGATGAAGTTTAAAAGACAGGTGTGTGTGATTTTATTGCTCAGAACAGTGATGAAGTTTGTGATTTAATTAGCAATATTTAACAGTTCTTGTAGTTTGCTTCTAAAGTGTGTTGAAAGACTTGTTCACAGCTGCTATCATGTTATTTGTCGCATGCATCTCCAAAAATTGAAGCTGATAGGTGACAAATGTATGTAGTGCTGTAGAATGGGACAACAGATTGTCACATTAACAAGTTCCTATCATCCTTCAGTTTTCAAGATTTTATTCGTGAATAATTGCATTTGACAAAACCAGAATAGTGTGCCATACAGCTGAGCACTTGAACACTAATTTTCTATGGGTGAAAGCGATGTGCATGTTAAGCACCAGCAGCTTTTTCTCATCTCTGTATTTTGTCCTTTAAATGTCTCAAGGTAAGATAAGCACACTTAGAAACAACTCTGCACAGATTCCTGGCTGATGTGATACTGAATTGAAAGCATGCAATGACAGTCATTTGTGGTTTTTCTTAGCTTGTGAGTCAAAACTGTGTATTCTGGCAACCAGTTTAAATATTTGGACTCATTTTCTGTGTACTTATGAGCCATGTAAGGAATAGTCAGCCTTTAAATGCTTAATTAGAGTTCAGGTTCTGCAGATCACTGAAATATTTTCATAACCTTCCATAAATTGAAAAGGACAAGTTCAAGGACATGCCTTGGTCAGTGCACCACCACAAAGTACTTCCAGATACCACAGAAGTCAAGATCAAAGATCAAGCCATTCATAATTCATGGCTTTTGCATTTGTCTTTGAAAATGATCATTTGCAAAAAAGTTGCAGAGAAAATTTCATTTTGTATTTTTATGTTGTGTGAAAATTTTTTTTAATCCTGCAAAAGGTTGTACTGTACGGCTTGGCAAGTCTACCGACTTTTGAATTTTCACAATGGCTTCTAACATGGATGGTGAAGTGGTGCCAAGTGTTGATGAACAAGCTTTTGATCCAGAACCTCCAACATACGATGCGGCCTTTCCTGCCCTTCCCACTGAGTCTCGTCATGATCGTCCTCTTGTCAATGCTGGACCATGGCAGCCCAAATTCCAAAGTCGTTCTTCTAGATGTACACAGGTAAAAATGTTCCAAATTGTGCTGGTGTCCTGTTCTATTTGTCAGAGAACCATTCATTCCTGAGGTTGACCAGAAGAGTGAATTTTTTTTGTTATTAGTGTTAGTAGATATCCCAAACTCAATCTAACATTTAACAAACCATTTGGATACTATACTGTATAGATCTTTATTTCCTGATTTGAATGGTACCAAAATCAAGTTTCTGGGTTAGAAACAGAGATATAAATTATTTTTTAAATTAATTTTTAGCTCAGTTTTTAAATGTTTTTCAAATTTATTGATTTGCCAGGTTTCCATGCTTTTAGTAATAGTTGAAGTGTTAGGTTAAATTTTCTATACGACAATATATTCGTAACATAAAGATTCAGCTAGACTTTCTCCAGAATACCGAGCATTCTGAAAAAAAAAAAAAGTTTCCTTACCAACACTTGTTTCTGATAAATGTTGCAAACATAAAAACATTGGTAACTTATTTATAATTAAGCTGCAGTTATGCTATCTGATAAATGTTGCAAACATCAGTAACTTTTCTGATAATTGAGCTACAGTCATGCTTTCTGGTTCCAGTGGAAAGTGTGATGTGAGCTACTGATCTTGTCGTTTTCAATACAGTTCACTTTAGATGTTTTGTAGTATCGTTGACTACATGTGCCCCGCCACCACAAAATAAGCCCAAACTTTAAAATTTGAGATTAAAAAATATATATTTTTAAAAATCATCATGTTTTGAGCTTTTTGATAGCGGCATTGTTCTTCTTGTCCCAAAATTGAGTGGGTTATACAGATTTGAAATGTGCAAGTATGGTAGTGGCCATTTTGAGAAATGCAGTTTCAAAGTTTTTCCACCAATCCCACAAGGTTTTTTTTTTAGCAACGTATACTTCCAATTGTTCAAATTGTGCTAAATTTTGCATAATGATAAAACACATCAAGCTACATTTCAATTCACAAAAAATGTGCATAATTTTAATACCTTGCACTGTTAGTAAAACAAACAGCAGCATGAATATGCAAAGAAAAAAACCCCAACACATTACTAAAAGAAGTCATCTCCATTCTAAAGATGAATTCAGCGAGTGATACAATAACATCTGTATCAGTGTGATCACTGTTCTCTGAAAAGTGATCCCCTCACATAGATGAATCAAAATTGCTTGCTAAGTTGTCTGCAGAATCATCTTTCCTGAAATATTCTGTTATTTGTCTTACGACTTTTAACTGTTCTGAATGTGGAAGAGTTGAAGATTGGAATTAAGATTTTATCAGTTTACATAACCAAGGATATATAAAAACTAACAGTTCTTGGAAGGTCAGGTTACTGTGCAGTTCTGTGTTTATCAAACAATGTAACAAGATCATGCAACGTTCACGCCACCATGAACAGTTGCACACAAAGATAATTTAAGTAACAAAAGTTATTGTTAATCGTACATTTTATTATTTTCTAACTGGTAGGTGCCAGTCATAGGCAAAGAGAAGTAGCAGGACATTTGGCTATGTCTGAATTGGGTAGTAGCCCAGCATTCCATAGACAATGAAGGGACTTGTGTGGCATATTAACTGTTGTATATCAGCTTGTGTCTTTACTATATGAGTAAGCACCATAGAATATCTGCTTGAGGATAGCTGACTTTGGGGAGTAGTCCAACTGTGCTGACACCTGAAAAACTTTTATGTATCTTTTTTCCTCTTTTTTTTTTTTGGTAATCGTGCTACTGTTTAAAAGAAAATTGTCATCACTTGAAAATTGTTTTTCTGTATCTTTTAAAAATTCTTGTATTTATGCAGCTTAATGTTCATTTAATTTTTCAGTACCTGGTCCATTCTTAGGTGCTGCTTTTTGGTAGCACATATAATTTAACAATTTGAATGCATAAAATATAATGTGCCATAAATTGTTTGTGCTTTGATGTATTGGCTCTGGTTTCAGTTCATTTCAGTTAGTTTCAAGAAAACTGTAATGTTTTAGTTGAGTAGTGAATCAGGAAGCCTTTAAGTTGGTTTTTTTTATAGCTTACAGTTGAAATGTTTTTTACACCTTGGCATATTTGATTCAGACAAGTTTTTTTTTTCCTTTCTTAAATTGGTGCAGGTTTTTACAGTCCCAGTGGAAGAAAGAAAATTCAGAGAAATGAATGAGCACAAATTTGGAGATGAAAGTGAGCAGTCTAAAATATGCAAAGATATCATGCAAAAAACAGGTGAGATCCTTGCACCCAATTCATTCATATCCTTCCTTCCTTAACTGGCACTAGTCCACCACGTATACCTTAACAGTTCATTCTTCTGCACAAAAATAAAACCCTTAAGTTAAGATGCCAGAGGTCTAACCATGGAAGTCTTCTGCTCGTAATCAAAACACGTCATAGCATTTTTTTTTTTTTTTTTTTGCACATAGCACAGTTTACATAAATGCTTTTACATGTTTTGATTGTGGGCAGAATTTCACTGTTAGGCATTTTGCATTGTCCTTTGGTGAAAGTTTTTGTTTGTAAGGGTTGATAAGGCACTCAAATACAGTGCGATATTCAGCGAAGGAATGTACTTGGTAAATTGACACTTTGCATACCAGAGTATGTATGTAGCATTCTCTTAGGATCACTGCACATTGAGCATATCTCTGACATCATCATCATCATCATCATCATCATCATCATCATTACTCTTTTCACACTGAAATGTCTTGCAGGTGTTTCCATTGAGATTAGCCTTGCCAAAGACCAGAGTATGACAGTGGTTATCAATGGTCGCTCAGAGAATGTCTTAAAAGCAAGGCGAGAAATTGTTGGCAAACTCCAGACACAGGTCAGTGCAGGTTGAGCAACTTGTAGAGATAAGGTTTAAATTGACATTTTTTCATATATGTATCAAAATTGGTGCAAAGAATTTATGTAACTCATGGAAAACAGCAGTTTTAGGGTGACCTGGTCAAATCAGTACATCATTGCTAATATCATCTGCTTAAGGTGCATCATAAGGTGCGTATGTGCTTTTGTCGAAATATTGGTTTTAATGCTAAATAAGTTTGATGACATCAACAGTTATGCTGAGGAAAAAAATAAAAATATCAACCTCTTGTTAGTATTCTGATAATAACAATTTGTTAAAAAAACAAGTTTGCTTAGTATCTAAGGGAAACTACGTAAGGTCAGAATGCTACTCCACAAATAAAATTTAAAAATTTTAATGTTCTTGTATTAAAAAAAAGCAGCAAAGACTTCACTCAATGATTCTATAACAAAAAATATACAATTATTTCATAATTCCATTTAGACAGTACCCCAAATCATAGACTTCAGGTTTTAGTGTCTTTCTAAAGTACAAACTGTGATCCAATTTTGCAAGTATAGTCTGGTATTTTTTAAAGTCTTGGATATCTGTAAAGTCAAAGTAGGCACCCCCCAAAAAAATTGTGCAAGCTAACAGAAAACAAAAATGTTTGAAGACTAATTATAATTAAAATCAAGTATCAACATAGATCAACCAGCCAGTGCTTATAGTTGTAGATTATTTATGCTTAAGTAAGACTATAAAATTTCATTATTATAATCTTGACATTTAGCTTTTCAGACACACTGAGACTAGAAATTTAAATGTGTAACTTGTGTTAACTAAAAACAGTAACTTACAATGTAATTTAACATAGCACTTCAAGCATACCAAAGTTGTACTATTTCCGTCATATCTGTATCACTACCTCTTAGGGTATGGATAAACTACATTCACTGTTGCACTCAGCACAGCTCCACTAAAATGAAGAGTATGCCACCCTATTTAAGTCATCTTTAGTGATTATTAATTTATAGTTGACATTTTAAAATGCATGAAAATGCATTTTTTTTTATTAGAGAAGTCTGATTAGCACTTATGAAAAAAATGTGTAGTATCTCTATACAGTAAAACCTTAGCTATTATGACCCCTCTTAGTTACAATTTTGTCTCTCGTTTCCAAAAATTTGAAGGGTTTTGGTAGATGACATGATATTGTGTAACTTTAAAAATTGTTTTTGAATATAACATGTTTATTAAACTTAGTTATCATTGTAGGCATTAAACAACCTTTTTATGTGCAGTTTTTATGATATTGTATTATTCTACAATAACACAATTTCCTCAAAGATAATGAAAACAGATGGTAATTTCTGGAGTATTCTCCTTACCTTAAAGATGGAAATGCCAGAAAAAGCCAGATGTGGGGTGAGGGTTCTACCATGTCTCTTCCGTTAGTAAAATGTGCGTAGGGTTAGTGGGATAAGGGTTCACCATATCTCTGCCCTTAGTAAAAGGTACATAGGGTTAGTGGGGTGAGGGTCCTCCATGTCTTTTCCCTTAGTAAAAGGTGCATAGGGTTGTTGGGATGAGGACTTACTCATGTCTCTGCTCTCAGTAAAAGGTGTATAGGGTTAGTGGTAGGCATGCAGGATTAGGCAGGTAGGCAATATGGTGCTGGCATAGCCTTTTATCAGTCTGTCGTGTAAACACTTGGTGTCATTGTTTTTATCAGAGAGAAGGTTACCATGGCCAGAAAAAATGTTTTAGTTAAATGTTGAAATCTTAAATTTGTATTTAATTCAAAACAGCACTAAAGTTACCTATCTTGGTTACTTTCCAGACCAGGAAGACATCATTATTGACTAATATCTTATTGATATTTGTGTGAAGGCAAGCATCACGATCAAAATTCCACGTGAGCACCACCGCTTCATCCTCGGCAAAAGTGGGAAGAAACTACAAGAACTGGAGCTCGCCACTGCTACAAAGATTACCATACCACGACCGGAGGAGAATACTGATAGCATTAAGATTTCAGGCACTAAAGAAGGCATTGACAAGGCACGTCATGAGATTGAATGCATTTCTGAAGAACAGGTAAATGACAGAACTTTTGATTGCCATGCTTGTCCAGCCTTTTTGTTTGGGTGTCAGAGGAGAAAGAGCTTCACGGGACTTTTCTCTGGCTGGGTAACTGAACTAGCTCACCACAAACCACTTGGCAGTGAAAGTCTTATAAAGTGCTTTTATTACATTTGCAATTTTCTGTTGTATTCCATAGTGATGCACTTGAATAATTGTGTATTTCTGGACAAATAGAGGTATGCATCAATTACTCCTGAAAGTTCCCAACTATGCTTAGGGTATCAGTGCATGGACTGGGTGAATGAAGCTTATCCTGGAAGTATTTTGTTTTTGCTGTGGTTATACAGACCATGTATATATCAGAAGGCAGCCTTGTTTTCGTAGTTAAGGTAAGCATGTTAGATGACCTTTTTTTTCATGAGGGTATTGCCTTTGTTGCTGGCACAGTGTAAAACAACTATAAACAGATGAGAAAGGATGGAGTGTACAGTTGTTGCTTTGGGTTGTACTTGTAGCAGGAGATTTTCAAGGTTTTTTTGTTTTGTTTTTGTTTTTTGTTTTTTTTTGTTTAGAAATGCTATTTTTCTGGTTGATACCAGCAATTGGATTTTGTTTGTGCCTGTTTTGATATCTTGTTAAAGGTAAATTTACTGGTTTTGTCAGTTGCTTAATTTTCTCTGAATCAGTTTGTCATATTTTTGTCATATTGACATTTGTCTGTTAAACATGTTTTTTTTTCTTGATAACAGTAATGATGATAGGTTATCACAGCTGTTATGGCCAACTGTGCAGTGTTTCTTTGTGCAGGCCAAGCTTGCATTTGAAAGACTGCCTGTGCCAAAGGCGTATCATCCATTTGTGTGTGGACCCTTCAACCAGAATATCAAGCAGTTGATGGAAGAAACAGGGGCACGCATTAATGTCCCACCTGCCAGCGTGGACAAAAATGAGATTGTTGTGTCTGGAGAAAAAGAGGGTGTTGCCAAATGTAAGCAAGTTATCATGGGAATTTTTGAAGAAAAGGTGAGATCAAGCTATTGAACTTAATGACTTTACTAATTACAATCCCAGAAGTATTTGTGTAATAGAGAAGTGCTTATTTGTTCCTTTCAAAGATTGAGAGAAGGAAGGTTGCACAGCAGTGCATGGTCATTTTCAGCCTCAGTCTCATTGTGAGATGGTTAGATTTTTGAAAGAATGTTATTTAGAATTTTAGACTAATTTTCCACGTATGGAATCATAAGATTATAGTTTTAGGGTTGGGTTGTTTAGTCTATGTAACAATCATTTTCCTTGATTGTTTTTCCTATTCTTTCGGGTTAGAACATGGCTTGATTAGGTTGTGGGACTCCAGGCTCTACAAGCATTATTATTCTCATAAAAAATATTAACTTGCTCAGACTCTGACAACCAATATCTTGTAATGAATCAACCATTTAAAAAAAAAGACAAGGGTCTAATTCTTCTGTTGGACAATGGACTTTGTTTTTTTAATTATGCCTTCCTGAATTTTGTTTTCTTTCTCCCTAAGCTAGGAGAGGGGCTAAGTGTTTGAAGAATTATATATGGGCCAGTTTGCCCTTATAAATGAACTTCTGTTTGTTGAAGGTTGATATGCAGTGCTGTGCATTTATTTACAATTTCAGTATACATGGGAAACAAAATATCGCAGACTAAATTTTATTTGTTTGTTACACTTTCAACATTTAATGACTGAGATGTGAAATTAATGAATTGATCAATATAACTGTGCTACGAATTATGTTTATGGCCAGCAATTCCACAGTTTGTGGCCAGCATCGTATGTTTTATTTTACTTAAACGTGGCTCGCAGGCTGCATGCAGCCCTTTCCAAGCACACCTGCGACCCGCATGAAGGATGCTGTCACAAATAGCAAAATCTGTTATGTAGGTCTTTTACACCTTCCTAAAAAGTTAAAAAACTTCAGGAAGTTTGCCACAATCCTTGTGGCAATGTTTGATTCTACCCGTATGTGAACAGTTATTTTCCTTCATGAAATAAACAAACATTTCTTGGAGAACAAGACTGGCTAATTAACACCTCTTGTCTCTGATGAAAGTCGGAACTGCATAGACATTTCAGCCAGATAGCAAAAATTGTCATTAAAGCAGGTGTCTAGCCTCAGGACAAAACACTAAAAATAGTCGTAAATAAATGTTAATTTTGAACTGTGGTAATTTTTGTACAGTGTATTTGTTGCTGTTGCATACAAGTCTATTTTGTTGTTAAAACAAATTTCTTTTTCCTTTCGTTAAGCTACTTCATTACTTTGCATTCGTGAATGTGGCTAGCCGCTAAACCATTTGAAGGCATGTTGTATGTTTCTAAGTTTGAGACAAATTCAATTATTTATCATGTGTGGCCCTCGTGACAACTCGAATGTGACCATGTGGGCCTCGGGGGTGGGGGGGAAGCTGTCTTGTCCTAGACCTTCTAGTGTTTGTATGTGTCCATGTAGCTAACGTGTCTGCTGATTGTGCACTTGGAAATCATTGGCACTGCACAAGTGGGAGAATGCAGTAGCAGGCATGTCTGGCATACTTGAATTATCAGATACTTGTTGTAATACCTATAGAGACATATTATCTGTGTTGCAGGATTTGTTATGGTTAACACTACTTCATTGTAACCCTGCCAAATAGTGAGCTTCAAGCAGGTTTTTGTGTATTTTTTTGTCCTAGACTGTATTGGTTGAAGTGACCAAGTCTCAGCATCACTATGTCATAGGACCACTGAAAAATTACCTTAAGCAGGTTCTTTTTTTTTTTGTCTCCCAGAGAAGAAAATGTCAGACTGTGTCAGTTGAAGTCAGCAAGTCTCAGCATCGCTACGTCATAGGACCACGAGGAAGCAACATTCAAGAAATTTTGGCAGCTACAGGTGTTGCAGTAGATGTTCCACCTCTGGAAACACCTTCTGAGACTATCACTCTACGTGGTGAGCAGGACAAGCTGGGCCCCGCTCTCACTATGGTGTACTCTAAGGTCAGTGTTGGAGCCACATTTTGTACTTTGGCAAATCTACTGCAAGATTGCATTCATGTTTGTGGGTCTTTCCCTGTACCTTTCTATTATCAGACATAGTTTGCAGCTTTTATTGCAAGGTAAGTACAGTTTATAAAAAGATTGTTTTGTTCTGTGCTCTTGTGTCAGAGAATGGGCTCCTTCAAACTAAAAGAGGACATTTGGAAAAGATTTAGGCCTCTTGCATCAGAGAATGGGCCCCTTGAAACTAAAAGAGGACATTTGGAGAGGATTTAGGCCTCTTGTGTCAGAGAAGGATGGCATCCTGGAGATTAAGGTCCCTGATGGATTGCAGCCCATCAAACGAACACACTTCTTTAGGCTGGACTTTCCCTAGAGGAGGAGTTGGTGTGACCCACACTTATCATTCGGCTGATTGTCCAGCGCCTTTGCTTTGGAGGCCTGGGTCAATCTCTATGGTACAACTTGGTCGCATTCCCTTATTGGGCTCTGTGGTTGAATAGTTTTTTTTACTGGTTTTTCACCTTGTCAAAAAGTATGTGACTCTTTCTTGCCGTGATAATAACCTTCATCACTGGCAGAGAGCTTACCTTGTGTGTTTTTTTTTTCCCTTCCTCAGGCCAACAGTGTCATATTCTCGGATGTAGTAGCACCAGCATGGCTGCATCGGTTTGTGATTGGTCGAAAAGGGGCCAGCATAAAAAAAATCACTGAGGACTTTCCAAAGGTATGTTAAATATCTTGTTACAAGTAGAACCAAAGCTGTGACTGCCTATTGTTTATGATACAATATTGTGTTACAAGCAGAAACAAAGGTGTGTTTGTTTGTTAGTGTTTAACGCATGCCAGCAACTAAGGCTATATCATGGCGATGAAACAAAAGTGTGACTGCCTGATTTTACGATACCATATCCTGAGGTTCTCTTCTGAAGCTTTTCATTCTGAATATCATGGTAGTGTCTAGTGTATCTTGTTTTTGCAAATGATTTCAATTTTATGTTGCTTAAACTGATATAAATGAGATAAACACAGTTTTGAAGATTTTGAATAAATGCTAATTTTCACATAAATGTGCTGTAGGACATAGACACCATCTTCAAAATATGATCTAATACTGACAATTTCATCACTTAGAGTGAATAACTTGTAAAGCAGTTCTCAAGTTTGCTAGCCCTCGGTTTTAATGAATGGGCAGTAAAGTTAAGGCGTTTTTCTTTTCTTAGGTTCACATCGAGTTCACTGAAGGTCAGGATAAGATCACTGTGGAAGGCCCACCAGAGGAAGTTCAGGAGGCTGTTCGTGCATTGGAACAGATCATCAGTGACCTTGTATGAATTATTTGCTTGTTTGATGTTGGAGGATTTAAAAAAAAAATTCTTGTGAGTTGATTGAGTAAGAAGTAATTTTGTTTCTTAGAATGTTTGCGTTAGTGCTTGTTCATTCTGATCCTGTAATAGAGGTAGGGTTGGCCTTAATTATTTTTGAGATAGAAATGCAGTTACCTTGGTGTTAGAACATGTTACTACACCTGTCTCAATAAAAGTTTGAATAGCATATGAAAACATGTAGTTCAACCCTAAAGCTAAGTTCAGATAAGAATGTGATCAAGCTTTAAACCTGCAAGTGATGATAATTCTGGTGATGCAGACTGTTGGGGCTGGGAGTTAAGAAATGGTAATTATCTACAGAAAATTGAGATTCTATGTAAAATAATAATAAACCTATAAGTGATAGAGATTATATGCGTATAGGATCTTAATATAAGGTTTTAGTAAGTGCATTTCTCCACTTGGAGGCAACCTTGATGTGCTTTCTTATATGGGACAGTCATTCATCCCATGACTGGTACCAGTGGCTGATGGGAGTCCAGTGATAGCTGTGATACCAGTGGCTGACGGAAGTATAACGATAAGTGCAGCAGCTGACAGACCTGTGACGCCTGTCTTGGGCAATAGTGAGCAAGTCGATGGGAGCACAATGACAGGCTCGTGACTCATGCCCTTTTTGGGCAATAGTGAGTAGGTCAATAGGAGCAAAATCACAGGCCCATGACTCATACTTGTTTGGGCCATAGTGAGCAGGTCTTGCTCAAGATGGACCCATTCACATTTGTAAGCCTGCTCATTCTCAGGCCACTGTAGCATTGTCCACCCTCCAAAGTACTTAGGAAAGGTTTTTTTTTTTTTTTTTTTTGACAAAACGTCATGCTGGGTCACCTGGCAAAAGCAGAAAAGCTTATGCCGCTTGGCTGTTGCAAGTGTAACCATGTGGTGAGAGGTATTTGGTGTGTCTCAGCAACTTCCAACACCCACTCCAACAAAGGCAGGAACAGTCAGCAGGTCTGCAACCTTTTAATCCACAGGCTTGTACGTTACATTGACCACGGCTGTCAGAGGCACTAAAAGTCAAGACTTTCCAGCTTCTCTTATCTGCCACATGTCTCTTCTCCCCGTGCCTTTTGTTGTTGATTTTGAAAGGGAAAGTGCTTCTACCTCTCGGTGATTTATCTTCCTGTGCTGTCTCAGTTCTGGCCTTATATACCCCTTGTAGGGCTAAACTTTCGCAATGCTCTTGTACGGCACAGTGTTTCAGATCTTTAACCCTAGCCAATCAATGCCGAGCATCTTTTTCAACTGTGCCGATGTAATTCGAGCAAAGTCCTGCCAAATCTAACAACTAGCGGTGGCTTACTGGTCTTCTTCACAAGTAGAGACTCCTGGTGTCCTGCAAGTGTGGTGACTATGTTTCGTACAAATGCATTTTTTATGTTCTCTGTACGAGATTGAGAGCAGCCTCCTCAGGCACTTGTTCTCCAATGCCTTTATGAGGTTCGTTCAAAAAGTTCTAAGCCTCACCCAGGATGAGTTGCAGAAAGACAGTTTTTCCCAATTTTTCTATGTAGCCCCCTTGCATCAATACACTTGGTCCAACGATGCTCAAGCATTACAATCCCATCACAGAAGAAGAGGGTGTACTGGTCCTCCCAAAACTCCTCCACAGCAGTGTTGTCTGTATGCTGTTACTTTTGTTTTTATCATGATCTTCATGTACAGTGCACTGAGCTTGCCTCTGCATGGAAAATGTGCTAATAAATTTAGAGGAAATTTAGATTTAGAGGTTAAATGACATGTTTTGAGCGGTCATATAAACTGCCAAAAATTCATATATTCCTCATAATTTAAGTGGTTACAGCTAACAGTGGAAGTAAAACAGCATGTTTTGTTTTTTTGTTTAGACAGCTTCCACTACACTAACACCTATAAACATAACATGTAAAAGTTTTGAGATGCCCCTCCCCAAAAATAAATTAATGAGTTAAAATAGGCAAATTACAGTACTTTCAGGCCAGAATACAATATGTATATTTTGTGACCGTCCTACCATAATTTTATTTGACTTTTAAATACAAATTTGGTTTAAATAGTTCGTAGTTGCATTCATTTTTGTATAATTTGAATTTTTTTTCCAGAAAATGCGAATGGATTATGCAGAAATTACAGTTGACCAGAAGTTCCACAAACATATCATTGGGAAAAATGGTATAAACAGTGAGTACACATAATATGCTTCTATTAGTCTAATAGTTGGTGACCCATTAGATGAGCTTCGTGTTTTTCTGGTATGGTAAGCTTAAAATGACTGTCTTTGTGACTAGGAACTGAAGTTGTGTGCAAAGTCATTTGGCTGTAAAAAAAATAAGTTGATAAATGTGATTTTGATAACTTTTTTGTATGTGAGAGACTAGTCCAGTGCGTGTAACAGTAATTATAAGAGTCAGTGTATTGCTTTGTAGTTGCCAACACTTGTTCATGAAAATTTGTTGCCACACCAGCTGTGGTTAAGAGGGCTTAATGTGTATTTATCTACACAAATGCACACAAGCATAATGGTGCAGCAAACATGCATTTTGTTGTATTCCAGTCACCAGAATCAAGAATGAGACAGGTGTATCTGTGCGCATTCCATCTGATGGGGACAATAGTAACGTAATCAGGATTGAAGGCGACCCAGCTGGCGTGGCCAAAGCCAAGCAAGAACTACAGGAAATGGCATTAAGAATGGTGGGTTCCATAATAATGAAATTGAAATAGCCTGTTAATGTTAAAATGGTGAGTTTATTGTGGAATTGGAATAGGCTATAGCTACAATGGTATGTTTACTACAAAATTAGCTAGAATTCAGTGGCCTTTTGAATAAAAAAGGACAAGAATACTGGCTACCACAATTTAAAGTATTTCAAAACATTATTGAAATCTATTAATAACCAAACAAACCAAATATTCAGATATTGTGATCGAAAAGTGCATTTTTAAAATATCTTTTCAAATTGCCTAATGCTGCCACAGCAGTGACCTGTTTTTTTTTCTAGAACTCTTTTTGATTGATTGTGGCATGTAGATAATGGTGGCACTAGTATACTACAGAGATAATCAGTAAATCAGTGTAATAAATATGTTTGTTCCTGGCTTATAACTTTGTGAGGTCAGAATAATAGAGGACATTGTTTATTACAAAGGTCAAAATTACGGTGATAATCCTTAGCTGAGTCTTATATTTGATTATTCAAGTAAAAGTATCACCATGACAACAGTGCAGTTATCAGTGAGAATGGGTATTGAGGGGATTGGTTTCTTCATCTTTTGGCCACAAGGTCAAGTGATAATAATGTGAAGGGAGCAAAATATGAAAAGGTGACGGAGAAAATAATCTTAATTAAATTTCTTATATGTAAATTACTAGCACAGTAAAAATGCTTAAGGCATGAAATTAACTGTAGTAAATTTATTATTTTACCTTCTCAGGTTCTGATATGCATCTTAATCAGTTACTTTCACAGCATGCAGCATGCTGTTTTTACTAACAAGTTACTTTAAGGTTTGGGGTTTTTTTTTTCCTCAAACAGTTTAAAATTTATCAAATGAGCAAAGATAAAAGGCAGATAATCATACATGAAAACGTCTCATGGTTGATCATAAGAATTTTAGCTTTATTAACGTGGCTTCTGCAAAAGATCGTTAATGATGTGCAGTCTACTGATGTGCGCTGGTAAAGAGACCACAATTACATGGTTTCGGATTGAAATGACCAGTGACCCAATGAACAAACAGTCTCTTTAAAAAGATACTTAATTTAACTTGCGTGATTTCTGCAGAAAATTTGGTTCAGTACAAAGTGATGTAAAAGAGTGCGTATAGTGAATTCACAATGATTTATGTTTATTTTAGAAGAAAAATCCCGTTCAAGCTTTGTTCTGGGACATGAAATATGAGCAACAATACCACACATGATCTTGAGTGAATTAAAAAGCTTCTTAAAAACTTCTTTAAAATAATAATGAAAAGTTGATGAACAAGTTTGATATGAAGCAGGGTATCTTTGATAACATATTGGGTTTGTACTTCATTATCAGATTTTTCATTCTCCTGAAGTATGTATACCAAACAATACTTCAGAGAATCAAAATGTACTGATTTTTTTTGTATAGAGATTGAATTTTGTGTTTCATGAGTATTTGAACAAGTGTCACATATTGGGTTAGGGCTCCAATATCATATTGTTTCACATGTTCAAAAGTATTAACACTTCAGAGTATTCATTTCTGTATTGTAATTAAAGTATTTCATAAGTATTTTGAACAAGAATATTGGCACTCTCAAAATTTCATCAGTGAAAGACTACTATGGTGAGTGATGTTGGCTTGTTGATCATGCTATGGTCTGTTTAGAATTATGAGGTACAAATTCAGATCGTGCAGAAACTTAACCCCAAATAAAATGTAATATCAGACAAAATTTATCTTTCTTTAGAACCATGTTCTACTTCTTTAATTTAATGGTAAAACACCATATGCTGGTTTAGAAAAGCAGCTGGCAGTACCTAGCTTAATGGTGTGCACAAGATTACCCTTTTTTAGCAGGGCAGGGTTAAGATAGTCCCCTTTTTTTTGCTGTTACAGGAGAATGAAACCTCTAGAGACATCATCATAGAGCAACGATTCCATGGTACAATCATTGGAGCAAGAGGAGAAAACATTCGAGAAATACGGGAGAAATTTAATCAGGTTCAGATTACCTTTCCAGACCCTGGGAAGAAGAGTGATGTGGTGACCTTGAGAGGACCAAAAAATGATGTGGACAAGTGCTACAAACATTTGCAGACTGTTCATAAAGAAATGGTGAGCTGCCTTCTGGCTGCTAGTTGCAGTGATGTTTTCTGAGGGGAGAGCAACTTTGTCAGAAAGTGTGTGGTCTCTAAGTCATGAACAGCTTCCTTTCCTTGTTAGCATTGTTAAAAGGTTTCATTGTTTCCAATGCATTGAAAACTGTTGAAGCAAACGAGGCATGGTCCCTAGCAGAGTTTGAAGCAAAGGGTAAAGAGTTGGCACATGTGGTCACAAATGAGATAGATGGTGGATGTTGATTCAACAGGGAACAGGGATTGAGGAAAGTGTTTACAAGATTCGCCTTAGTGGACTAAATAGGCACTTCAGACCCTGGCTTAAACATGACTGTAAACTAGGTTCATGGTGGTTAAACTTAATGTTGGCTTTCATGTTGAAAGACACAAAGTATGGTTAACAGCACCAGTACTGAAGCATGCAGTGGTATTAAGCAAAAAAGTGAAGAAAGGTGACGTTGTGGTTGCTTGTTATAACAAACAATAATATTAATCCTTGAACCATAGTCATCCTGACAAGTATTTTCCACAATTTGGTCAACACATTTCCAAATTTACAGTGAATGAAGTAATTCACATAAAATGAAATAGCGCTTAAACAGCAGAATTCCATTGTCTGCTTGAATTGTTTTGTTCTAATAGATCTGGTTGGGAAATATAAACAGAATTCTTTTTGAATCCATAAGCAAGTAGAATGTAGCACATGCTTCAATACCTTATTGAAATCATGATTCTTCCAATATGAACTGTGTAAGTAAGTTAGAGGAAATATTCTGTTCAGCCTGTACCTAAAAACCCTGTTCTTTCACCATAAAGTTAAGCAAGTAAAATGTCTGGAAGGTTATGGGAATGCCACCTTCCACAGAATCTCTACAGAGATGGGCAAATTAAGAAAACATTGAGGTGTTAAGAACAAAACTGATTTACACACAGATCACTCAATCCTGCATGGAATGACAAGATTCACAAATCAGTTTAGAATTTTAGGGAAAATCCTTTTAACCTAGACTAAACCCATCACAAAATCAGACTAGTTCAGTATTCAGTATCAATAACTGTTTATCTTGCTCACTCTTTGGGGTATGAAAGTCCAGAAAGAATATTCGATAAACGTTAACACACACACACACACAAAAGAGTGTACATTGTAAACTATTTTTAAAATTTTATAGCGGTTTTCTGCTATGGTATCTGCTTTCTTACTGCATCCATAGCCACAATATATTCTTTTTTAAATATGAGCAAGTAATGTGTAACTCGAGCATCAGTTAATAGATTAAGAAAGGCTGAACATCACACCAACATAAAGCCTACAACTCTGCTAGAATCGCTCATTGTTTACTGCTCATTTTGTTATTACACTGTCTGCATGAAAGATCGTCATGTCTTCGCTTTTCACTATTGCTTCATAACTGTGATACTGTTAACTTGTTTTCTCATTTTTTTTAGCATTTAATGGATTGCCTGAAAAAGGCAGATTTTTTCACATTGTATATATTTGTGGTGGCATTAGTGAAGTCCACGTGGTTGATAAAATTTTGAGGTGTAGATAATCATATGTTGATTAATTGCTGTGTAACATGGCCTTTGAAAGTATTCCATTTAATCCCCTCCCTTCCTCCCTAGTTTCTCTTATATTTTCTTCTTGAATCTGCATTGGAATGTCAGATGGTCAGCTGTGGTTTTTTTTTCAGATTGAAAGTAACTATCAAGCTCAGGTCCACATCTTCAAGGATTTTCACAAGAACATAATTGGGAAGGGTGGAGCAAACATTAAAAAGGTATGATTCTAATATAGCTGATGCTGTGTAATGTTAATCCTTGCTACTCCTTGAGGAGTATAGGGCAGCAGCATATGTTGTGTAAACAACTAAATAAATGAAGTTACTTTAGCTCTCAATGGGATGCTAAAATCAGGAAGAATTCTGGTATCATTTTCTGCATGTTAAATGCTACTAATAAAAATATAAGTGTCATCCGTATAGTGCATGCCAGTACCAGGGCTCTTGTTTCTTTCCTTGCTGTTGCCTTGTCAGTAAGAGACTAGCATGGTCCGTATGAAGAAAATCAAGAAATAAACTTCAAACGTATATGAAGTTTTGTGGAATACAGTGGCCATCAGAGAGCACCTGGTCTACCATTTTAAATAAGGCTGTATCTGAAAAATAACAGTATCCCATCAAAAAAAGAAAAGAACTTCAAATGGCCTGAAAGAAATATAAAGTTACATAAACTAAATTAGACCTCAAACTCCACCTAAAGATCTTTGGCACACTGTAATGTCTTAAACTGTAACGACACTGTAATAAAGAACATTAAAACGGAGAAAAGGGACATGAAAAATGGATAACCCCCCCCCCAACAAAAAAGTTGAAAATGTCTATAAACAGAAACTTTCCAATCTCTAGAAGCTTCAAGGCAATGCTCATCATCGTTTGTTTTAATTATACAAATAACAGTGAAGGAAGTGTCTTCATTTAACAATTATACCTTGCAAATTTTCTGTGTACGTACAGTTCTTGTAGCTGCTTATTGGTTCGTAGGTTTGGGGGTGGGTAAATATGTCCTTAAAAATTATATGAAAAACAGTCATGGAATAGTGTTTATTAAACTGTTTTAATTTACAAATTTACAGTGTGCATATTAGTCCTCACAGGTGCTTCTAGGTTTTGGAGGGGGGTAAATAAGGCCTTAGAGTTTATTCTTGCAAATAGGTCCTTACAAATTGGGGTCAGGACCTGTTGGTGCTTTTTGTGTAGAATGTGTGGACATTATTCTTTTCGCTTTCTGCAGTTCAAAAACTCAGCAAAAACAGTCCTGCCAGAATCTAGGGGGGATAACTGTTGCTGCTAACGAACCTTTTCATCATTTTTTTTTCAGATCATGATTCTCTCAGTCTTTGTTACTTGGATCCTCTTTGTTTGTGTGTGTGTGTTTTTTTGTCTTTATTCATCATTAGTGTTTTTGTTCATCTTTCAATTGTTCATATGTTTGTTCTTTTGTTCCTTGTATGTTGCCCATGTCTCATTTTTGTTCTTAAGCGCTTAGAGTAACTCCTTAGGAGTGTGAGTATGCGCTATAAAATGTTGCATTTGTTATTATTATTATTAATAATACAGAATGGGTTTGACTTGGGGGAGGGAGGTGAGGATACTTGGCAGGCCAGGTTGAAGCAGTCAAGCACGACTACTTGGCTAACTGGCATCTGCCCCCAGGTCAAACCATTCTTTCCTGTCATAATCAGTGATGGGAGTTCTCCGCCCTCAGAAAAAATAAATCTCAAGACAAACTTTGGACAGAAAAAAAAGACTGGGGAAGGTGACAGGCTATGGGTAAGGATGAGAACGTAAACTTGGTAAGAATGAGGAGGCAGGGGGGGGGGAATAGGTGTTTTATGCCAAGTCAGCAGCTAAGGCTATATCATGACAAGGCAGCCGGCCCTATAAACAGACATCACATGCAGAGTGGTAAGAATGAGGAGAAACTATGAGAAGACAGTTCAAAGAATTCTAGTAGTGCAAGTTTTGATATGGTTTCGAGTGTGTGTCGGTTGTTGGATCAGTTGTACTATCCCGTGCTTAAGTAGAAGTGACTTCAGACATAATGGTTGGATGATCAATCATAGTGGAATTTTAAGTCGCCAAGTATGCTGACATCGGTGTAAATGTATACTGATCGAAGAGTTTTGTAAACTCTTCACAGAGGCACCTTTTTTGCTGGGAGGTGGACAATAGAGGCATAGGAAGGTTGCATGCTGATGAGGGGGGTCTGTCTCAAAGTGCAAAGTTCAAAGGTCATGAAGACTCTTGGGAAGGTGACAACACTTCTTCAGAGAATCTCTGAAGTGAAGAGGACAGCAATCCTCCAGCTCATGAAAAGCGTAGCCAGGGTGAGTTAAAACACGTCAGCCTCATTGCGGGGCAGGTTTCAGTGACGAAGACCAGCGTTGGATTCATGTAAAGTGTTCGACAGCACAGTTGTCATGTTTTGGCAGGATTGGGCATCGAAGTAGAGAATCTTAAAGTGATTTGAAGTGGCCTGCGACATTGAAAAAGAGTTTATTGGGATCAGGTTTGTCTTGTTTAAACCACACTGGTGGGATGAGCACGGTATGCACATCAACAGTTCAGTGGAGAGTATCCTCACAGATAAAATTGCTGTAGCAACTGTGTCTGTGGTATACCGGGACAAGCCGCTCAAGACAGGTTCACATGGAAGGTAGAAGAAATAGTAACTGGTATCATGGGTGGATTTCATGTTCTGCCCTTATCCCACTTACTGGCCAATAACTCACCAGCCATTAAGCGCGATATTTTGGATTTCACGTCGAAGTTATCAGCCCTTAAGTCGGCCCTGTTGCCTGGTAAATAATGGGCAGGGGAGAGCCGCCGTTAAGCGCCTATTAGCGCAGGTAAAATGGTGGCTGTTGTGGCTATACTGTTACAAAATAGGCGAAATCTTCAAAAAAACATGATATTTAGGGACCATGATATCTTTACGACGATGTAGAAGTGTGCAAGAAATTTGGATTTCGGAGAGTCTATTGTGGAGGAGGTAGGAGGTGAATTCAAAATGTCAAATCGAAAGAACAACGTCCCCTCAGGCATACAAAGTGCGTTGCCTTTCGCTTTTATGCAATGGTATTATTTTTAAGTGTGTGCTGCGATTTGGTCGGAATTTCCAAAGCGATAGCGTGTCACATCATGAAGGGAGTGACCAGTGCGCTACTCCGACATGCTCGACGATGAATAGTCTTTCCCGACTGTTTTGGTAACATCTTTAGTACAACATAGTTTACACGTAGGCCCAACTTACATGTTGCAACAAGCCAAGCTGCTAGGAACCAGTTTTTAAGATTTTTGTTGTGAATATATATCATAATTTATTTATAATAATATATATCATAATTTTATACTTTTCTGTACAGTTCACAATATCAAAACTGTGAAAGTAGAAACAGTTAAATTTTCATTCTTACAAATCGCTTTTGAAAGCAGCTAATGTTTCTTTATTATAATAGCAGAAAGGTGCAGTTCTTCTTGGATGGCTCATTTTAAAAAGTGTATGAGGTTTCCATTAGGATATCATTACGAGGTAAAATTTTGATAAAGTACATCAACACCAGATATAGTCAAAGTTTAGATGTAGGCCAAACACATGTGTTGCAGCAGGTCAAGCTGCTAGGAGCCAGTTTGTTAATCACTTTGAATACAATGTTATTCAATTTTATACTTTCTGTACAGTTCATAGTATCACAACTATTTGACTGTACAAAGTTGATATTTCATTCTTATAAAATTTAATAGATGTTCATTCATACAAATCTCTTTAGAAAAGTGTTAATATTTCCTTATTAGAATATCTGAAATGTGCAGTTCTAAAAATAAGTGTGTAAGGTTTCTATTATGAAGTCATTTTGAAGAAAATTTCTCAGCACCAGACATAGTCTCAGTTGTAGGCACAAAATATATGTGTTGACCAATCTTCAATGCATCTCCTTGGTCTCTTATCAGCAGAATGGGCAGTGTTTGTGTCCATGCATGCATGTGTTT
This sequence comes from Marisa cornuarietis, assembly GCA_004794655.1. NCBI lineage: Eukaryota > Metazoa > Mollusca > Gastropoda > Architaenioglossa > Ampullariidae > Marisa > Marisa cornuarietis. The sequence goes on from SMMW01000161.1 coordinate 205,355, forward strand.
GTGTCGGCTGGTCTATGCGTCTTGTGGCACTGACGTGGGTGGTGTTAGGTGTATGGAAGATTATGTGCATACAAGTATGGATGCTCAATAAGTTTGGTGGGTTTTTTTTTGGACATAGGTGTGCACACAGTAGTGCATGTACCGGCCTCTGCACGTGTTTGTCAAGAGCAGTGGTCATTACTAAGACATGTTCTTAGTACTGTCACTTGGCTGTTAAATTCTTCTTAATTTAACAAGAAGATGATGAGCATTAATTTTACATGTGCAGCTCTTTGGAACAAGTATTTGAGGTTTCCATTCATTTTGAAGCTAAATTCTGAAGGAGAGTAAAGTAGTGTATCAGCATTAGACATTCTCAGTTAAGGGACAGGCAGAAAATACAATGAAAATGAAATGACCAACTTTATTAATTCCAGCATGCAGTTATAACTTTGGATGTCTGGACAGCCCAAAACAAAAAACCCAGTACAATTTACAATATTTGGTTGACAAGTTGTGCACCACAAAAACATGATCTTACATTGTACATCATTCTTAAAACACTTTACACACCCACATATGCATTCTACTGAACATTCCTTCATGGTTGGACAGGACTGCAGAGGGTACAGACTATTAAAAGTGCCTGTTATTTCTGTATACAGGCTTAGGCCTAGCATAACATTGACCTGAACTTACATTCTGCTTGACACTTATTTTCTCAGTGTATATTGAGAGTACAGCTTAAACTATACATATACATACACACTGCAGAACACTTCCTTTGCCAGGCCAGCATCAGGGACAAGTGCATATGAAGGCAAGTCTGTAACAAACATCCATATTGTTTCACATATACTAATGGCAAAGTGTTCAAGACAGATATCAAGGAACATAGGCATAGGCACTGAAAACTGTTTAAACCAGCTGTACGAGTCAACTGTATGATGTTAACACTAACATTAGATTTACTGAAATTGAGACAAGAAATTCACTCACAGATCGTGCCAGTGATTGACAAATCCTTTTGTGTTTTTGGTAGAATGACATGTTTTCATACAGTCTTACCCCTAGTCATCTTCCCTTCTCTAAGACAAAAGCCATATTGACAAAGTACAAACCCTCTGGTGATAATTGATCTGAGGCTGGTGCACTGCACGCTGCTTCAGTTGATCCTGAAGACAGAGCTCAGAGTTTCTTTTAATGATGATGACTTTATCTTGTCAATAAAATACTCTTCAAAACATTTTCAAGTGACATTTTTTGCCTTTTTATGTTTGTCATTATAGGATAATGAGGTGATACAAAATATCAATCAACTGAAAAGAGATCTACATGCATGAGAAAACTACATAATACTAAAGTAAAATATAAAAGGGATCTATAAGAACTACACCATGAGCCTTCTAATTCAAAGAGAGGTGTGGGGTGGAGGTATTTAACCTTTTGGTATCCAAGTGAACTTGTTATCTTGTACATAAAAAGGCAAATGGTATTTAGATCTTGAGGTTTTTATACCAAACCACAATGTATGGCTACATAATGCCAAGCCAGCCAGCCCACAGTAAATGTTCTACATGTGCATGAAATGTTCAGGCATTCTCACTCCCCACAATTTGCAATATCCTCATTTCTTGGTCATGTTTAATAAACCATACTTGGGCAGCTGCTAGCTATCTCAAAAACCTGTCTTTTCAACTGAAAAGAAAAGATTTAATGTCTATGCAGTCTTTTTTTTTTAAAGCAAAATGTAACTAAGTTAAAAGAATTGAAGAAATGTTTATTTTGCCTCATCAACCGCCCACTCGCCCCCACACACAGAACAGCAAAGACGTCAAGACTACCACTTCGTACCTTAATGGTGAATTCGAAGCTCTAAAATACTAACATTGCCATATCTTTGGCATAGGGAGAAAGAGGAAATAATAGGTATAACTAATAGTACTGTAACACAATTTAGTTTATCCCAAATATTTTAAAATGAAGTCGGTAAAAAGTAGTTTTTACATCACTGAATCGGAATTACCGAAGTTCAAAAACTTGTTTTTTGATTCAGATATAGAATAATAATAGAACAAACCTCTAACAGGGTCCATACTTCCCTGCTGGACCAGTTTGCTCGTCACTGGCGTCTGGTAAGCGTTGGCTCCATTATTATATAAACAAAGGCTGACAAATTTATTTTCCACGAAGAGCGGACACCTTTTTGTTTTTTCCCAGAAGGCAGGTTAACGTCTTATGATCATGCGCAGTAATAGGAATTACCCGGATCAGAGAATGTAGGTCGCATTTCTAAATTTACATCACCAGTTAGCTATTGTTGGGTAAAGTCAAGAACATGAAATCCACCAGGTGCGCTGGCTTTACCGGCGTATAGCTAGTAGGGCCTTCGGGTTTTATTGGGACGTAAGTTAAGCGATTAACATGAAATCCACCCCAGATCTTTATTTATCCATTAAACATAATGATCAGCTGAATGTATCTGTGTGACATTTTTCTTTCTTTTAATTATCAGTGAGCTGTACAGTCTTTAAATCAGTTAGTTGTAGTATCATATATTTATCCAGTTTTCCTGTTTATACACATTCATTGATGTATGATGTTCACTTTTTTTTTTTTAAAAGATCCGTGATGAAACTAATACACGCATTGAGCTTCCAAGTGAGCATGCAGAGTCGGATGTGATTACCATTACTGGGAAAAAGGCTGATGTGGAATTGGCTCGTAGCAAGATTGAAGACATCCAGAAGGAACTGGCAAGTTCTTTGTCATTCTTTGTGTTTGACATTAGTCATATGTCCTCACAGTATCATTACCCATGTAATGTTGTTAGTCTGATTGGTTAAATGTCGAGTGCCTGTTTTCTTCCTTTAGTTTTCACTATATAAAGTCATTATTATGACGGATGACTCCCTTAGCCTATGTCTTCATCACATCATTTCCCCTTGAGGAGGGTAGAGTGTTGGTGAGTGAGGCTATTTACCCCTCCTTCCCCTTGGGATCATGACATAGTTCCCAAGGCCCTCAGAATGTCTTCTTGGTAATCGCGGCATGGATGCCCCTTGTGCGAATGCCATGACTCCACGAAGCTGTCTCAGGCAGTCGTGTGGTGAGGGTTTCCCCTTCTCATAGGTAGATTCATGCTCATTTGACATCATCCTTGCCACTGCTATTGCTCAGTCTTGTGTAGCCACTTGGCCCTTTATGAACTATTTAGCAGGCTGACTCATGCTTGTCTCACTTACATAAATACATGTTTTTGAGTATAATGCACAACTTTTGGAACCATCTCGAATGTGTCCAAGTTATGAAAAGTCTTGGGGAGAAGTACTCGTGTGGAATAAGCTGATGTAGAATTAATGAGATTTTGTCATTTGTCTGCAGGCCAACATAAAAGAAATGACCGTAGAAATTCCTCATCGTCTTCACAATTCCATCATTGGGTCCAAAGGACGTCTCATTCGTGCCATCATGGAAGAATGTGGAGGTGTTATCATCCGCTTTCCTCCAGAGGGAACCACTAGTGACAAAGTTACCATTCGTGGACCAAAAGACGATGTTGAGAATGCACGCAAGCAGTTACTAGACCTCGTCAATGAAAAAGTAAGCTCTTGTGTTATGCAAGTTGTAAGAGGGATAAAAATAGGATGAGTACCAAAATGCACTGCTACCTCTCTTTTGAATACTGTTACCATTTTTGTGGTCGTCGGGTTGGGAACATGATTTTTATGGTTGCAAGGTAAGTGCCAAGGCATTGTGATAAAGCTTTACCCAGTCAGTCTTTTAGGCAGTAGAGTTTACTGTTTGTTGAAATGATTGACGTTTGACATATTGAGGACAACTTACTAATTGTAACCATCTTATTTTGATAATAATAACTATATAAATTATAAATTATACACCACTATACTTTAACGCTTCCACCTTACCCACAAGGAAACAATCTCATGATTGCGTAGGCTATTTTGATATGTTTTCGTCGACATAAATAATGTTGACAAAACTCGCTCAAGTTCCCACAAGAAGTTTGAATGAAAATTTTTCCCCTCAAGATGAAAAGTTAAAGTGAACTAAACATCTAAAACATTGAACCGGTTGGGTGTTCATAGAAACCACTGCGAATGACTACGCCTAACACATAACACAGAACGACTGCAATTTTCTCTCTGAAGAGAATCTCTGCTTCCTGTTTACCCACATATATATTTATAAGCCCTCATAACAACTAAGGTGTTACACTTGAAAGAAATTTAAACTAGTGGGTTTTTTTTAATGTGATTTTACCACTTTATATCATTACAGCCCCAGATGACAGCTGCAAGTCAATAGACTGTCATAGGGGAAGACTAGAAATGAATATTTTGGTAATGGTACTGAGCTGAAGTGATTGCATCTGTGCCATTTTGCCTTTGACATGATCTGTTTTATGTGCGCAGAAAGAGTCCAGCTTCACAGCAGAGATACGTGCCAAGCCTCAGTACCACAAGTTTCTCATTGGCCGTGGAGGTGCCAACATTAAAAAGGTCAGCATAAAACTTTGCTGAGCTGAATTACATTAGGAAAAGGTCAGTTATAAATGTAATGTACTTCACATAATGATGAAGAGCTGCTTTAAGATATTTCTGGAATCGTCAAGAATAAAACTTATTTTATTCTCACAGATAAACTGTATTAATTCTGAAGAACAATTCAGAAGGTAGCACATTATATGACAGGTACGCGAGAACACCGCAACACGCATTATTTTCCCGGCAACTGGCGATGCTGATCAAGAATTGATTACCATCATGGGCAAAGAGGAGAATGTCAAACAGGCCAAGGAGGAATTGCAGGCACTCATTAAGAACCTGGTAAGGACCTTTTCACTTTGTCAGACAGGTCTTTTTCTGTGGACAGAAACCTATTTTAATGTAATCAAGGTAAGGACTTTCTCACTTTTTTATGGAGGTCTTTTTCTGTGGATAGAAACCTAATTTGATGTAATATAGGTATTTGCTTATTATTTTTATCAATCAGTTTGTAAGTAGTATGAAACAAAGTTTTGTGAGTTTGCATGGAAATATTTTGAACTTCTTTATAGTTAGCTTCTGTCAAATTGTTTATTAATGACTATTTATCACCATAACTTGAATGTTTCATCCTAGGATAATGTGGTGGAGGCAGAGATGACTGTGGATGCCAAACATCATCGATTCTTTGTGGCACGGCGAGGCGAGGTGTTGCGTAATATCGCCGAAGAATATGGAGGAGTTGCTGTAAGCTTTCCTCGCAGTGGAGTCAAAAGCGACAAAGTCACCATCAAGGGCTCCAAGGACTGTGTGGAGGCAGCCAAGAAGAAGATAGCTGACATGGTTGCAGATTTGGTAGGGCTGATCATATAGCCAAGAAAGAGACATTTTTGTTGAGTTATAACACTAAGCCTACTTTTTACAACATTGATAGAGAAAGCTCAGGCTTTCTGTTTACAGCAAGTCATCAAATAAGTTTCAGTCACGGTGAGCTTGTTCATCTAGGTAAATAGATTTCACATTCCCCCAGCCCACAGTATTTTCTTGAAGACAAGATTTAACCCAGAGGGGAGCAGGCAGCCTAGAGGTTAGAGCAACATGATCCTGGATCCAAAGGCTTGCACACGAGCCAGTTTAATAGCTGTGTGACACAGTATACATCCCCAAGTTGCCCCAGCTGTAGAGTGGGTACCAGATTTCATAGAGGTTTGGGGTTGGTAAGGCAGCAAGGAAAACTAGTTCTGCACCGCACTTGTAGAAGCTGACCCTGAGATAAATGAGGGCTCTAAGGTCACAGGACTACTTTTAACCATTTTTTTCTCTTTTTTTTAACTTTGCACCACGAAACTGTCATGTAAGTCAGGGGTTTCTAACGCCTAGCCCGCAGGCTGTATAAGGCCCACAAAATCATTTAGTCTGTACCTGTTCAGGCTGTAAAACTACGTTGTGATCATATACAACAGGCTAATTTTTCAGTTGATAATATTGTATGGCCCACAAATGATCTGATAAATATCCAAATGGCTCTCAGAAGAGAAAAGGTTCCGCACCCCTGTTGTCAGGGAAAGTCACAAGCCTGCCTGTAGCCCGTATAGCCTGACCTGTGCATTGATGTGCAAGCTTCTGCAGCATATTAGGTAAAGACTTTACTCAGAGACGACCACAGATACCTGTGGTACACAGTGTAAATCAGTATTGTCGAATGTCCCCCATTTATGGTGTGCATTACCAAGCATACACACACAGAACCTTATTTTTAAAAATTGGGTGTGTTTCATTTGTGTGTTAACATTTGACAGGTTGTAGTAGAAGCAAACCTAGCAAAGCGAAACACAGGCATGTTGGGAAGAAGAAAGGTGGTGGAATTTGTTTTAACCCACAGCAGCACTATTCTTTTTTCAGCAATAGGCAGTTAAGTTAACTTTTTGAAGTCAAGAGGCAGTGTCCATACCTGCATTTCAGATTTGTGCTGTAAGGTCCCAACTTCTTTGAAATGTAACTGTTGTCTGCCAAGTTTATGGGTGAAGAGCTTTTGGGAAGGTTTAAGGAAAAGCACTCATCAGAGAATGATTTTTCAAGTAATTGCAGAAGCAGACCTAACAGGGCTTCCATATGCCATGCCTTAGACACAGAGAAATATAGTCAGGACTTATGGTCACCCTAAATTGGCTACCTGATATTTCAGGTAACAGGCCTTCCATATGCCTTGCTTTTACGCCCAGTAAACTACTTAAGGTTGCTAGGCCACGGGACCTTTACCGTAGCAAGCACTAGACTGAAAGATGGATAGACTTCTGCTATTTGTAGCCATGTGACATCCAGAACAGTTCTGTGTGAATTACAAGTGTTAATGGTGTGCTGCCTTCAAAAAACCTGAAAATGTAGGGGTTTATTTTATTATTTTTATTTGCTTATACACTATTTTTATGGCGACAGCTTGTATGTTGTGTGTTCTAGGGATCCAAACAACTGCTTATATAATGTCTTCTTTTGTGAAGGAGTGGCTCGAGTGACAGCTTATAAATTGTACCTTGTAGAAGGCCCAGGTGGCAGTGGAATGTATTATACCTCAGCAGTATTACTGAAACTGTTTATAATATCTGCTTATTAATTATATCTTGTAGGAGGCCCAGGTGACAGTGGATTGTATCATACCTCAGCACTATTACTGAAACTGTTTATAGTATCTGCTTATTAATTGTATCTTGTAGGAGGCCCAGGTGACAGTGGAATGTATCATACCTCAGCAGTATTACTGAAACTGTTTTATTAATTGTATCTTGTAGGAGGCCCAGGTGACAGTGGAATGTGTCATACCTCAGCAGTACCACCGCACAATCATGGGGGCAGGAGGATCACGGGTGCGGGAAGTCACACGTGTGCATGAGGTTGGAATCAAGTTTCCTGACAAACCAGTGGCCAATGGCAGTAAGCAGTTTTGGGTTCATTGGAGGAAGTGTTTTTTCAGGGGTGTTGTCGGTTTGTTCTTTTTAATTTTCCATTTTAAGTGATCTCTCTGCCCTGTTTCCTGTTTCAACCTCTGTCAAAGGGATTTGTAGGAAATGAGCTTCATTTGTTCCTCAAGAGAAAACTCTTGTTTTTGAGTTTTAAACTCAGTCAGCAACTTAGGCAATATCAGAGTCAAATAATGCACCACCTTAAACAGGTGTTATGCCAAAGTCACGATTCTCACTTTGAGTGACAGGGTTTTGACCGTTATAATTGTCCAGTGTGGGTTGTGGCAGATTAAATCAAATTTAATACATTTATCCCATCCTATCCACTTCTCTTCATGGGTTAACCCCAACTGGCATCGACTGGTTTTATTCTTTTAAGAATGGAATTTTACAGTGCTGTTAAGGGTGTTCTTGCATTTAATGTCTTAAAGTGAATCTAAATTTAGCCATAGAGTTTGGAAGGGAGAACCAGACAGAGCTACTGAAAATACACAACAGTGTATGCACAATTTAAAGATCACGAAAGATGAAACAGTACTTATTACTATACTCCAAGAAAGATTTCTTGCGACTGCAGCATCACTACCTTTAAGTCTTTTTTCCTTTGTCGAACAAAAGAAACAAGTTCCAGTCTGCCATGTACACTGACAATCTGTACAACCCACGTGTTGATATGTGAACGATCTAAACAGAAGACCTAGTTTACCTGACATGTTAGGTGAATGATTCAAACTGTTAGCAGACCTAGTTTAACTGAGCTTGATCGGTGAATGATCCAAACAGCAGACTTAGCTTAACCCTTATAGCACGATTAGCCATGATCGTGGCTCTGCCATGAAAGCATGGGGAAGGCAATTTTCATTACTTTTATTGCAAAGTTCAAGCTTTCTCATTTCCAAAAATTTAAAAGTTTCTTGGTCTTATGTTTACCTGAGAGCAGCAATAATAAAAACAAACGTCGTCCACTGTGGTCTTCACAGTCTTCAGTTATTAGTCATTGTCTTTGTAACACTTATATGCAATCCTATAACAGTTAACTGATATGTTAATAGGTGAATGATTCAAACAGTTAGCAGTCCTAGTTTAACTGATGTGTTAATAGGTGAATGATTCAAACAGTTAGCAGACCTAGTTTAACTGATGTGTTAATAGGTGAATGATTCAAACAGTTAGCAGACCTAGTTTAACTCATTGCGGGTCAATGTTTCCCCCCTCCTTTTTTTTTTTTTTTTTTAGTTTTCCAGCAGAATCAGCCAAATTACTGTGTATCTTGGGATTTTCCTGATTCTGTGTAACATGTATTCACATTAGGATGAAAAAAGTTTACTTGTGTGTTAATAGCTGGAACTTTTTACGTAATACCAAGTTTTCACTGTGGCTCTACTTCAGAAACGCAAATCTGAAAGTTTTGGGTATGCTGATATATGTGAATTTTCTAAAAAACCAAAATATACCATTTCCTAAAGGTAAAACGGTTCGTTTCTGCTAAATGTGATATTTAAAAATAATTCAATATTATAGTTTTGTGACAGTTATTATTGTATAATTGTTTGAAAAATAGCCATCGTGGTGACTAGTGGAGACATGTTGTCTGTAAGGGAGTTATTAGCTGACATGTTAATAGATGAATGAGCCAAACAGTTAGCAAACCTAGTATAACTGACATAATGATAGATGAATGATTCAGACAATTAGCAAACCTAGAATAACCACTTCATTTGTCTAAAATGTTGCCACCTGACTACCTAATAGTTTATTTTCTATGAAAGCTAAGTCCATCATTAATAGCTTAACATATAACAGCTCTTGTCTTACAAATAAAGCAGGGTGTGCCTCTATGTGTGTGTGTGTGTGTGTGTTCTTATGTAATTGGTATCTGTGCAGAATTACGCCATCTATACAGTCCTATGGGAAGATTGTACTTGGTGTTTGGATTGGGAGTTTTGCTTTAGAGATATTTGGGTGTTTATACCTTTTAAAAAATATTACGGAAAGCTTGAAATATAAAATGTATAAAGTGCAAATTTTGCCAGGGACATAATACGAGAGACTATGAGAGAACTAGTGAATGGCATAGCGGCTGATGCCGTCATATTTAGTAAACCTGCTGCTGTGCTTGCTTGGTTGAGCCTTCGGCCAAGATAGCAACCTCATTCTAGTGTAGCTAGGTTGGGCCTGTAGCAGGGATGGAAACATTGACCTACTGTGTATGTTGGATTGAGCATTTCAGGAGGGGTGTTTTGCTGTTTATGCTGGGTGGCACTTAGGGGCTAAAGTTTTAAAATCCTTTCACAAATGTGAGTTGTTTTCTAATGATTTCTAATGATGAGTAAGTAATATGGTGATAAATTACATACAGTGGTAAGAAATATAATAATATTTGTCATTGCAGAAAAAGCTGAAGATGAAGAGGAGGCCGTTACCAATGGTGATGTGAATAACCTACAGGGCAGCGACAAGCTGGCTGGCAAGAGTGACATCATCATCATAACTGGCAAACCAGAGAACTGTGAACGAGCCAGACAGGCATTGCTAGTGGGTTTTATTTGTTAAACATTGTAACTGGCAAAACCAGAGAACTGTGAAAGAGCCAGGCAGGCATTTGTAGTGGCTTTCGTTACTACAGACTGTGTATTCATTACTGTAGTTAATGCGTAATAAATCATTGCAAAAACTGGTGTTATTTACCAGAAACCCATTTGATTGACAGGCATACTTTGGTATCATTATACTTCAGTAAGGATGCCACTTACGTTTGCATGAAGACAGTATTGATGCAATAGTTCAGCACAAGTTGTGTGCTTTGGAATTCATGTTTAGTGTATGTAGTGTAATTTTACAAAGGTTTATTTTAGATGTAGTATATTTAGTGTACAAGGTTGTTTTATATGTAGTGTAACTGTACAAGGCAGTTTAACTTTTTTTATGTATATTATTATAACTTCCGCATACAAGGATGAAGCTGTCTTGATATTGGTTGATGTGATTTGTGCAGTTAATTTCACCTTTCTGGTTTGTTTTTTCTGCAGGATCTGGTGCCTGTGACAGAAGAGGTTCCAGTGCCATTTGACATGCATCGATTCATTATTGGTCAGAAGGGACGTGATGTTCGGCGCATGATGGAGGAATATGATGTCAATATCTCTATTCCACCTGCCACAGAATCAAGCGACATCGTGCGTGTAACAGGGCCACCAGAGAATGTCAAAAAAGCTCGTGCCGCTCTTGAGGACAAGGTGGCTCAGCTGGAAGCTGAAAAGGAAGACAGGGTGAGTAAAGATGACAGCGTGGGCAGACTTGTGGGGTCTTGTGCATTGAGCTTTGAGAATGTAGTGATATTAACTCCTTTACATATATTTTGGGCAATATAAGATTGCTGACCATTTATCAGAAATTAAATATGACCGACCAAGACTTTTCTTGTTATGCCGTTGTCAATCTCCTCCCCTCAAGAAAATGATAATTACGCGATGAAAATAGCAGGTACCAACAGAAAACTGCAGGACCTTACCAACGGACTGACTGTTCAAATCCATATGGAATGAAGACCAGCGGTGACAGGTCACTGCGAAAGCAGAGATCTACATGAAGGGAGTACATCTCAATGAGGTAAACAGCTTTAAGTACTTGGAAGCCACCCCTCTCCACAGACAGCAGCTCTAAGGCAGATAAACGCATCAGGATCGCAACAGCAACAGCCGCAGTGGTTGGATGGGATCTGGCACAGCTATAACGTTCGATTGACTGTGAAGTGTAATCTGTGCAAGTCCCTTTAATATCAGTTCTTCTTTGCAGACTCTGCTTGCCATTACAGAGAGGAGAATACAGGCAGTCACAGAGGTAATTCTAGGCTGCGGCCTTGCGGGATTCCCGCAAAATTTCACTGAAGGGCGCATAGCCTGAAAGTCAACGCGACCATGCGCCCGCAAAAATACCGTGGCTGGCGCACTTTTAAACACGCGATGCGGCACTTCAACAATAATTGTTGTCATTCTTCGCGCTGGTTTGAAACCAACCCACTGCAACCAATGCTAATGACTGGACAGTTTTCAAACTGACTAGTTGTTATCCATCTGATCCAACCTGTTTCAAATTTCGCGCCAGGAAGTAAACTGTTGACGCGCCCACAGCGAAAACATTTGGGACGGGAGAGATCAAAGGGTATTGGAAGCAAGCGAGTTGAAAACGAAGTGAACGCGGCTGTCAACTCTGTTTGACTTTTCGTTCACGACATGAACAGCAGAAGATGCCCTGGAAAGTAGAAATCGACAAGAACAGAAAGAAACAGAAACTTGTCAGAGTGTGCCGCACACATTGTTGGAACTGAAAATGTAGACAACGAAATAATCAAATTGAGACAAGAGACCGCACATAAAAAACCACGCATCCAGAGAACCTGTCAGTGTGAATGGCTGAAGAAATGGCCTTGGCTAATGAACGAAGAGGAAGGCATGAGATGTAAAGTGTGCATAAAACAATAAGAATAACACGTTTACAACCCCGGGTGGGTTAAGTACCGAACGAGGACGCTGCAGAGACATTCAGACTTCTCACCACAGCCACTATTTTCAATTCTAATTTATTTCTGTCCTCATGACCTTTTCGGAACTTAGAAATAACGTGTTGGGAACTTGATACAGCATCACAGGACACAGAAGCTGTCAGGGTTGCTTTTGCGACAATCTGTGCAAGAACATTAATGACAGGTTCCCAAAAGATGCAGGTGATGTTGCCTCTGGATTTTGAGTTCTTTCCATGCGCCCCATCTTTTTCCTGTCTGCAGAAGACAGAACACCCTATGGAGACAAAGAATTAAATATCTTAACAGATTTCTTTGGAAAACCAGCACAAGTGGGCAGCAAATTCAGTAAAATCTTGCTTGACAAAGCAGCATGTTTAGAGGAATGGATTGTGGTCAAAGAAACTGTAACACAGAATGCATATCAGAGAGATTCCACAAGCTGTTTAAACTGTTATTTGATTTTTACAGGGATTCATTTTCCATTTTGCTGGTTCTTGGAAAGCTGTGCCTCCTTATGCTATACCACAATGCAGGCTGTGAGAGGGGGCTTCGGCCATCAAAACCTAATAAAATCTTCTCATAGAAGCTGCCTCGAGGAGAAACATTTAAACCCCTGCACTAATGAGACATATGAAAAGTGTCTAAACATGAGCTCGTAGCCCAATGAGATGGACACAAAGACTAATTGGTTTGCAAATTTAGGATGGTATGATAAACTAATGATGATGAAAGATAATTTATCGATATAGAAGAAAAAGATATCTATGTGATTAATCTTCAATTTCTTGTGATTAATGAAGTATTTTGTTGTTTACCAAATATTTATCGGAAAAAGCAGTGAAAATGTGTTTGTTTCGAGGGACCCCTTGTTTCATTTGAAGGGCCCCTTTTTTCCATTGAGAGGGCCCCAGGGCCCCTCGTTTTGAAATCCTAGAATTACCTCTGCAGTCAGGAACACATGCCTGAGAAGGCTGCTCCAGATCTTGTACGGGAAATATGAAATCAATGACTTTATGTGAAGCATGATTGTCACACTTGTGGGACACCAGGAATCACTATCGCAATAGTCAACCGGCTTAAGCTGGTCTGGTTTGACCATGTGACTCAGCAGGACACTCTTGTCGAAGAAAGTCGTTCAAGGTACCTTGGAAGGAGGTTGACGCAGCAGTGACCAGAGGAAAAACTGGCTAACATGAAGGGGTGGACTAGTCATCCCACACGGAACCTGCTCACCAGCACCCAAAACCCAAAACAGACCTGAGAAGGAGCATTGTCAACTGCAGCATGTATCCATGTGCTGCCCACAACCACTAGTATCAACCAAAGACTGAGTAAATAAAGCTGTAACTGTGGCATGTATCCATGTGCTGCCCACAACCACTAGTATCAACCAAAGACTGAGTAAATAAAGCTGTAACTGTGGCATGTATCCATGTGCTGCCCACAACCACTAGTATTAACCAAAGACTGAGTAAATAAAGCTGTAACTGCAGCATGTATCCATGTGCTGCCCACAACCACTAGTATTAACCAAAGACTGAGTAAATAAAGCTGTAACTGCAGCATGTATCCATGTGCTGCCCACAACCACTAGTATTAACCAAAGACTGAGTAAATAAAGCTGTAACTGCGGCATGTATCCATGTGCTGCCCACAACCACTAGTATCAACCAGGGACTAAGTAAATAAAGCTGTGGAATGTGGGATCACATCAGGATCTTTTGAACCTCATGGCCAATCTCTCCTGGTTTAGGATAGTGTCTCCTTCACTTTTCTCTGCTTGCAATTTGTTCCGACGTCTTACCTTCCTAAACCAAAAACTTGGCTGTCTCAAGTGACACCCCCCCCCCCCGCAGTCCCTAGTGGGTCTGGTCCCTATCTTTTAGACAATGACCACCCATCCACAAGACCTGGTAGGGGACCATTTGTTAAATGGACATTCCTAGCCATTCCTTTCTCTTCTGCTAGACCTTAAGGGCGTCTCTTTGCAGACCTTGTCTACCATTAAGGATGCTTAGCTAAGGTCATCTTCGCCATCTGACCAGTTAAAGATACAAGTGCATGAAGTGTGGGCAGTAGCAGCCAACATGCGGCTCGGGCCAATTTAATGACCTCAGTCGGGTGGCTTTCTGACTCCGTCGTGTGTTTGATCTCCATAGTTGATTTAACCATTCTTCTTTTCTTCATCCGCCCATTCTTGTGGTCAGCCCCATCTCAGCCAGGCAGCATGCCCTAAAATTTGCTGCAGCTGTGTTGGTTGCTAATCAGGTGTGGTTTTGGCAGAGGTCACCTATTAATGGTCAGGTTGTCTGGTAAAAATGATGTTTGTTGTAAATTCTCTTTTTTGAGTACTAAACAGACAGCCTGACGCCAGTGGCATCCCAGCCTTCCCCATCTCTGTATGGGGGTTGTGGAAAAGACTCCTAAACTCTTTTACATAGCCTTACATGGTGCTTGGGTGCACCTAAGTATAGTGCAGCCATTAGCAGCCAGCATCACTATCTCAAAGGGGTAATAATTTGTTTGGTACAAAACCGTTGTTGCCCCAGACATAATAGGCATGCTGTCTGGTAAGTATCAAAGAAAGAATTTGCGAGAAAAATGTTCTATTCATTATTCATTATCATTAATGTGCTGTCGAGCAGCTTTGGCTTCAAACTAGTGTGAGTGGTACCAGAGATGTCCAATTATGAACTAAACATCTGTTTAAATATGAGTGGGACCAGAGATTTCGTTATGGAGCTAAACTGTTTGTGTGTGAGTGGGACAAGATGTCCAGTTATGGAAATAAACATCTGTTTGTGTACAGGCTCTTAAGAGCTTTCAGCTGAAGATAGAAGTGGACCCACAGCATCATCCCAAGATCATTGGCAAGAGAGGTGCAATTATTAGCAAAATCCGTGCGGACCATGATGTCAACATCCAGTTCCCAGATCGCAGTGACGAAAATCCAAGTGTGATCACAATCACTGGCTATGAAGAAAATGCATGCAGGGCACGTGATGAGATCATGAATATCGTGAAAGAACTGGTCAGTTTTCTTTTCTTTTCTGTAGGTTTTGATGCAGCAGTTAAAGTGCTAAACCACTAGACAGGGTTGCTTCCCCATTTGGAGAAAGATGTGTACACAAAATATGATGCATACAGTTCAAGGTGCTTTTAACTCCATAAATTAAGGTTTTAATATTACTCTTTTGGCAAAAGTTAAAAAAAAATTGTCAAAAAGTAGTCCTGTCAGAGCGTAGGGGAGATTCTTATCACTAAAGTAATCCTGTCAGAATGTAGGGGAGACAATGATGATTAACCCTCTTAAAGCTCTGCCGACAGAAATCGGTGAGCCTTTTTTTAGGCTTTGCTATGCGGGTCCGAGAGAAGCTCTTCCATTGGTTGACCTGGTTAAAACCAACCAATCAGAAAGTTTGTTTCTATTGTCGTCTTCTTCCGGCATGTTTTGGAGCTTTTTTGGATTTATTCGGTGCGATTTTGCGAATTTTTTCTTGAAAAAAGTGAGTGGCTCATCGAACAGTTTCCCGGAGGATGATTTTGTTGGTGACACTAGAGAAAAATATGTAGTTGAAAGCGACTTTAAGCAACGATTTTAAAGATATTTGAGCCTTTCTGTTTGCTGCTAATTAATGGTTTTTGCCGATGTTTTCGATGAAGGCAGGTGTTCCATGCAGATAAGTTGAATTTATTTATTTTTTTTAATAGTAAACTGTGCATTTTTTTAGATTATTATTGCTATCAGAGTAAAAGTAGAAAATTTTTATTATTTTTATTGCAAAGTTTAAATATTTTTTTTCAAAAACTGTATAGGTTTCTTGGTCTTATGTTTACCTGAGAGCAGCAATAATTAAAAGAACCACCCACCCAGCACGGCTTCACCGTCTTAAGTTATACGCCATGCTTTCTTTGCCGCATTTTAGTTTTGCCATCGCGCTAAGAGGGTTAAAGATTGAGTCTGAGTCCAGAGGAGGGAGGCGAGGGTACTTTAAGAATTGAAGCATGATTACTACGTGTGCTCTTTACCTGCTTCCTCCGGGTCAAACCATTCTTCCTTGTCATAAACATGGGTGAGAGTTTGGACAGAAAATAAAATTCTGATTGACTGGGGAGGGGACAGGCAACTGAGAAGCATGAGAACATGAACTTGCTAGGAATGAGAAGACTAGGTACTAGAGGAATCATAGTAGTGCAAGTTTTTAACAGATTTGCGACCGTTACAGTGTTAGACTAGTATAATGTGACTGAAAAGTAAAATCTTTCTGTCGGCAGGAGGACATGACTACAGAGAGCATTCACATCGATCATAGAATTCATTCACGCATCATTGGCAGCAAAGGCAGAGCTGTACGTAGGCTGATGGATGACTTCAGAGTGGATATCCGCTTCCCACGCTCTGAGTCAACTGATCCAGACCTTGTTGTTATAACCGGACCAGAAGAAGCTGTGCTGGATTGCAAAGATCATCTGCTAAATCTGCAAGAGGAATATGTAAGTTTTTAACCAGCCCTCAGTTCCTTGAAATGAGATATTTCTCATCTTTCTAAAAAGACTGGAGAAATAAAATCAGTTGCAGTCAGGGAGTATATGTTACAAAACAGTCAAATTGGTTCTTCCAGGTTCAAGGTTCTTACCTGTCGACCCTGATCCCTGTGAACCCAGCTATAAATATCAGTTAAAAATGCACTTCATCTTTTTTTAAACCAACAAAATAGAGCTGAGGCACATGACGGTTGAGGTAATCTTGGTTCGAACGTCTACTGCATTGCCTCTATAAAACATTTAGTCTGCAAAAATTGATGGCAGCACAGGCTTGTGAGCATGAGATGAGAATGTGTACAGGTTTTCACCTCCATAGGTTTCATGGCGTTGTATGTGCAAGCAAGAGAGAGATGTTGTCAGGGTTACCGCTATGTGGATGTGTCCTGTGTGTGTGTGTATGTGCAAGCAAGAGAGAGATGTTGTCAGGGTTACCGCTATGTGGATGTGTCCTGTGTGTGTGTGTGTGTAAGCAAGAGAGAGAGAGAGATGTTGTCAGGGTTACCGCTATGTGGATGTGTGTGTGTGTAAGCAAGAGAGAGAGAGATGTTGTCAGGGTTACCGCTATGTGGATGTGTCCTGTGTGTGTGTGTGTGTAAGCAAGAAAGAGAGAGATGTTGTCAGGGTTACCGCTATGTGGATGTGTCCTGTGTGTGTGTGTGTGTAAGCAAGAAAGAGAGAGATGTTGTCAGGGTTACCGCTATGTGGATGTGTCCTGTGTGTGTGTGTGTTTAAGCAAGAGAGAGAGAGAGATGTTGTCAGGGTTACCGCTATGTGGATGTGTCCTGTGTGTGTGTGTATGTGCAAGCAAGAGAGAGATGTTGTCAGGGTTACCGCTATGTGGATGTGTCCTGTGTGTGTGTGTGTGTAAGCAAGAGAGAGAGAGAGATGTTGTCAGGGTTACCGCTATGTGGATGTGTGTGTGTGTAAGCAAGAGAGAGAGAGATGTTGTCAGGGTTACCGCTATGTGGATGTGTCCTGTGTGTGTGTGTGTGTAAGCAAGAAAGAGAGAGATGTTGTCAGGGTTACCGCTATGTGGATGTGTCCTGTGTGTGTGTGTGTGTAAGCAAGAAAGAGAGAGATGTTGTCAGGGTTACCGCTATGTGGATGTGTCCTGTGTGTGTGTGTGTGTAAGCAAGAGAGAGAGAGATGTTGTCAGGGTTACCGCTATGTGGATGTGTCCTGTGTGTGTGTGTGTTTAAGCAAGAGAGAGAGAGAGATGTTGTCAGGGTTACCGCTATGTGGATGTGTCCTCTGTGTGTGTGTGTGTGTAAGCAAGAGAGAGAGAGAGATGTTGTCAGGGTTACCGCTATGTGGATTTGTGCTAAATGATTACAACACTGCAGTAGCAGCTTCACGTTGTATTTCTTGTTGCAGCTGCAAGATGTGGTGGACATGGAGTATCTTCAGGACCTGCAGCATCCTCCCAGTAAAAGTCATGCTGGGCCACAGTCAGCCTCCCTGGCCACCCACGGCTTTGTTGTGCGAGATGCTCCCTGGGACCGTGCTCCAGATACCAACAGCACTGAAGAGTTCCCATCGTTTGGTGCTGTTGTTGCTCCCAAGCCTGGTCACTCGTGGGGACCAGGCCGCAAATATTAAAACTGTCCCTCGTTTCCCAGGCCATTGGTCACAGCGAGCGAGAGCTCGGTGGTCCATTTATGCGCACATGCATGTGCACTCTCTCTTTTTCTCTCTCTTAAATTACATGAGGTTTGATTCTGGTGAGGCACTCACATGTTCTTCCTTCTTTGCATAACTGGCAACAAAGGTTTATGTCATAGTTTAACTGTTCAGCTCGCTAATGACAAAGCTCAGCCATCGGGCAGATATGAGATAGGTGTTGTGAAGTGGAAGTCAGGGTTTCAGTCGAAACCTTTTTTTTTCTTTTTGGTAAAACAATGAGATATGGGGATCCTAGTCAGGTTTAGTTTTCTGTACAGCCTGTCAGCAGGTCAGTGCAGTGCATTCATTCCACTCTGGTCAGCCAGGGCAGTACCCAGAAAAGAGGTTAAAGAATGGGCTTGGTTGTGTTGCGGTGACTAGTGTCCAGCATGGCAAGTAACATGGTCGTGATAAGTATGGTAAGATAGGCTTAGCACTACATTTGGCAAGTAACGTGGTCAGGATAAGTACGGTAAGATAGGCTTAGCACTACGTTTGGCAAGTAACGTGGTCAGGATAAGTATGGTAAGATAGGCTTAGCACTACATTTGGCAAGTAACGTGGTCAGGATAAGTATGGTAAGATAGGCTTAGCACTACATTTGGCAAGTAACGTGGTCAGGATAAGTATGGTAAGATAGGCTTAGCACTACATTTGGCAAGTAACGTGGTCAGGATAAGTATGGTAAGATAGGCTTAGCACTACATTTGGCAAGTAACGTGGTCAGGATAAGTATGGTAAGATAGGCTTAGCACTACATTTGGCAAGTAACGTGGTCAGGATATGATAAGTACGGTAAGATAGGCTTAGCACTACATTTGGCAAGTAACGTGGTCAGGATATGATAAGTACGGTAAGATAGGCTTAGCACTACATTTGGCAAGTAACGTCAGGATAAGTACGGTAAGATAGGCTTAGCACTA
Source organism: Marisa cornuarietis (assembly GCA_004794655.1). NCBI lineage: Eukaryota > Metazoa > Mollusca > Gastropoda > Architaenioglossa > Ampullariidae > Marisa > Marisa cornuarietis. Next base: position 224,451 of record SMMW01000161.1, read on the forward strand.
CATTTGGCAAGTAACGTGGTCAGGATAAATACGGTAAGATAGGCTTAGCACTACATTTGACCTGATTCTGATGGCGCCTATAAACATCCTCTTTGCCACAGACTGACATTTGGTCTCAAAAATGGGAATAAGAGATGGTAGCAGTCTGCTTATGGTGTCTAAGAAACAATAATTTCTCTGTCCTTGCTGGGAACAGGGTTAGATATAGAATGAGCGCAGGGAGAATTACAGGGTGAAATGATTTTACATCAGATTTGATGTTGACAACATGTACAAATATTGCAAGTCTTCAAAATAATGGCGGACTATAATTCTTTGTTTTGAGCAATGTTTTGAATCTGTTCAAATGAGTGCACTTATCAGAGCTCCATATGGTTTCCACATTGTAAAGTAACGCTTGGTTGTAATAGGATTACAGAACATTTGTGTTAATGCAGAATTGTGTCAAGTGCTACAGGCAAGTGATGAGTTTTATGATTTTGTTGAGTTGAGATTTTGGGACTTGAACACTTGGACTGAGGTGCAGATGAAACAGTCACAATTATGACTTTGGTGCCAGCAACTGTCGTGATAGCATGTCATGCAGTTTAGTCCTTGCAATTTTCAAACAGTCCACTATGTTATAAGCATTATTTGCAATATGTTACATGGTTGAAAACCTGGTCGTAACAAGTGGCATCTCATCTCCTGGTCCAATGCAGTAGTAGAGTGTTCCATTCTTACCATGCCTCATCTACCAGCCGAGTTTAACACCAGCACTTTCTTCCTTCGGTTACATAAAGTAGACAAGATGTTCCAGCCCCCTTCCCCCCAAAAGAAAGGTTGGAGAGTTGGGGGGTAAGCATCCAGTCTGTACAAGATCTAGCTTCGCTGATGCTGGTGCAGGGTTGACAGGTTTAATGTTAGTCTTGCTGTAGTTTTTTTGGTTGTCTCCACCTTTAACTCCTCTGCTTCTCTAGACATGCAAATGCTGTCTGTTGGGCAGACTCTGACCCTCAGCGACAGGGGCCACACTGATTTTGGTCCTCTCCACCTTTAGCTCATCTGCTTCTTTATATGCAGATGCTGTCTGTTGGGCAGACCCAGCCCCCCAGCGACGAGCGGGCAGACTGTTTTCCACATGGACCATGTTCATGCCGACGTGAGTTTGATGCTGGGTGTTGTGTTTGTAATATCATTCAGTTTCTGGAAGGTTATGGTCCACTTTCAACAGAAATCACTGTGTGAGCCAGTTAGTGTGTTCTCTTGGAGAAAAAGTTTTACAAAGAACAACAAGTTTATGCACCGTGCCCAGAGACTTAACAGAAAACGGACAATACTTGGAGGAATCTGGTGCATTAAGCAAAATTTTGTGAACATTGAAATTTTGAATGCTTCCTAAATTTTGTGACATGCAGAAAAATAGAGTGCAAATGTAGTCTGAGATCTTCAGATAGTTTCTTTGAAGAGTTGCAGGGTAGAGTTTCCTGGATTGGGTCTGGGAACGTATTGTAGCAGTTAGTGCTGATCCCAATCATCTGTTAGAAAGTGTGCTCGCGGCATTTTGATGGTGAACAGCAGTCTGCTTTAATTGCCTGTAACCCTGTGGGTTTCTTGAGTCGGCATTGAGTACATAAGTAAACCATGGAGTTTGTGTACATTTTTACATGCTACAGATATATTTAATTGTACATGCTACAAATATATTTACCTGTATGTGCTCCAGCACCAGGTGTCCCACTTTGAAAACTTTGTCCTTTGATTTTGAAGCATTTGATAATGGTTGGATCAGCTGTCCAGCTTCTGCAGCAGATCAGTTGGTGGCTGGGCCACCCATGTCACCTCCACTTCCCCTCCCCACTGCTTCTGTTTTAGAAAATGTTTTTAAAGATTGCCAGTGGTATCCGTACCCTTTTTATGGGGGGCTAGTGGGCTATGCATGCTAAAACAATTATGTATACACTCTGTAAATGCATTTTACATGAGGCAGAAGAGTGGGAGAGTGTATGCTTGTGGTGTGATATCCAGGTGTACACTACTGGTATATCAGACTTCATTTGTGGAATAAATCTGACTGTGTGATAGTATGGTCTGTCAGGACAGCTCTATGTGATGAATTTACAGGTATAGTGCAAGTATTTACCTGTTACACATTCACTGGAATAAAAATGTAAATACAGATCATCTGCTTCTGTGTCTAAATATAAACACACACACACACATAAATATATATACACACACACACATAAATATATATACACACACACACATATCACTTTTAACATGTTCAAGCGAGTGAACAGTCATCCCTGCCAAACTACTTTGTGCATTTTCCAGAAAAATTGCTTTTAAAGTATACTGTGCAAGAATGAAGAACAAAAAACATAGTCACAGAATGTGTCGTCCAGAGACACGGTTAACATGTAGCGTCCCTGTCGTACAGAGTGACAGGATGTATCATCTTTGTACTGAGAGGGTCAGCTTATAGCGTCCCTGCTGTATGGAGAGACAGGACTAGCATGTAGCATCCCTGCTGTATGGAGAGACAGGGCTAGCATGTAGCATCCCTGCTGTATGGAGAGACAGGGCTAGCATGTAGCATCCCTACTGTATGGAGAGACAGATGTAGCATCCTTGTTGTACAGAGTGACAGGATGTATCATCTTTGTACTGAGAGGGTCAGCTTATAGCATCCCTGCTGTATGGAGAGACAGGGCTAGCATGTAGCATCCCTACTGTATGGAGAGACGGCTAGCATGTAGCATCCCTGCTGTATGGAGAGACAGGGCTAGCATGTAGCATCCCTGCTGTATGGAGAGACAGGGCTAGCATGTAGCATCCCTGCTGTATGGAGAGACAAGACTAGCATGTAGCATCCCTACTGTATGGAGAGACAGGACTAGCATGTAGCATCCCTGCTGTATGGAGAGACAGGGCTAGCATGTAGCATCCCTGCTGTATGGAGAGACAGGGCTAGCATGTAGCATCCCTACTGTATGGAGAGACAGGGCTAGCATGTAGCATCCTTGTTGTACAGAGTGACAGGATGTATCATCTTTGTACTGAGAGGGTCAGCTTATAGCATCCCTGCTGTATGGAGAGACAGGGCTAGCATGTAGCATCCCTACTGTATGGAGAGACAGGGCTAGTGGAGAATGGGTGATTGCCGAACTTCTCCACTCAGATTCATGGGACAGAAAGAAAAGCAGCACGTGCAAAGTGGAACTGATCTGCCAGGTTGAGAAGCTAAACTAAATACTGGGACAACACCATGAGCAACATGAAAGCAGTGTGGCAATCATATTCAGTGAAGTATGTTTTGTCGGTATCGTTAGGGTATCTGCATTCGTCAAGACCACACCAATATTCCATACACATTATTTTCCACAACTGATATTTTCTGACATGATAATTGTCATTTCTTTAGCGCCTGTCCCTGGCGACAACAACCTCAACCGGCTTAACATCTGTCACTCGCACACACAAAGGTGCCTACACAAACAGGCGCACGCACACAGGAATGGAAGGCAATGAAAGGAGGGAAGAAAAAGTCACCAGCTTATTGAAGAAAAGTTGGGTCATAAGGCTAGACTTGAAAGCATCGTAAGTGGTTTGCGTCTGCAGCAATGGCAGAGCATTCTAGATACTTGCACCAGAGAAAACCAGCAGCCAAACTGATCAGGTCTGAGTCAAGGACCGTCTATCTCATTGGTGCCTGACTCGAGCAGTTGTTAGGACATTTGTATGTTTGTATGTTCTGTTGTCTCAACACGAGATAAGATACAGTTTACAGTCTACACCTAGCTGTCTCCTGCAGGCCCAGTGGAATATATGTACAGCACAAATATACTCACAGTCTACACCTCCTAGCTGTCTCCTGCAGGCCCAGTGGAATATATGTACAGCACAAATATACTCAGTCTACACCTCCTAGCTGTCTCCTACAGCCCCAGTGGAATATATGTACAGTACAAATATACTCAGTCTACACCTCCTAGCTGTCTCCTGCAGCCCCAGTGGAATATATGTACAGTACAAATATACTCAGTCTACACCTCCTAGCTGTCTCCTGCAGCCCCAGTGGAATATATGTACAGTACAAATATACTCAGTCTACACCTCCTAGCTGTCTCCTGCAGCCCCAGTGGAATATATGTACAGTACAAATATACTCAGTCTACACCTCCTAGCTGTCTCCTGCAGCCCCAGTGGAATATATGTACAGTACAAATATACTCAGTCTACACCTCCTAGCTGTCTCCTGCAGGCCCAGTGGAATATATGCACAGCACAAATATACTCAGTCTACAGTCTACACCTCCTAGCTGTCTCCTGCAGCCCCAGTGGAATATATGCACAGCACAAATATACTCAGTCTACACCTCTTAGCTGTCTCCTGCAGCCCCAGTGGTTAGTTAGTTAATTGTTGTTTTATGCCAAATCAGCAACTTAGGCCATCTCATGGCAAGTGCAGCCCCAGTGGAATATATGTACAGCACAAATATACTCAGAAGAGAAACCCACGCTGACCCAGTTAATTCCAGACTAAAATAGCTTCACTTTCTCTCCCCCCCACCCACCACACACACATTAAGGAATGACAATAATCCCCCCCCCCCCTGTCAAGTTAATAAGAATTCTAAATTCAGTTTAACTCATAGCTAAACCACTAATTGTACATAAAAGAACAGCTTAAGTTTTAAGCTCAGTTATAAATTAATACCGAGTTCCTTTCCTGGAATTAACAGCCAAAGATGAAGAACCCAGAACCTGTTTGCATGTTGTATTCACGGAGTAACCACAGTTCCTGAAGGCAACTCAGGTGACGAGACACAAGACAACTGCTGAAGGTTCCTGAAGACAGGTGATCAGTGTGTGTGTGTGCGTGTGTGTGGGGGGGGGGCGGTCTGGTGCTGCAATGCTTGGCGCCTGTCGCCTGTCGCTTTGGAGTCGAGTGAAAATGTCAGGACATCTTGCCTTGCCACAATTCATCCATTCAAAGCCCCCGGGTCACAAAAGATAGCGCTGACATTGGTGTCGGAAACCCCACTCGTTATAGTAAGGGCCGAGGCCAGTCAGCTCAGGTTGGGAAAACTGGACGCGGGTCACTTTTGGGTCAATTCAGGGAAAATCCCAGAGGCTCGGATGGGGGAGGGGAGGCTGTTATTGTCTGGCACTAGCGGTGATGTATGATTGGTTGTAATATGGAATAATCGCGGTTGTGAGTGTGACTGACGGTCTGACCCATCGTGTGCCGCGCGGAGTCCAAACCGACATCGTGGTGTTGGACTCAGAATCGGGGCTTTGATCGCCACCGAACTCTTGAGGCATCAGGCATTATGAGGCATACACACTCTTGGGGACGAGGGGAAGAGAAGCTCTGAACACTCTTCCTTAGCAAGTGTGGAGTCAGCTACACCGCCAGTCGGCCACTATATATAATTATATATATATATTTATATATATATCGGACACGAGACGTGGTGAAGGGACTGGCCAGGAGTCTACAACAGGTGAGCAGCCCACTTGATCTTCAACTGAGTGTCAACGGTAGCCTCTGACCCTGTCCCTGCAAGACATGAGCAGTCTACTCAGCAGCAGGTCACGTTACTCTCGTCACAGAGCCAGGCGCTGGTCTGTCGGAAGTACGTGTGTACCATCAGGCTGCTGGTGACAGCAAGAGGTGCACGCACGTGCAAAGTGGTGGTACGCGTGAGCGCTCGTCCCAACCCCTTACCAACCCCATCTCATGTCATGGTGCAAGGTGGAGATGTCTGCGACAAAGGAGATCAACGGCCAGCAGGCCACCATTTCTCTGGCGTCAAATAAGGATCGAGGGCCATCCGAGTAGACAGGACAGGTGTGCCATACCACCAGAGACCTATTCCATGCAGCAGTGACAATCGGGTGGAACTGAGTGGTGTATGAATGTCTGGAGTGAGTGAACGTCTGTATGATGCTGGCACAGCACTATTACAAACAGTAATCTACAGTATGCACAGCACTAACACAGGTGATCTGTATGATGCTGGCACAGCACTATTACAAACAGTAATCTACAGTATGCACAGCACTAACATGTGATGGTCTGTATGATGCTGGCACAGCACTATTACAAACAGTAATCTACAGTATGCACAGCACTAACACAGGTGATCTGTATGATGCTGGCACAGCACTATTACAGACAGTCAAAACAGTATGCACAGCACTACCACAGGTGATCTGTATGATGCCGGCACAGCACTATTACAAACAGTAATCTACAGTATGCACAGCACTAACACAGGTGATCTGTATGATGCTGGCACAGCACTATTACAGACAGTAATCTACAGTATGCACAGCACTACCACAGGTGATCTGTATGATGCTGGCACAGCACTATTACAAACAGTAATCTACAGTATGCACAGCACTAACATGTGATGGTCAGTATGATGCTGGCACAGCACTATTACAAACAGTAATCTACAGTATGCACAGCACTAACATGTGATGGTCTGTATGATGCTGACACAGCACTATTACAAACAGTAATCTACAGTATGCACAGCACTAACATGTGATGGTCTGTATGATGCTGGCACAGCACTATTACAAACAGTAATCTACAGTATGCACAGCACTAACATGTTATGGTCTGTATGATGCTGGCACAGCACTACTACAGACAGTAATCTACAGTATGCACAGCACTAACATGTGATGGTCAGTATGATGCCGGCACAGCACTATTACAGACAGTAATCTACAGTATGCACAGCACTACCACAGGTGATCTGTATGATGCTGGCACAGCACTATTACAGACAGTAATCTACAGTATGCACAGCACTAACACATGATGGTCTGTATGATGCTGGCACAGCACTATTACAAACAGTAATCTACAGTATGCACAGCACTACCACAGGTGATCTGTATGATGCTGGCACAGCACTATTACAGACAGTAATCTACAGTATGCACAGCACTAACACGTGATGGTCAGTATGATGCCGGCACAGCACTATTACAGACAGTAATCTACAGTATGCACAGCACTAACACATGATGGTCAGTATGATGGCGGCACAGCACTATTACAGACAGTAATCTACAGTATGCACAGCACTAACATGTGATGGTCTGTATGATGCTGGCACAGCACTATTACAGACAGTAATCTACAGTATGCACAGCACTAACACAGGTGATCTGTATGATGCTGGCACAGCATTATTACAGACAGTAATCTACAGTATGCACAGCACTAACATGTGATGGTCTGTATGATGCTGGCACAGCACTATTACAGACAGTAATCTACAGTATGCACAGCACTACCACAGGTGATCTGTATGATGCAGTGCATTCCTAACACTATGGTGACTCTCTTCACAGATGGAACATTACAAACACCGTGACAGAAATAGCTAGTCCTTTACTGAAGAATCCATTAGAATACAACACAAATCACACAAGAAATAGTTTTCTCATACAGAAGTCATTATATTATTGTTACAGAAGATAGATATAGTAATTGACATCCTTTCACCACTCAAATGAGAAACAGACTTATGTTAGCATGCTGCTTTCTGGCTGGATGCTCAGTATCTACACTGCAGTACTGTAAATACAGTGTGAGGTGTGTCTGTATGCTGGATATTCTCTATGTACACTGCAGTACTGTAAATACAGTGTGAGGTGTGTCTGTATGCTGGATATTCTCTATGTACACTGCAGTACTGTAAATACAGTGTGAGGTGTGTCTGTATGCTGGATATTCTCTATGTACACTGCAGTACTGTAAATACAGTGTGAGGTGTGTCTGTATGCTGGATATTCTCTATGTACACTGCAGTACTGTAAATACAGTGTGAGGTGTGTCTGTATGCTGGATATTCTCTATGTACACTGCAGTACTGTAAATACAGTGTGAGGTGTGTCTGTATGCTGGATATTCTCATCTACACTGCAGTACTGTAAGTACAGTGTGAGGTGTGTCTGTATGCTGGATATTCTCTATCTACACTGCAGTACTGTAAATACAGTGTGAGGTGTGTCTGTATGCTGGATATTCTCATCTACACTGCAGTACTGTAAGTACAGTGTGAGGTGTGTCTGTATGCTGGATATTCTCTATCTACACTGCAGTACTGTAAATACAGTGTGAGGTGTGTCTGTATGCTGGATATTCTCTATGTACACTGCAGTACTGTAAATACAGTGTGAGGTGTGTCTGTATGCTGGATATTCTCTATGTACACTGCATTACTGTAAATATAGTGTGAGGTGTGTCTGTATGCTGGATATTCTCATCTACACTGCAGTACTGTAAATACAGTGTGAGGTGTGTCTGTATGCTGGATATTCTCTATGTACACTGCAGTACTGTAAATACAGTGTGAGGTGTGTCTGAATGCTGGATAGTCTCTATGTACACTGCAGTACTGTAAATACAGTGTGAGGTGTGTCTGTATGCTGGATATTCTCTATGTACACTGCAGTACTGTAAATACAGTGTGAGGTGTGTCTGTATGCTGGATATTCTCTATCTACACTGCAGTACTGTAAATACAGTGTGAGGTGTGTCTGCATGCTGGATATTCTCATCTACACTGCAGTACTGTAAATACAGTGTGAGGTGTGTCTGTATGCTGGATATTCTCTATGTACACTGCATTACTGTAAATATAGTGTGAGGTGTGTCTGTATGCTGGATATTCTCATCTACACTGCAGTACTGTAAATACAGTGTGAGGTGTGTCTGTATGCTGGATATTCTCTATGTACACTGCAGTACTGTAAATACAGTGTGAGGTGTGTCTGAATGCTGGATAGTCTCTATGTACACTGCAGTACTGTAAATACAGTGTGAGGTGTGTCTGTATGCTGGATATTCTCTATGTACACTGCAGTACTGTAAATACAGTGTGAGGTGTGTCTGTATGTTGGATATTCTCTATCTACACTGCAGTACTGTAAATACAGTGTGAGGTGTGTCTGCATGCTGGATATTCTCATCTACACTGCAGTACTGTAAATACAGTGTGAGGTGTGTCTGTATGCAGGATATTCTCTATGTACACTGCAGTACTGTAAATACAGTGTGAGGTGTGTCTGTATGCTGGATATTCTCTATGTACACTGCAGTACTGTAAGTACAGTGTGAGGTGTGTCTGTATGCTGGATATTCTCATCTACACTGCAGTACTGTAAATACAGTGTGAGGTGTGTCGGTATGCTGGATATTCTCTATGTACACTGCAGTACTGTAAATTCAGTGTGAGGTGTGTCTGTATGCTGGATATTCTCATCTACACTGCAGTACTGTAAGTACAGTGTGAGGTGTGTCTGTATGCTGGATATTCTCTATCTACACTGCAGTACTGTAAATACAGTGTGAGGTGTGTCTGTATGCTGGATATTCTCTATGTACACTGCAGTACTGTAAATACAGTGTGAGGTGTGTCTGAATGCTGGATAGTCTCTATGTACACTGCAGTACTGTAAATACAGTGTGAGGTGTGTCTGTATGCTGGATATTCTCTATGTACACTGCAGTACTGTAAATACAGTGTGAGGTGTGTCTGTATGTTGGATATTCTCTATCTACACTGCAGTACTGTAAATACAGTGTGAGGTGTGTCTGCATGCTGGATATTCTCATCTACACTGCAGTACTGTAAATACAGTGTGAGGTGTGTCTGTATGCAGGATATTCTCTATGTACACTGCAGTACTGTAAATACAGTGTGAGGTGTGTCTGTATGCTGGATATTCTCTATGTACACTGCAGTACTGTAAGTACAGTGTGAGGTGTGTCTGTATGCTGGATATTCTCATCTACACTGCAGTACTGTAAATACAGTGTGAGGTGTGTCTGTATGCTGGATATTCTCTATGTACACTGCAGTACTGTAAATACAGTGTGAGGTGTGTCTGTATGCTGGATATTCTCATCTACACTGCAGTACTGTAAATATAGTGTGAGGTGTGTCTGTATGCTGGATATTCTCTATGGACACTGCAGTACTGTAAATACAGTGTGAGGTGTGTCTGTATGCTGGATATTCTCTATGTACACTGCAGTACTGTAAATACAGTGTGAGGTGTGTCTGCATGCAGGATATTCTCTATCTACACTGCAGTACTGTAAATACAGTGTGAGGTGTGTCTGTATGCTGGATATTCTCATCTACACTGCAGTACTGTAAATACAGTGTGAGGTGTGTCTGTATGCTGGATATTCTCTATGTACACTGCAGTACTGTAAATACAGTGTGAGGTGTGTCTGCATGCAGGATATTCTCTATGGACACTGCAGTACTGTAAATACAGTGTGAGGTGTGTCTGTATGCTGGATATTCTCTATGTACACTGCAGTACTGTAAATACAGTGTGAGGTGTGTCTGCATGCTGGATATTCTCATCTACACTGCAGTACTGTAAATACAGTGTGAGGTGTGTCTGCATGCTGGATATTCTCATCTACACTGCAGTACTGTAAATACAGTGTGAGGTGTGTCTGTATGCTGGATATTCTCTATGTACACTGCAGTACTGTAAATACAGTGTGAGGTGTGTCTGCATGCTGGATATTCTCATCTACACTGCAGTACTGTAAATACAGTGTGAGGTGTGTCTGCATGCTGGATATTCTCTATCTACACTGCAGTACTGTAAATACAGTGTGAGGTGTGTCTGTATGCTGGATATTCTCTATGTACACTGCAGTACTGTAAATACAGTGTGAGGTGTGTCTGTATGCTGGATATTCTCTATGTACACTGCAGTACTGTAAATACAGTGTGAGGTGTGTCTGTATGCTGGATATTCTCATCTACACTGCAGTACTGTAAATATAGTGTGAGGTGTGTCTGTATGCTGGATATTCTCTATGTACACTGCAGTACTGTAAATACAGTGTGAGGTGTGTCTGTATGCTGGATATTCTCATCTACACTGCAGTACTGTAAATACAGTGTGAGGTGTGTCTGTATGCTGGATATTCTCTATGTACACTGCAGTACTGTAAATACAGTGTGAGGTGTGTCTGCATGCAGGATATTCTCTATGGACACTGCAGTACTGTAAATACAGTGTGAGGTGTGTCTGTATGCTGGATATTCTCTATGTACACTGCAGTACTGTAAGTACAGTGTGAGGTGTGTCTGTATGCTGGATATTCTCTATGTACACTGCAGTACTGTAAATACAGTGTGAGGTGTGTCTGCATGCTGGATATTCTCATCTACACTGCAGTACTGTAAATACAGTGTGAGGTGTGTCTGCATGCTGGATATTCTCATCTACACTGCAGTACTGTAAATACAGTGTGAGGTGTGTCTGCATGCTGGATATTCTCATCTACACTGCAGTACTGTAAATACAGTGTGAGGTGTGTCTGTATGCTGGATATTCTCTATGTACACTGCAGTACTGTAAATACAGTGTGAGGTGTGTCTGTATGCTGGATATTCTCTATGTACACTGCAGTACTGTAAGTACAGTGTGAGGTGTGTCTGTATGCTGGATATTCTCTATGTACACTGCAGTACTGTAAATACAGTGTGAGGTGTGTCTGCATGCTGGATATTCTCATCTACACTGCAGTACTGTAAGTACAGTGTGAGGTGTGTCTGTATGCAGGATATTCTCATCTACACTGCAGTACTGTAAATACAGTGTGAGGTGTGTCTGAATGCTGGATATTCTCATCTACACTGCAGTACTGTAAATACAGTGTGAGGTGTGTCTGTATGCTGGATATTCTCTATCTACACTGCAGTACTGTAAATACAGTGTGAGGTGTGTCTGTATGCTGGATATTCTCTATCTACACTGCAGTACTGTAAATACAGTGTGAGGTGTGTCTGTATGCTGGATATTCTCTATGTACACTGCAGTACTGTAAATACAGTGTGAGGTGTGTCTGTATGCTGGATAGTCTCTATGTACACTGCAGTACTGTAAATACAGTGTGAGGTGTGTCTGTATGCTGGATATTCTCTATGTACACTGCAGTACTGTAAATACAGTGTGAGGTGTGTCTGTATGCTGGATATTCTCTATCTACACTGCAGTACTGTAAATACAGTGTGAGGTGTGTCTGTATGCTGGATATTCTCTATCTACACTGCAGTACTGTAAATACAGTGTGAGGTGTGTCTGTATGCTGGATATTCTCATCTACACTGCAGTACTGTAAATACAGTGTGAGGTGTGTCTGTATGCTGGATATTCTCTATGTACACTGCAGTACTGTAAATACAGTGTGAGGTGTGTCTGTATGCTGGATATTCTCATCTACACTGCAGTACTGTAAATACAGTGTGAGGTGTGTCTGTATGCTGGATATTCTCTATGTACACTCCACTTCTGTCAAAACAGTGTGAGGTGTGTTTTCATGCTCTGCACTCCAGTATTGTAGAAACTGTGTTTGCATGTTGCCTTCTGGGTGGATGCTCACTATCGATACTGCAGTACCGTAGAAACAGTATGTTTGCATGCTTGGACACTCACTATCTGCATGCCAACGATGGCGAGACTGCAAGGTGCAGCTTTCCTAGAGGAACCCTGTCGGTCCTTCTCTGATAGACGCCTTTCACAAGTGCAAGACTAATGTTTACAAGAAACAAACCATCTGTCCATGATAGACAAGAACCTGATGAAAAAATCGTTTTGTGCGGTGATCTTTCATGCCTTGATTTTACTGTTTGACCTAATGATCTGTTTTGCACTTGACAACACGCATAAAACCCTCTATGTGTGTGATGTATTTTTATGTATGTGTATGTAATGTGTGAAATACATGTATGATATGCTCTCCAGTGTTAGGATGCAAATAAATAACAGGCAGTGCAAGATTTAATTCTTCCTTCTTCTTTCACTTTTGCCAGTTCTATGCATAAGCCATGAGTGTGTGTATAAAATGTTGTGTCACAAAATGACAGTGAGCTACGACAGTTTCTGAGAAACCTACTGCGTGTCGACTGGTTCATGTCATAATGTTAGGGTAAATCCTTTGTCACCTATTTGATCTGTCCTGCATTTATCCTGCAACCTGATGCAACTATACTGTCTGTAATATGTCAGGATACATTTCTGTAATATGACAATATCAGGATACATTTCTGTAATATGACAATGTCAGGATACATTTACTGTCAAATGAATGGCCTCTCATACTGTGATAATGTGAAGTCCCTGTCATGATACATGAAATCAATCTGCACTAAACTAGGAATCGTTTTATTTGTTGTGCTTGTGTCACAGCTTTTAGCATAATGTGAGCTGTTGTCATGTCACATACAATTGGTATGTCACACATCTTGTCATATGATAATGGTATGTCATATGCCTTGTCACATGATAATGGTATCCCACATGGTCTATTGAAAAATAAGACTGTGCAATCATCTATAACAGAATGATTTCACAGTCTCTAATCACATGCTATTCACAGCTACCTACAGTTTAAACAGAAAAAACAAATGATCTGACCTTCAAACATTGCCTTGCTTCCTTTCTTCAAGTCAGAATGTTTAAATAAAATTTCTCCTGCAAAATGATGGGCTAACAAATGCTACATCACTGCAGTGATAAATAACCCTGCATAAATCAGCATCTGTAGTATAAAGAATTCAAACAATTCAGTCTCAGTTCAATGCAAGCACATTCACAAGAGCTATCCCAGCTGACACACACCTCTAGCAACAAGGTTTGCAAATGTTGAGCTGGAAAAGTCAAATCCAGCACTGTGGCTAATTAGGTTTTCCTGCATGATTTGTCAGCAGCACTCAAATCTTGGTTGATCAAATCTCACAGTATTTGAGAGCTTGCTGATAACGTGCATCGTCTGCTGGGGCTTTGTGTTCCTCTGTTGCGTGCATTCTCCACAGATAACGATGTGGACAAAAACAATGACAGTTGTTGATGCGGACTGCGGAATGAAAGTTACCCGTCTTGGACACATAGAAAATCACACATAGAAGACTCTGACTTTAGAGGTGCTAACCAATAAATCTCCATCATAGAAACAGGTTTCAATCATAACATTGCCACTGAAAAAGAAGACGAATGACACATTATATCTTAAAATAACCCGCCAGTTTCAAACTAAAGCAGAACTTTTGTCTTGATGTAACAATGCCATAAGAAATCAATACATAAAAGAGGATATACCTTTTTATTTGAGAACAAGCATGCTATACTCAATAAAAATACTCCATCTTATAATATATAGGGCACATGCTGTAAATTAATTTACTGAAATGCATTTGCAAATATCAATTAAATAGAGGGTTACAGAGACGGTGAGACAAAACCGACTACAACAGAATATAGGTCCAGAACAAGAATAAACAGACATACCAACAAAATAAAATTATTAATTATATGACTAAATTCATAGTACACATTGATATACCAGCCATAATCTTCTTAAAAAAAGAAGGTTAGATTGAAAACTCAAGCCACAAAATTTGACAGCATCGGCAGCCATAGGTTCTGATGTTTTTAGTTTGCCTGCAAAAATGCTACCACTTTCCTTGCAGTCTCATACTTGGTTATCTTTTAGACCATCCTCTCACACTGGCCACAAAGTCACTCAATTCTGCATCTGCTATCAGAAAAACATCAGCAGAACATAGGGCTACTTTCCATGCTTAAGAAGGCTTAGCAAGGGACTAAAACAGAAGTGGGTTAGAGTGATGTTAGCACGGTGTTATAGTGGGGAAAGTGTGGGCAATGATGTTAGTGTGATGTTATAGTGAGAGTGGTGTGGGTTATAATGTTAGCATGGTGTCATAGAAAGGGTAATGTGGTTTAGTGATGTTAGCATGGTACCATGGTGTGGGTTAGAGTGATGTTAGCACGGTGTCATAGTGAGAGTAGTGTGGGTTATGTTAGCACGGTGTCATAGTGAGAGTAGTGTGGGTTAGAGTGATGTCAGCACGGTGTCATAGTGAGAGTGGTGTGGGTTAGAGTGATGTTAGCACGGTGTCATAGTGAGAGTGGTGTGGGTTAGAGTGATGTTAGCATGGTGTCATAGTGAGAGTGGTGTGGGTTAGAGTGATGTTAGCATGGTGTCATAGTGAGAGTGGTGTAGGTTGTAATGATGATAGCATGGTGTCATCATAAAGGTAATGTGGGTTATAATGTTAGCATGATGTCACCATAAGGGTAGTATGGATTATGTTACCATGGTACCATAGTGAGGGTAGTGTGGGTTATAATGTTAGCATGATGTCATACTGAAGGTGTTGTGGGTTATAATGTTAGCATGGTCCCATAGTGAGGGTAGTGTGGGTTATAATGATGTTAGTGTGGTGTTATAATGAGGATAGTGTGGGTTATAATGATGTTAGCAAAGCATCATAACTAGGGCAGTGTGGTTTAGAGTGATGGTAGCATGGTGTCGTAGTGAAGGCAATGTGGGTTAGAGTGATGTTAGCATGGTGTCATAGAAAGAGTAATGGGGGTTAGAGGAATGCAGAGCCACAATTAGAAAATGGGGAAAATGTCAATGTAAGCGCCGACATCAGCAATATTGCAACATGTTAGAGTCAGGGGTCATTTGCTTGGATGGAGGGGGGTGGGGCTGGTGAGGGTTATGGAACCACCATTATGGTGTGCTGCATCACAGCTCCATCAGCCCAGGACTGTCTAGCTCTCTGCATGTCAAACATCAAAGATGGAGCAGAGATTTGTAGTGCTAGGTTAAGATTAGAGTTAACTTTTGCCAAACATCAGAGATGGAGCAGAGACTTGTAGTGCTGTATTTTCACAGACTGCAGAGGCTTGCAGTGAACCAAGCAAGATACTGACAATATATATCCTCTGTTTATGCTAAGGTGTGTAAAGAGAATGCATACCTTGAACCTATCTACACATACTTGAGAACATTGGCTGGCATCATATACATGTACACATAGTCTGTTTATGCTAGTCTGGTAGTGTGGTGTTAGGCACATGGGCACACACACACACACACATGGGAGCTGCCACAGTGCCTCGATGTCCGACAAACTTTGACCCTTTCTAGGGTTTCTATGGAGAAAAAGAGATGGGCTGGGGGAAGTGGTTTTTCCTGGTCTGTGACCCCTTGACCTGGTTTTTCCAGGGAGAGGGAGATGGGTGTGGGGTCACTGTGGCAACAGGGTAGATTCTAGAAAATTTGGGTAGCAATTAGAAGGAGAAGCAAGAAGGGAGAAAGGATTCATAAAGAAAAAGAGAGAGTTGTTGAGGTGGGAGCATCACCTCACCAAGGAGTTTAGAGATTGCTTGTGAAGGTTTTACCTTCGCTGGCAACATCAACCAGCATACAAGTCTATTCTACCCATCACAGTGTTGACTTTTTATTATTGTGGTGAAGCTGAGCAAGCAACCATCATCTCCCCAAAACATCAATATTCTACCCACCACAGTGTTGACTGGGTTTATTATTGTGGTGAGACTCAACAAGCAGCCCCCATCTCCCCTCTTACACTAAGGTGTATAAAGAGAATTCAAATCTATGAACCTATCCACATATACTTACTTCAGAACATTGGCTGGCATCATATATATATATATATCTTCTGTTATTGCTAAGGTGTATAAAGAGAATGCAAATCTATGAACCTATCCACATATACTTACTTCAGAACATTGGCTGGCATCATCTGATTTTCAGGAGCAGCCTCTATGACAGACTGCCATGTGTTGGTGGAACCAGGTATGACAAAGCCAAACTCAAAGTACCATTCTGAAATATTTCAAAGTGCAGGTCCATGGCCATCAACACATGTTCCTTGAAATAATTAACATACATCTACATACACTGTTTACACATACAAATACATGCTCACATATATTTTCTCTTGAATAACATAGGCATGCAAGCAAAGTTTTCTTAACATTCTAGTAGCCTAGAAGCACTACCCTCAAAGAATTTTCCTTTGACTAATACAAACAGGCATATGCTGTAATAGTTTTTTTTACGACAGTAGTCTAAAAGCATTACCTTCAAGACATTTTCCCTTGAACAAAACTTTTTGCTCCAAGCGGAACTTGTCCATGGCTTCTTTGGATGAAAAGTTGATTTCCCTAGACACAGCTCGACATTTCAATATTTTCTTGGGAACTCGGGCTGCAAGTTACAAACAAAGCAGTTTGTCTCTTTAACTCAAAGTCTTTTCTAACATGAAGGCAGGACACAAATATAATAAACAATGTTGGTCCATTGGAGCACTGCCCTTTCCCCTCCAGCTATTTGTTTAGATATGAGAGCTACACAGCATTCTAGTTGTTAATACTTCAGTTAAAGCCATGAAGACATTTTAGCATGCTCCATGTTTTGTCTCAGTTTGACTTTAAGCTCATCAGCAATAAAAACCATGTTCAAATAATAAGCATAGGTGACTTTAGTCTCTCTTACGTAATAGCTAAATACTCCTAATACTCTTTACTCTCTCAGTGACTGGTCAACATAAAAAGATGAGTCTATTATTACCATTATCATTAAATGTAACATAAATAGATGAGTCTATTATTACAAATACCAATAAATGTAACATAAGCAGATGAGTCTATTATTACAAATTAATACCAATAAATGTAAAAAACAGACAAGTCTATTATTACCAATAAATATAAGTTACAAGAGAGGCACCACTATACGCCTGGAAACATTTTAGACACTGCCAGGCTGTTTCATTAAAAACAGAATTATAACATAATTGCAAACACCCTGCATCATTTAATCAAAAATAAGCCATCACATTGCTACAAAATATTAAATAAAATCAGTCTTGATGTACTGAAACACTAATTTCAGTAGGGCCTGAGTGTTTGCTGCTGACCAGTCTTGATGTACTGAAAACACTCATTTCAGTCTTGATGTACTGAAAACACTCATTTCAGTCTTGATGTACTGAAAACACTCATTTCAGTCTTGATGTACTGAAAACACTCATTTCAGTCTTGATGTACTGAAAACACACATTTCAGTCTTGATGTACTTAATTCAGAAGGGTCTGAATGTTTGCTGCTGACCAACATGCTGTTGTGAACATTGTTTTGCTTAAGAACTTTCTGCTGTTCTTGGGGGTGGAACTGCAGAGTTACCTTGTTTTATTTCTTATTTTGAATTAAAAATAATTACCTTCATGTTCAGTCTCTGGAACAGACCTGAAAAAGACATGCCATAGCAATAATGTCTGCATTTATGATGTAATAACAGCTTTCATATTCAAGCTATATTTTACACTGGTTTTCATAATAATACTATTTATATCATGCCTTTCTCCAGCATCAGCCAGACTCAAAGCTTTACATACATAAAGGCACACGAGCACACCTTTTAGGACAGGCATTAATACTTGATTGATAGAGCACTATAGAAGTGCCATATAATACCACAGGGGATGAAAGATGTAGCAAGTTGTTCCCATGGGAACAATTCATTTGAAAAACTATAATCCTGGCAACAAATGGTCCAATCCACACCACAGTTCCAGTCATAGAATGGATGTAAGAGGTAGAAGTTTTTATTTTGTTTGTTTTGCTGCTCTTAGGGTTGCCTGCAGAATACCTCTCTGAAAAACCACAGTGAGTTCACAAGAAGTCGGAAGGGAAACTGTGTAAATCCACTGATATAATACTTTCAAGACATTCAACTGTTTATCATCCTTCGTGAGTCGCAAATCAAAATGCTCATATATTGTTTTAGTCTGGTGCTCTATGAATCTTCTGCAAAAATACTTCTAGAGCAATGTTATTAAAAGAGCTTGGGCTTAAAACTCTGAGCTCTTTGGTCACTTTATGTTTACAAAATAGCAATCAGAATTATACAGTAAATACCAGATCTCCAATGCCACATCATACAAATGCCAAGATTAGAACAGAATCTTACAAATAAAGCAGAGTGTGGCAATGTTTGTGAGTGTATGTGAGTGGGGAAGGGGTAGAGGATGAATTCTCACCAAATTTGGCAGAAATTCTGGCTCAGTCATGGGGTACATTTGGTAGGTATGTGTTTGCCTGGAGAATGTTTATATTTTATTTTTATTTTCTCCATTCTAAGATGTTGCTGCTGGCTTCAAATGCTTCACAATATGGATAAAATAAATAGGACAGTTCATGTTTACCAATGGGGGCTGGACGTTTTGAGTGAAGCTGCCATGTGGAAGCTGCTGTTTACCACTGAAGGCTGAATGTTTGGAGTATAGCCTCCATGTGATAATTAATCTTTACTAATGGGACTGGATGTTTTGAATAAAGCTGCCAGGTGACTTGCTCCTTACACTGAAAGACACTCCCCACCCCAAAACAAAATGAGGACAAAGGTCTAGTTATAAATAAGACATAATTCCCAATCTTTAAAAGCTTCAAGACAATATTCATAATATAACAGAGGTAATCTATAAGTATTATAGTCAAGATATAGTCTTCATTTAACCATTATAATAACTCACAAATTCAAGAAAAAGCAAACTGCTAGCATTAAGGTAGGGTAATAAAGCATACTAAAAGTGGAATTACTTCACTTATAAAACTTACATTATTTCCCTTTATGACAAATATAATATCCAAAACTAAATTGAGTCTGGAGTACAGAACTTGACAGGCCTTCTGGACCCTAAGAGTAAGGAACAACTGGAAAAGAGCACCAATAACAGTTACCATCACTTGTGGAGCAGCGACCCTCCTCCTGCACCTACCCTAACCCTAACAGTTACCAACACTTGTGGAGCAGCGACCCTCCTCCTGCACCTACCCTAACCCTAACAGTTACCATCACTTGTGGAGCAGTGACCCTCCTCCTGCACCTACCCTAACCCTAACAGTTACCAACACTTGTGGAGCAGCGACCCTCCTCCTGCACCTACCCTAACCCTAACAGTTACCATCACTTGTGGTGCAGCGACCATCCTCCTGTACCTACCCTAACCCTAACAGTTACCATCACTTGTGGTGCAGCGACCATCCTCCTGCACCTACCCTAACCCTAACAGTTACCATCACTTGTGGTGCAGCGACCATCCTCCTGCACCTACCCTAACCCTAACAGTTACCATCACTTGTGGAGCAGCGACCCTCCTCCTGCACCTACCCTAACCCTAACAGTTACCAACACTTGTGGAGCAGCGACCCTCCTCCTGCACCTACCCTAACCCTAACAGTTACCATCACTTGTGGTGCAGCGACCATCCTCCTGTACCTACCCTAACCCTAACAGTTACCATCACTTGTGGTGCAGCGACCATCCTCCTGCACCTACCCTAACCCTAACAGTTACCATCACTTGTGGAGCAGCGACCATCCTCCTGCACCTACCCTAACCCTAACAGTTACCATCACTTGTGGTGCAGCGACCATCCTCCTGCACCTACCCTAACCCTAACAGTTACCATCACTTGTGGTGCAGCGACCATCCTCCTGAACCTACCCTAACCCTAACAGTTACCATCACTTGTGGTGCAGCGACCCTCCTCCTGTACCTACCCTAACCCTAACAGTTACCATCACTTGTGGTGCAGCGACCATCCTCCTGTACCTACCCTAACCCTAACAGTTACCATCACTTGTGGAGCAGCGACCCTCCTCCTGCACCTACCCTAACCCTAACAGTTACCATCACTTGTGGTGCAGCGACCATCCTCCTGTACCTACCCTAACCCTAACAGTTACCATCACTTGTGGTGCAGCGACCATCCTCCTGTACCTACCCTAACCCTAACAGTTACCATCACTTGTGGAGCAGCGACCCTCCTCCTGCACCTACCCTAACCCTAACAGTTACCATCACTTGTGGTGCAGCGACCCTCCTCCTGTACCTACCCTAACCCTAACAGTTACCATCACTTGTGGTGCAGCGACCATCCTCCTGCACCTGCCCTAACCCTAGCAGTTACCATCACTTGTGGTGCAGCGACCCTCCTGCTGCACCCACCCTAACCCCTTTCCTTCTTCCCTCCTTCCATTCCCCTCTCCCATATTCCACAGATCTCAGTTCTCCCATATTCCCCATATCTCAATTTCCCTCATATTGCCCAGATTTCCATTCCTCTCCCCCCCAGTGCAAAACTACCTTTAAGTCAAAGCACTTTTCCTTTCCAAAAGTAACAACAAAATCCCAGCTCCACGTGTACAAAGCACAACATCCACAATAATAGGACACCAGGAACCCCTGCTTGCAACAGTCAAGAGGTGTAACCTGGTCTGGTTTGGCAAGGTGAACTAGCACGACACTTTGACAAGGCACTTTGGAGGGGGGTCAACGCCATGGTGGTCAGAAGAAGAACTGGCTTACAAACATTAAGCTGTGAACTAATTGTCATGTGCTGGACTTGCTCACTATCGCTCAAGACAGGTGTAAGTGGTGGGCTAATGACTTTCCAATCTGTATATCTGTTTCATCAACATCTTAGTCTACGAAAGTCATCTGAAGAATGACCTGGCATTCTCTAATAACTTCATAGAGACAGGCATAGGAATTTGTCTGTGTTGTGTGTTTGTGTTTGTAATGCATGGAGAACCTAGCTGTAGCTGGAATACTGCACCTTAAAAACTTATATCATTATATACAGCCGAGAACTCATGCTTTTCAGAGATGCTTTGTGTATGAGTTTTTCTGTCTTGTTAATGTCGTTTGATGTGCCCCTCTCTGTTTGTCTGCTGACATCTATTGGGTTGTGTCTGTATGTGTGTTATGTGCATTTTTTGTCTGTCTTACTTTGTGTATTAAAGTGCATTGAGCCTTCTGCTAAGTAGAGAAATTTGCTACATAAATTAACTTTATTTTTACTTTTTATTTGCAGCGTTGTCCATATTTGTTTAATGTAGTATATGTAACAATTTCTTGGTTTTTCCCTCTGCTGCTCATCCCCCACACTCTCCGACCCACTTCCTAAATCTCTGTTCTTAACAGGGGTGGGGTGGGGTGGTCATTTCGCCCTAAGACTATATTGCCTCACAGCTTGAGTTAAATCATCCCAGCTAAGTCCATATCATCCCAACACCAAAAGTCAAATAGTCCCAGGCCCAAAAGAGGAATTAATATTTGACATTAAAGACCAACCTGAATGGTTTGCGCTTTTTGCAGATATCGGTAGATATACGCAATATAAACCTAACCTGTAAATTGCAGCCTCCAAAACCCATCCATTAATTAATTATCTGCTAACAAAGTACGCGATTCGCACCTGTGATCAACGAGCGGCTTTAACAGTGTACTACGTCACACTAGTGCACCATTCACAGCACTGACAGCAGTCAACACCAAACAGAGAGAGAGAATGAGCGACAGTTGGAATTATTCGGACGTTAAAGTCTGCTTTTCTCATGCTAAAGTAGCAGTTTTTCAAAACCATGAGAAATACAGACTTTCAGCATCTGAATAACCTGAGCTGTTGCTCTCTCTCTGTTTGGTGTTGACAGCTGTCAATGTTGTGAATGGTGCACTAGTGTGACGTAGTACACTGTTTGGTGTTGACTGCTGCCAGTGTTGTAAATGGTGCACTAGTGTGTAACCCTAACCCTTATCAACTTTATAATCTCCGGGAGAGCTAAAGTGGCAGGGGTGCCCGCCGTGTCGGACGGCAGCACTGCTGTGTCCACCTAGGGAAGGTGGGGTTGAGGGGTGTCGCCCCGTCCTTCTCTCGCGGCTCCCCTCCGCCCTCTCGGACCCAAAACAAACCCATGGGCCAATCACCGCTAACTGGCCGCCCTACTGGCCAATCGGCCTTTAGCTGGCCTCTTGGCCACCTTCTACCACATTATTAGTATATATATATATAATTCATTACAAATTTTGGTAACATAAAATGCCAATTGTCAAAATAAATTTAATGATTGTAAATTTAATTATTGTAAGCATACTTACAGATCTTCATTTGACTGCCACAATATCTTTCCATTATCTGCATCTCGAAGATTCATCCAGTTACTAAGATTATACGTTAAGAATTCCAATAAAAGTGGATTTCAGTGAAACATGCAGGCCATAGAACTTTGATAAACAACTAAAGATTGTCAAATATAAGAAGAAAATATATTATCAAATGTGCGTATATGACTGTCCATTCAGTAGCACAGAAATATCGGGCATATCGGTCTTTTAAGTATGCACATACTAGATATAATTTGTCAGATGAACTCACAATTTAAGCAACTGAATTGACCATTAAAATAATTTACCAACCCCATTAATCTTCTAACAGACACTATGATAGTGAAGTTTACAGCTATTATGCAGTATTTAACAACGTAATACAGACTAGTAAGTGTGAGTTTGTCGGCATTTGCAGCAAAGAAAGCAAGGACATAGTGTTGTCTCATTTCTCTATATTCACTTAAAAGGATACAGTTTAAAACCTTTCATTATGTCTTCTGCTCTTGCCGGCATTTTAAATGCTACTGACTAATTCAATGCAATGGTCCCCCTACAAAAATAATATAAAACTGTGAAAGAGTAGCGTGGCGTCCCGTAGCCCAGCGATACACAACAAGCTAAGATGGCGGTAGCAGCACTTCCGGTGGCCTCAACTCTCACTTCCGGACTCAAATTTGGAAAGTTATATCGATATATATATATTGTTTGTTTAGTTATTTAATACTTTCTAAATAGTTTCAGAATTAATAGTGTGAATCTATGTGTGGTCTTTAGGATCTTTCTGTAGTCTGTTAGAGCAAAGTGTTGGCAGAAGTCTGTGAGTGACAGGCATTGGGGAAGCGGCTGGGCCAGGTTACCTTTAGGTTAGTATCTGCTGTCTCCGATGCCGATTTTACTGATAATTTTGATCAGTCTATAGTTATCTTTAATAGACGTTTTAAACTGCTACTCTACAAAAGTAAAAGATGTCGTAACTTGTTGTGGCGAAACAGTAAAACACTTTGTGCTCTTGTAATCGGTAGCAAAGTCAAAGAGTGGATTCGACCACCTTAAATCACATACATGTATAGGCCTACATGCACAAGAATGAGAAAGATCGACGTGCGCAGATCAAACAAAAAGGGACAGTCGATTTTACCACGTCCACGGGCCGATTTTACCACGTCCACGGGCCGATTTTACCAATCGATGACAGAAATTGATAATCACAGAAGTCACAAAAAGCCCTTTATTCCTTATGATCTACACTTTAATTCTGCTTGGTTTGCCATCTACATCGAGAGAGAGAGAGAGATGCGCAGGTTAACAGCGATCAAGTATGAGACAAAGTGTCAGCAAAGAGGATACTCTTTGGTGTCAGGTTGTGTTTGTCTAAGACCTTTCTGAGTTCTGCTCTTTCTTCTTTAAAAAAAAAAAATTATTTCCTGAGTTTTTGAGGCCGGGAGTTGAATTAAAACAATTATTATGATGAAACAATGTTAAACCTTACCTGTTCTGTTATTTTAGGTCTTTTTTGAGTTACTTTTACTTTTCCTAGGCAAAATATGTTTTATGCAGATTGTTTAAATGTTAATGTTTGACATTTTGGAGGAAGTCAGCAATCATTATATTAAATAGTAAGGAACTGAGAACACTTCCCTGAAGGATACTATTGTCAAGCAACACCTCTTTGGAGGTTTAGTCTTCACCTCTTACTGGTCTTTTCCTGAATGACCAGAAGGATTTAATTAATTGAACTACTTTGTTTGGCGTACCTAAGTAGTGAAGTTTCTGGAGGAGACCATTGTGCTAGATTATCATATGCCTTCTTTACTTCCAAGAATATTCTACACAAGTTCACTCCTTCTCTTGAATGGGCATTATTTCTTGCTGTAAGGCTGTTATGTGGTCCATTGTGCTACATTTATTTCCTAAAACCACTTTGAAGCATTTGGTAAGAATAAGATTCAGACCTGGGGCAGATCCTTGCCTTTTAGCTGTTAGGGCCTGCTCAAGTTCTTTTGCATGTATCCTGTTAGTTTGAAAGAATCACCTTAATTTAGAAGGGGTAAATTGTTTCTTTCAGCCTTTCTCTGTCGTTTTGAAGTCTGGTATAGGTTAGAATCTAAGCTAGTTTCTTGGAATTGTTCAGCCAAGAGGTTTTCTTTTTCTATGTTTGTTTCATATTTTAAATCATCTTTTCCCTGTAGCCCTGGTTATGTCCCAGTCATTTTCCACTTATCATTTAAGTTTGCATTTAATTAAATTTAGTGATTCTGTAAACCTGCACCATTTCTCTTTTTTGGCTTATCAGACAGCACTTCTTGCTAAAAACTTTGACTTTTTGTATTGTTCTATTGTTCTGTTACTTTTCCATATCTTTAGTATGTTTTTTATGTTTCTAATTGTTTTATCACATTGACCTGTGTACCTATATTCCTCTCAATTTCCTTCTGGTGTTGCTGGTTTGATTGCTTTAAGGATAGTATTTGTCATATTGTCTGTGTTGGTGTCTGTTTTCTTCAGGGAGCCATACATCACTCAGTTCATGTCAGTGACTAATATGGTTTCCAGTTAGTTCTTTTGGTGTTAATTCTGGAAATTTGCGGATTCAGATAATTTGACTAAGTTTTTGGCACAGAGATTATGATTGGAAAGAGGTCATTCCCTAAAGCGTCATCTTTGTAAAGCTCTCATTAGCAAATTCAGGAAGACATATAGATAGATCTACGACAGAATTTGAACTTCTAGTGTCCTGACAGGAAACGTGAGTGGATTGACTGTTATTTAACAAACAGCTATTTGTAATATCCATTGTATCCATTGTGTCTTCCAATGTTTTACCTCCTTTATCTGCTGCTGGCTTGTCCCCATACCATAGTGGATTTTTAGAATTATTACCAGTTTTAAGTTTGTTTTTTTAACCTAATGTCAACGGCAATTTTGGCAGTTATTATCTCCATTTCTGGATTTAGTTCTTGGATTATTTCAGTGACAGTCAACTCTAACATATATAGTTACTCCCCTTCCTTTTTGTGGTTTAGGTCTCCATTAAGTAGATTACTTATAATACTGTTTAGTGCCCTTCAGTTCCACTGCATAAACTTCCCCTGTTTGGTAGTCATTTTTAACTCTTCATGTACAGTTCACACCTGCAAGTGCGAGTGTCTTCATACCTACACCTCAGTTATGTTGATACATTGATATGGAATGAGTTAATCTAAAAGAATGCTCATCAACCCTGATAGAGTTTGGAGCATAGTTAAAAGCGCTGGCATTTGTTTTTCTTGTGGATTTTTATTTTATTTTAGTTTGTGCTTCATTTTCTTTATTTCAGGAAACTGCGTGAGGCAGCATGGAAGAATTCAGTGAGAGACCATTCAAAGTCTGGTCCGGAGACAGGTCCATCAAAAAATCTTTGACTGCATCTACATTAAGAGATCTTGTTCATAAAGGTGGGTTAAACAGTTCGCAATAATTCTTCATTTTTCCCTAGCAAAACTGTAATACTAGAGCGCTTCTTTTTTTTTTAAAGGAGGAGAGGAATGGCATAACTGGTGGTTAGTTTGCTCAGCTTTGAAGCATTAACCATTTGCGAATGAAAAGAAAATGTCAGCTGCAGCTAGGTACATCACCAGCTTTGGCAAGCCAGTGCTGATGTCTTATATCTTTAGAAATTGAGCTTCAGATCACTTGTATCCATTTAAGTGAGGGAATGTAACCTAGTCATCAAACTTTTAGCAAAATTGCCCTCATTTGGGAGTGGAACTACTTAGTGAAGTTAATTCAACAGGCTCACCAACTCCCTGTTCACGAGCCACTGGTTAAGTGAAGTTACCTAACCAACCACTGTAGTGAGAATTCACACAAAAAAGAAAAGTTCAGTCGGAGTGAAGTGAGAAACCTTCAGTGAGAAATATTAATAAAAAATGAAAAAGCAAGCAAGAAGCCATGGAAAGTCAAATTTATTCATTCTCACCAAATGATGTACCCCCAGTAAGTATTAGACAACAATTTTATTTTAATTCAGAAATGTTTGGGTAAGCCTACCTGACTCCCTGGTACTTTAGCTACTGTCTTCAAGGTAATAGTCTGGGTAAATGAGTTTCATGAATACAAACCCAGGGTTCACATTCATGGCCATCAGCAATTTACCCATGGGTAAAGTTACCCTAAATTGGGTATGGAATTACCAGGTTAAGTTTATGCAAAAAACCCCAGATTCACAAGTAGTTGAAATTACCAGACTGGCATAGCAGGAATCTCTCCAGAAAGGGTGTTGTTTGGTCAAAGGTAAAGTAGGAAGCCTGCAATAACCAAATGGTGTTCCAAAAATTATATGACAAAAATATTAATTTATTTTCATTTGGAAACAAAATGACTGACAGGAGAAAATGAAAGACCATGTTAGTTGCAACATTTAGTTTTGTTTTATATGGCATCTGCTACTTTCAGTTTATAAATTCAATAAATAATACGTACCAAAACTGTTTCTTTTTCTTTAATTGTTTTTCTCACCATTATCTCTTACAGGTTATTGAGAAATCAGTTCATACAGATGCACACTCTAAATCATGATGTGCCATGTTCACCTTACATGAGAGAAAGTTATCGTTTGAGGCCTCCATTGATAAATTATCAGTTGTTAAAACAATTTGGGTAGGCATCTCCTGAGGCCATGACCATGAGATTTTACTTGTTGTCTGCAAGGAAAATAGTTACCCACACCATGTAGGCTAACAGGCAGGGTAAATGTGTTTCATGAGTATGACCTAACTAGTAAACAAGGAATGCTTTAAACAGGTATATGTTTTAGGAAATTTGCATATCATACCGAAAAAGAGGTTAAAAATGACACACTTAATTATGATAGTGCTCGATGTGTGATAAAGTGCTGCCGATGTGTCTTCTAACAGGCTGCATGAAGCTTGGTTTGAAGGAAGAGGGTGTGCGAGTGGTTCTGGAAGCAGATGGCACAGAAGTTGATGAAGAAGATTACTTCAGTTTTCTTCCCAGTGATACAACGCTGTTGTTTCTTACAAACAATGACAAGTGGAGACATGAGAGTCCGGGTAAATTTGCTTCATTTATGGTCTTCAACAAATATTTACATGGTCTTCAACAAATCTTTACATGGAGATACATTTATGGTCTTCAGACAAATATTTAGATGGTCTTTAGACAAATATTTACATGGAGATACATTTGTTGAATTAACTTTCCATTTTTTCTGATGCTCGAAATGTCCATATTTTCATGTTCTGGTAAAAAACTCAGCCTCCCATTAGTATACTGGTTAATTGCTGGAGACCATAAATTTTTAGTGGATTGCTTTTCACTAAAGTTTATGGCTTTCAACAGCAATCTCTGTGCTTTCCTGAATGTTAGTGAGACAGAAAGACACTATCACATGACATTATAGTTTCAGGGATTAGTAATCATTCTTTAAATTGTCAGTTTCCTATGAGGGAGTTTTGTAGCTCAGTTGTAATCTACTTTCCACCGACATGGTGAGGCCGAAGGTCTTTGGGCACACATTTTCTGTTGCCAATACAATGAAAATCATGAGGTTTTTTTCCAGTCTGAGGAAACATGTGAGAGAAGCTCTGGCCAAAAGAAATCAGCCAACTAAGCTCTTGGGAGGATGGCTTGTAGTAGATAGCTGATCTTTTGGAGGCCATCAGACCGACAGTAAAAGCATGGCAAACAACAATTTATCGGAGCAAGAAGAGTAAAGTCTTTGTGCACACATTTTGTCACTAATACTGTGAAAAGCATAAGATCTTGGAGCTCACATTTTCTGTTTGAATGAGATATCTGTTCACAGTGCTGGTAAGGCTTTCCTCCTAGCATTCCATCTTAATCTTCTTAATGGTAGTCTAACCTTAGTTGGGAATCTAAGGGGAGAACCCCCCCCGATGGATCACCACCTTGTCGCGGTCGGGGGGCTTGTGTGTCTCGATGACCCTAAGAGCTATGCCGACAGGAGCGTCAGCTCCTAGCAGGGTCACCCATGTCGGACAGGTCGAAGGGTAGAGACCAGACAAAGAGTGATCCATGAGTGCTGAAGTCGGAGGTGGTGGGCCACAAGGCGCACTCTGAAACAACCACTCCACCACGCAACACTGCCTATATGACACTTGGAGACAGAATTGACAGAAATGGTGCTCGCCCTGTGAAGACCCGCCAGGCAGGTGTAGTGCCGGGCTCCGTGCCTCAAAGGAGCCCACCCTCAGCTACTGGAGGTACAGGACTGTGGGAACCTCCGTCCCCTAAGGGAAGAGATTTGGCCACAGTCGGAGACTCTGCTTAACAAACTGTACGGGCCAGCGGAGACTCTACGGAAAACCACCAGTTTCATCTCAAGAGCTGGCCTCCAGGTGTAACCAGGCGAACGACAAAAAAAAAATAAGGGGAGAACTGCACTTTCTATCAAATCTAACAGATCTATGGTAGAGCTGTACTTTCCGATTAAATAAAACAGGTCTCTGTGCTTTATCTTCCTTTTATCTTGCATCCAGCAGCTTTCCTCAAGAACCTGTCTTCTGGGTTATCCATCCTTGTTGCAAATGATGAAAAATTCTAGTGATAAAGTTGTCTGTCTCTTAAACTCTCGCTACTTGTCAGTGGTTCAGAAGTGAAGAAAGTAGAAGATATCAAACAAGTAATATGCGTCTGGGGGGAAACGAAAAGAAAAAAATACCAGACATGGTTAATATGCTTTTGTGGACAAAGTAGAAGAGACCAAACGGGAGTATTCATTCATGGAAAGGATAGAGTAGAAGCTACCGAACAGTGGAGTATTCCTTCATGGACAGGACAAAGTAGAAGCTACCAAACGGGAGTATTCCTTCATGGACAGGACAAAGTAGAAGCTACCAAACGGGAGTATTCCTTCATGGACAGGACAAAGTAGGAGAGACCGTAATATAGTGAGAAAAGCAAGTAAATTTGAAAGGCAGGCTGAACAATCTTGGCTTATTTCATAGGACTTTTCTGATCTTTCTTTTGTTCAGGGGTCCCACCTGTCAGACTACAAGTTTTTCATTAATTATGAAACATAGGACCATAATTTTCATCTCTCAAGGCAAAGAAGAATTTTTACTCCTGTGTAGCAGTGTGACAGGGTTCAAAGAGGGAGAAATAATCATCTGTATCAGTTAGGAATGGTTATTTCTCTTTGGTGTGCACCACGAAACAAAAGATCCCTTGCCAAGAATGGAAAGGGGAGAGAACTTGAGTTTTTCAAGCAAAAAGACATTCTTGAGATCTCAGTATGAATGATGGCAGCAGAAATCCACATCAGAATCACAACAGGGACAGTAGCAATAGCCAGGTTGAAAAGGCTTTGGCACAGTAGCACCATCGGGGATGCTACCAAGTATTGGCTATACAAGTCCTATTCAGTGACTTGGTACTTGCTGATACAGAAAAATAAAATCTAGGCATTCGAGATCATGTGCCTGAGGAAATTACTTAGAATTTCCTACATGTAACACAAGAACAACAAATATGTACAAAGCATGCTTGTGACTCAGAAGGGATTATATGTAAGATATCTTCTCCCTAGTCCTGTTTGCCCCCAGTGGAGCATAGGGCCGCAACCACATCACGCCAGTGGATCCGGTTCTGAGTGTCCTCCTTCAGTTGGGTCCATGTCATTTTGGCTGCCTCTGCCTCGCTGTGGACCAATCTCTTCCACATCTGTCTGGGTCTCCCAACCCTGCCCTTCCCCTGTGGGTTTCATTCTAGAGCTTGTCTCCTTACATTGTTGGCCGGCTTTCAAAGGGTGCGACCAGTCCAACCCTACTTGCGTTTCTTGATGTCTTGGCTGGCAGGCATTTGATTTGTTCTGTCCCACAGGTCTGCAGTGGAGATTTTTTCAGGCCATCTGATGATGAGAATGTGGCACAGACATCTGTAGACAAAAGTCTGAATCCTGTTGGGGATGGTGTTTGTCACACGCCATGTCTCAGATCTGTACAGAAGGACTGACTTTATGCTGGTGTTGATGTGAATCATGTGCAGAGATAATGCCTTGGAGTTCCAGATTGGTCACAGGGTGTGGAATGCAAGCCTGGCTTTATTTATTCGTCTGTTTATGTCTTCATCTGCACTTGCTGACTATGCTGCCAAGGTAGGTGAAGCGGTCAGCCTCTGTAATACATTCCCCATGTAGTTGGAGTGGGGCTTCTTGCTTGTTGTTGATCAGCATTACCTCCATCTTCTTGGTGCTGTCTTCATTGCTTCTTCTGAGAGCCAAGCATGCTTGGTCTGTGCATGTTGTTGGTTGTGGGACAACAGGCTGATGTCCTCCACAAAATAAAGATACTTGAGTTGCATGGTGAAGGTCCGCTGAATGCCTGTATTGCTGTCAGAGGTTGTTCTTTTAATGATCCAGTTTATGATGATCAGGAAGATTGTCAGTGAGAGCATGCAACTTTGCCTCACTGCAAAGGGTTCAGTCAGCTTCCCTTTGTGGATTACCATGTCAAGTCCTTGTACAGCTGCTGGATGATGGTGATGAACTTTGGTGGAACTTTTAGTGCTACATCAACTTCCAGATGGCCTCCTTGGCTATAGTTTCAAATGCCTTCTCAAAATCCACAAATATCATGTAGAGGGGGGACTGCTGTTTGATGGACTGTTCAATGATGATTTGCAGTGTAGCGATATGATAAAAAACCTGCTCGTCTCGGGGATTCTTCAGTTTCTCCAGGATGATTCTGGTTAACACCTTTATTATTTAGTAAACAGACTTATTTCTTGATTCATTTCTCTATGCAGTATGGTAAAGTTGTGTATATGTATTCTGTTTATTAACTCTTGTTCCTACAAACAAGTTGCAAAAAGGATCAGAATAATAGAAACTGTCATTTTCAAAGATGTTATTTCTTGCAGAAGCAATATCTCGTGATGAACCAGATTCAGCTGATGGTAGCACCAAAAAACTGCCAAGCAGTCATGAAATGGCAGCTCTACTGAAGGGCGATATTTCACGTATAATTAGCATGTCTGATGAGGATTTACAGGTAATTTATCACCTTTTTTCTGTAGTATTATTTCTTATTTAATATAAGTTGCAATTATAAAGTCTTTATAATAGATAGTAATGCAAACATTAAATAAAAGTAATGTAAAACACATTCGGTTCCCATGTGTTTTGCTTGAACCAGCTTAGAGAAGGGAGGTTGAGTGTCCACAGAGAAGGGCTGCATTTGCATTTATGCAAAATCTGGGTATTCTGGTGTGCTAAAAACGCCCATAGAAACAGAGCTAGGAATGCTCTAGGAGAAGAGGCGGTGAAAAAAAAAAAAAAGGAAGATGTTTACATTCAGTTGATACCATAGTATGCCAGAGAAACGAGATATGTCAAGAGTTGGTTGTGGGATAATTTGAAAGATGCACACCAATGGTCTGGTGTTAGGTTAATGCTAACCCAAGCATGCAATTTGAAAGATCCACACCAATGGTTCTGCTCCCTTTCTTTCCTCACCCAAAAAGTAAAAAGAAAAAGTAAGTCTTGTAGCCTAATTGTCATGGAAGTTGGGGGGATTGTAAATAGTTACATTTACATGGTTATCCAATAAAGCCTAATCCTTTTTATCTGCCACCCTTAGTCTTTGAAAAATAAACCATTTATTGCTAGATAGAACATTTTTCTCTTGGTGGCTTGAGCAAGCTTTGAACCTTCGGCATTCGGCTCCAAATTTAGTATCAGTAACCACACAGCTACTGAGTAGATGTACTGTGAGAATGTGTTACTTTGATGTTTTTTGTGAATGCCCTTGCATGCTGACTGCAGGTTCTAGCAGATGCAGATACTACAGAACTGGCCCGAAATCTTGGGGAATCCATGGTATATGCACAGTCCTTACAGGAAGCATGCCAACGCCATCTTGATGACCGGGTTCAGACAAGAGAGGCCATTGATTTGCTGCGTTTGTACAGCAAAGCTCACTCCATCAGTCCATACGTTGAGACAGAAAGTACCAAAAAGCGTCGCCACAGCAGGGACATATCATCATCTTCGTGAAGCCCTTAAAGGCTGAACTTGTATAGCGTGGAAGAATAGGCTGCATGCATTTCAGGCATGAAAGCTCCCTCATATGATCAGCTAGCAAGTTCTTTTTTTTTTTGGCTGCAGACCAGATTTCATGGTGGCAAGCACCAGCATAAGTCTGTGTAGGACTCCATACCATTTTGTGTAAGAAAATTGGTTGTTAATTGAGGTTTTAAATGTGACTGACCACTTGCTGGAAAAGATGCTCGTTTCAGCTAGATGAATATCATTAAGCAGTAACAGCCGCTCATTCAGCTTGATGAACATCATTAAGAGTAAGTAGTAACAGCCGCTCATTCAGCTTGATGAACAAGTGTAAGTAGTAACAGTTGCTCACTCACTCTCTTGAATTCCTCCATTCTTAGTGGTGATGATGTCATTTTGTACTTGCTGATACTTTTTTATTTCTGTGTGAACAAATTGTAAAGGGTTCATGATCTTACAGTTGCCAGACACTTCTTCCGTCACCCTTTTGTTTTGTCCATATGTATATGATTTATATTTATGTGTCAATATGTATATGATTTCACACTTCAGATGTTAATTTATGTTCATGTCATGCATAAAAGCCATTTTACTGCCATTTTCAAATTCTAATAATGGTGTGATCTGCATTTTGGATAAAATTAAAACTGAATTTTTTGTAAATTACACTTTTTATACTGTTTTCAAATTGTGTTCCTTTATGTATAGAGTGTGATAATAAACTGAATGAGTTTCCATTTTTGATGCAAACAAAACCCAGTCACCTTTATTGAGTCATCCAGAAGTATATTTACTGGGACACCTTTATAGGGTAGTCCAGACATACATTTACTGGGACACCTTTATTGAGTCATCCAGAACTACGTTGACTGGGACACCTTTATAGGGTAGTCCAGACATACATTTACTGGGACACCTTTATTGAGTCATCCAGAACTACGTTGACTGGGACACCTTTATAGGGTAGTCCAGACATACATTTACTGCGACACCTTTATTGGGTAGTCCAGAAGTATATTTAATGGGACACCTTTATTGGATAGTCCAGAAGTATTTACTGGGACACCTTTATTGAGTCATCCAGAACTACGTTGACTGGGACACCTTTATAGGGTAGTCCAGACGTACGTTTACTGCGACACCTTTATAGGGTAGTCCAGAAGTATATTTACTGGGACACCTTTATTGAGTCATCCAGAAGTATATTTACTGGGACACCTTTATAGGGTAGTCCAGACGTACATTTACTGGGACACCTTTATTGAGTCATCCAGAACTACGTTGACTGGGACACCTTTATAGGGTAGTCCAGGCGTACATTTACTGCGACACCTTTATTGGGTAGTCCAGACGTATATTTACTGGGACACCTTTATTGGGTAGTCCAGAAGTACATTTACTGGGACACCTGTATTGGGTAGTCTAGACATACGTTTACTGGGACACCTTTATTGAGTCACCCAGAACTACGTTTACTGGGACACCTTTATAGGGTAGTCCAGACATACATTTACTGGGACACCTTTATTGAGTCATCCAGAACTACGTTGACTGGGACACCTTTATTGGGTAGTCCAGACGTACGTTTACTGGGACACCTTTATTGGGTAGTCCAGACGTACGTTTACTGGGACACCTTTATTGGGTAGTCCAGAAGTATATTTACTGGGACACCTTTATAGGGTAGTCTGGAAAAAGGGTATTTACACATAATCTCTCAGGTCTGCATTACCAAGTTAAAGCATAGCCTGGAAAAAGGGTATATATATATATATAGCGCGTAAGACCTCTACGTACGAGTGAACCAACATAAGTAAATCAAGATACGAGCAAACAATTTGTGGAAATGTTCTTACTTACAAGCAGAAATTTGATATATGAGCTTGAGTTATTTATATGTCGTTCCATAAAGACATACAATAAGTATGTAATCTTAGTGAAAATCTCAATGTTTCAAGTTAAAAACAGCGTAAATAGTGTTTGTCTCATCACCTGATTCATTCAGCACCCATCTGCTCTCCGGCTCCCTCCCTCCTCCTCCATCTGCCTACCCCAGTAATTGCCAATGTTCATCTCCTCCAAGGTAGGATTGATATATATATATATATATCAAGTTCTTTATTATTTATATGATATTATTGTGTCATTAATATTTACTATACAGTACTGTATATTATACCGTATTTACATACAAATTGTGTTGTTGTGGAAGGGCTGGAACACATTAATCCTATTTCCTTTACTTTATATAGGAAAAATAGTTTTAATATACAAGTTTTTTTACATGCAAGCTCGGTTGTGGAATGGATTAAACTTGTATGTAGAGGTACTACGGTATATATACACAACTCTCATAGGTCTGTAGTACCAAGTTAAATAAAACATAGCCAAGAAAAAGGGTGCGCATGTACCCGCAATCTTCTCTTTCTCAGGTCTCAAGCACCAAGGTAGATAGAAAAGCATATATCAGAAAAAAGGGTACATACAGTCTCAGGTCTGCAGTATCAAGTTAAAAAAGCATATATAAAAAAAGGGTACACACACACACACACACTCAGATTTGGAGGACCAAAGTTAAATAATAGTATCAAATACAACTGGATATTGTACATTTCTTAAATTGGGATTTTTGTTGGTGTTATTACCTCATCCGAAAGCCACTGTAAGGTGTGCAGGTGACAAGCTGTGGAAGGTAGCTTCAAACAGAAAACACTTCGGCAAAGAGTTTACTATAACTAATGACTGCTGCAGCAAGTGGTTAGAATCATTAACATAGAAAACACTTCAGCAAAGAGTTTAGTGAAACTAATAACTGCTGCACCACCAAGTAGTTAGAATCATTCACATAGAAAATGCAGAAAGTACATCAACAAAGAAAGTGAAGCAAATGAATAGTTTTTGTGTTGTATAAAATCAACTTAAAAATGTGAATGACTCAAATATCTTTTTATTACTGACAGATATGGCATGTCTCATTTTTTATCCATGATGCTGATATAAAAGCCTCCTCTCCTGGCTTTCTCTAGTTCTTCTTGTACAAAGGCTTCTGCTGAGAAGGAGTCTCCCCAGTGCCTAATCTGATCAAGTCTTGCTAGAAAAGCAGCCTTTTTCTTCTGTCTAAGTGCATGTCGCTGTTTGCTCAAGGTGAAAAACATTCGCTTGCGAAACTTTTTCAGAAGATGTCGTTTCATTTTTTTCCTTCTTATCTTCTGAATATGTCTGGCTTCTTTGGGAACCACTGTTTGCACGTTGGGTTCCTCAACCATAGGATAGAAGTCATTGCAGTCAGGCTCAATCTGGTGAATGTCCTGAAGAATATTCTGACA
This sequence comes from Marisa cornuarietis, assembly GCA_004794655.1. Classification (NCBI taxonomy): domain Eukaryota; kingdom Metazoa; phylum Mollusca; class Gastropoda; order Architaenioglossa; family Ampullariidae; genus Marisa; species Marisa cornuarietis. The sequence continues at coordinate 260,647 of SMMW01000161.1, forward strand.
TTGGGAGCCTATCATGCCAGTGGACAGTTGCCATAGCAATAAATGTGAAAGTGATGGGGCTGGATGTATGAGCTGAGCTGGACATATTTTGAAAAGAGGAAGTCTGGGAGTGCGAGCTGGGTGAAGACTCCCCACAACAAGATAAGGAAGACTGTTTGGGGGCTGCAAACTATTGGTAAGAATGTTGACAGTTCTGACAGATTCAACTGCTCTAGTCAATTTGTACTGCACACAGGCACCTACAGACTTCACATGATGGTCTGGAGTCCATGATGCATAGCCTTGACTGCAAATGCCTGTAACAGAAAGAAAAGTGACAATCTATGCAACGAGACTTAGTTGTAACAAGAAGAAAGTGACAAGCTGGGTTAGGCAACAGGAAATGCAAACCCCACATGCTTACTACTCAGACCAAACGTAAGGCAACCTGATCCAAAACAATGATAAATTACTGGTCCACAGCTACAGTCTCACAGCCGTACTATGGTCATAGACCCCTTTCTTGCGATGTCCGCCAATACTGGCATGGCACTTAATAATAATGATGATGAAGATTTGTACAGCGCATATTCACACTCATAGAGAGCATGCTCTTAGCGCTTAAAACGGAGAAGAGACATGGACTAAATGGACAGAACATGGAAGAATAAATGACAGTACTGACCACAAACAAAACAAAGATAAAGCACAAAAGGCATCAAGTAACAGGAACAGAGAAAATAGTGATTCTGCAGAGAAAGATGGGGAGAAAAGTAGCAAGAGTGGAAAGGGGGAGGGTAAGAAGGACTAGCAAAGAACTAATCAATCAGAGACCCAAAGTAAAACAAGCTCAGAAATAGCCATACACTTCTGAATAAATATGCATCAGACATAAAGAAACTGAGCATACTCTGGTGATCATACTGGCAAACAAGATTACCAAGTAATTCCGCAAAACTCTTGTCATTGCGTATTGTAGGAAAAGAAATTTAATAAATCCAAAGGCTGATTCAATGCCATATGTACATCGTTTGTCTGCCTTTTATATGCCTAGTGTCTTGTGACAATTATGCATTACTCTATAAGGAAAGCAAAAATAAACAAAATCAAGACTTAAGCTTTTTCTTCATTAACTATTGCTCAGGAGTAAATGTGCATATGTATGCAAACTGCAGCTATTTGCTCATGTACTCTGGCTATTTGTCTAGTTCACTCTTCTGTGAGCTGAACTGAGTTGTTCTGTAAAAAATATATTTGTGGACTAGATTGTGCGGGAAAAATATATTTCTCGACTAGACCATGTACGATGGAGAAAAGTGTGAACAAATCAAGATTCAACAATGGATACACATCAGTGGTTCTACAATTATGAGTTCATAATAATTCGGAAAGAAAAGTTTGCATAATTTTTATATACTGTCATACAGCTGTATTTAGTTTATTAACAGGATTTGTCTTTATGTTAATTATATTTCCTTATTTCTTAAATTATCTTTCTTGCTTATCTGGGTGCAGTTAGTTGAGTTAGTGCTGTTGTGAAGCTTAACAAAGCATTCTATTGCGTGAATCGATCAGTTACAGTCCTCTCTCGTCTTTATTATGTCACTATTACGCTTGGTGTGGTCTGTAGGTGGGAGGGTAACGGGGAAAAAACCCTAAGTGGATAAGCTTGCCACTTTTATTGTGTGGAAGGAAGGCATGTTGCATGTGATGCACTTTTGGTTAGGTTATAAATGTTAATTTATCCCCAAAAATCATTCTCTACAGATTGATTGGCATTGTTGCTTGACTTGTCAAATGAGTGCTAAATGTTTTGGTTGCATTTCTGCTTGCACATGCAAATCTGACGAGTCTTGAGTAAGACCACAACAATCATTAATAGTAATTTGTAAGCCTAGGTTTATTGTTTAAATTTTCAGTTAAGAAAAAAAAGAGTTAAGCCTAAACGTATTATTATCCAATATTTTTGTTGATAAATGGTTCACTTGACTTTGTAAATCTTTCTGGAGTTTCCACACTATTGTTAAGTGTACGAATAAGGAAAAACTGCTGGAGAGAAGAAAATTAGAGAGAATGTTAAGCCATAGTTAAAGCAAAGACAATAGTCTTTATGCTTTGGACGAAAAATATGAAAAGTGTATATAGAAAAAAAGTGAACAAGTTTCTGCTTACCTGCATCAAAGAGACAACATTTTAAGCGAATGAAGGCCTGTGTGACTTTTCGCTGAATCCTGTTTGTAAACCTGGACAAATATTGCAGTTTATTTTCATGAGAACTTGATATTAATGTTGATACTGACACTGAAGAGAAAACTGCACTGTGCATGTGTCTGTTACCACTCAACAATGGAGAGACATTCTGAGAAAGATCAGAATTTATTGGCTATGTAACATTGTCCAAGCAACATGTCTTAATGGCCACCACTTTCTCAATAATCATCAATCACTGTCGCTACTATCTACATGCCTATGTACACACACATTTTCTCATCTTATGCATATATATATATATACACACACACATATACACACTTGAATACATTATAAACCACTTACATATTACACTACCACAACTAACTACATGCATAAGCATGTATGTGCTATACTTGCATACACTGATGGCATAGTACATTTGCTTACACCAGCATCACATGGCTTGCACTGGCATCAAAGAAACATTTTCCATGATCTACATAAAATAAGGGATGCCTTTGGTACTTCTTTAGCTAATAACGTAGGATTTTAAAACAACCATTTTCATCAAATTCACTTTGTTTCCATTTATTTGATGTACAGTAGAATATTGTGGTAACAATAATCTCAAACTGAAGAAGTGAATGAAATAAGATACACAGATCTTTCTTCTTATTTACTAATACACTATCATCTTTCACTACTAGTCACTATAAACAGACTGTATCAGAACCCGTTCCCTCTTTGCTTAGTTACTAATATGACACCATCCTTTATTATTACTAGTTACTACAAACAGACTGTATCAGAACCCATTCACTCTATGCTTATTGACTAATATGACATAATCTTTCATTACTAATCACTATAAATGACTGTATCAGAACCCATTCATGATATGCTTGTACCTTTTACTTTCAGCGAGCTATGGTAGGCAGCTGATAATAATATTACTCTGCTGTCTTTATACTTTGTTTGACATTTTAGGATTTTAGAGATTGTCTGCTATTCTCTATTTTTTTTTACACATCTGATAATATAATGAAGTCACTATGAAAAAAAGTAGCCTCCATGGCTCCATCCATTGCTGTCTAGGTGCTGTTGGCCCTCCTAATGTAAAGTTGTTCCAAACGGACTGGGCATGCTGAGAAGACCTGCTTACCATTGCTCAAGACAGGCCTAGGAGTCAGGCATTGTCAGATGCTGCATCTGCCAATTCCTGTCCCCTTCCCCCACAGCCAGTACTGGCAGCTGATACCAGTGAAGGGATGAATAAATGAATGGAGCTGTTACAGCAGTGGGTGATGATGAGCTGCATTTGATTACAACAGTTCTTCGTGCTCTTCACCATTTATTTTGGCAAATATTTCTGTTCTTGGGAATCGCATATACATGCTCAGGCACAGGACTAACTATGGTGGTATAAAGTGCTCTTTAAAAGGAACAATCTCTGAAACTACTGCTCAATCTCATGATCCTGTTTCTGTTGAACGTGATTTTGAAATGCTTTATAAAACTATACAGCCTATCTTTAGTCGGCGTGTGTGTGAAACTAGGCAACCAGTGTGTCGTGTAATACTGACCTATACTTATTTTGGGCACAGATGGGATATAGATGGGATATATTGTCGTCTGCTCACTCCACTCAACTGTCCAAATTTACCTAATACCCTAACCCAAACCCTACGCCCAACGCTATCACTAACCCTAACCCCAAATCTCTGAAAAAATAGCATAGACCGGCCTATGACGTAGCGAGTTACTTTATATCAAAGTTCTGCCGACATTTAACTGACGTTGTCTTTCCGCTGAATTACTTACATCTCTTGTTGTCGCTAAGGTATGAACAAGGTCACACAGCTGCCCACCGCGGAACCGGAAATGGAGGCGGAGATAACTCGATATGGTAAACATAGAATAGCTTCCCCTTGTGAACGCGAGCTGGGTTTGTTGACCTTTGCTTGCTGAAAGAGGCGACGATAAGAGAAACAAGAAACTCTTGCTCACCTGCAGCATATCATATTTTCAGTACACGGTGAGTGCATTTCGTCAAGTATGTTTTTTTTTCAAAATCACAGATTGTTCGACTATATTCAAGCTACTATGCCACTGGGTAGCCTCACTGTCCATGCGGCAAACACGTTCATTTTCACAGGGCAGTGAGTTTATGAAATAAAAGCATTACGTATGGCTGTTCCAAACAAGGCACTTCTTAGTCACAGCATGTCATTAGGAAAGGAAATTAAAACATGTTGTGAAAATTAACTTCTGTATTTCAATTTCTACAAACCACATTACAGAATTCATAGAGAAATCAGGAGAAACAGACATTGCCACACTAGTGAATTACGCACCCTCATTCGTACCCACTCATCCTTTGCACTCATGCGTAAGAGACGATCGCGAAGACATAGATATAAGAATTATTGTGTTAAAATGTCTTGGCCTTCGTCCCATTAAAAACATCAATTACCAGATTGATAGCGTGCAGCTGGTGTAGATGAGTCATTGTGATGATGCTTATAATAGGGCCTACATATTTGTGTAGGCCCTATTTGTAGGGAGGAGTCTGTAAGATATTGGATATCAACACAATAAAAACTTATAAACTATAGAAAAATCATTTAGAAAATAGCTGAGTTTTTAATAATAACTAAAATGTGGCATTTATAAGTAAAATTTTATTACAATTTACATTCAGCAATAGAATACCTTGAAAATTAGTGTGAAAGACACTCTCTTATGATGACCATTTTGTTTGTCCATCGTCTGACAGTTTTCTAATTTTATTTCTTTTTTAGGTTTGAAAACCTAAGCAGCTATCATGGCTGCTCGGAATTTTGTGGAGGGTGAATGTGGGGGTGCCAACCCACTCTTGAAGCTGACATCACACTTAATGCAAGATAAAGCTTACCAGCAGGTAATACTGCCACTTTGTATTACAGGATTCTGACAGGCTTATGGGGTGGGAAAAAAGTTAAAATATCAGGTAAATATTGATGATTCAAAACTCTGGTAGTCAGGGAATTAAAAGAATCTTTTAAATGTCAGGAGAAGAGCAGTCGTTTACGTATAGTGACTTCTGATAACTGCTTGCAGAGTGAAAATAAAAGCAAACACTGCATGAGTATTAGAAATATAGTGTTTATGTTTATGGTTTGAATAAGTTAGGAGGGTTGTCAGAAGGCTAGAGGTTATAAAGGGTTTCAAGTTCAACTGATCTGTTTATCTGGCAAAATGCTGGTGAAAACTGCAGGCCAAGCCAGTGGTGACAGTGTAGGGAGAAGGTAAGGCTGCTATTAAAAAAGTAAGCAAAATTAAAAAAAGGAAAAAGTGGGAAGAAGACGACACAGGTAACAGATCTTTTATTTTATGTCTGCACTAGTGTGGGTCTCTACTTCACAGGAACAGTTTTGGCAATTTCAATCAAATGACTTCTTCAGCTGCCAATTATAGGATTTTTCAGAACTTTTTGTTGCTTTTTAATTTTATATATTACAACTTTCTTCCATTTTTTTCTCCAATTGATTTGCTCAAGTGAATTATTCCACAATGCAACCGGTCAGAGAAGATAAAGGGACTGTGACCAAACTGTCATAACTTTGCACAAGTATCACACAAAGACCGACGATACCCAAGCAGACCATGCATTTTGCCATTATTCAGACCAAAATGTCAAGAAAATGAAAACTTGAAGAAAACAAACTTATGGGGTCCTACGCCTAATGATATATTATTGACACAAGTTTGCAGATTGTTTAAAAAGTATTATTTGAAAATTATTTACATGGAAATGTTTCCATGTAGAAATTTGTTAAAACTTTGTCTACATATAATTTTACTTTTTATTGTAAGTTTAGAAACATAGACATGTTTTGTTAATGTTGAGGGAAATGTGAAAATTTGTATTGGAAATATCAGGTTAAGTCGGGGAATTTGTAGGATCCATATCAGTCTATAGCTAACATTATCATTGAGTGGTGTGTGTGGTATTTTGCTTAAGTAATATGAAGAAAAGTGCTGTACTAAAAAAATTTGACTCTTGAGTTGATATTTAGATGTGTTGCAGAAGGCAGCAAACATTGACTTTCACAATAGGTATTGCATGTACATAGAATAAAGTCACGACACAGAGTCATATGCATAGTCCTATGTCCTTTTTTTTTTTTTTTTTTTTTACAAAATGTAAACAAGTGCCTTGAAACTGCCCAGACTATAATATTGGAGAGCCCTACAAATAGCAGACGTTCAAACATTATATCATTGACCCATGCAGGGGCCTACTTAACTAACATTTGCAAAAATCACTTAGTAAAGACTATTTATCAAACCAAATCATAATTGCAAATGGGGTCAGGTCTGGTTCTGAACATCTATAAGATAGATTATGGAAATCATTGCTTTTTTCAGTGGGGTAAAGATTAGCCTTGAATGTTCATCAATGAAGTAAACATTACTGTACTTGCAGCGTGCAGAGTTTACTGTCCCACCAAAATGTCAGGCTAAAGTTCTGGACAATGCTGTCGCAACTTCTTACACGAGACACATCTGCAGTAGAAACAACAGTAGGGGACACACAGTCGCACACCGGTTAATCCAAACCCTGGTTTGGCAGCGCTCCAGAGGGCTTCTGAGAAACTTTAGATGAATTTATTGCCTGGTGCAATGACAATTTCTTAGAACTTAATGTGAGTAAGACCAATCAGACTGTCAATAATTTCCATCAGAATTCTCCATCAAGTTCCATAACTCTCATCCATGACTAGGAGGTGAAAATTTTCGATGCATTTAAATAACTGGGCACCATCTTCAACGGAAAACTTGAATTGTGTTGTATAAACCTGCTTTAAAGGTGTTGGGGAAGAGTGACCTTCAGACAATGTTCAACCAGCAGACACTTCTGCAATTCTGTGTAATGACGTGATTAAGTACTGACGCCCAAGGGAGGGTCATTGCATGGCTGCAGAGGGTGTAGGTGTTCAAGAAATTGGCCACCGATTGGGAGTTGCTCACTCTGTCATTCAAACTCTACGAGAACACTACGATGCAATGGGAAATGTTGCAGAGTGAAGTGTTGCCTGCGATCAGCTACCACACAGCAGGACAGGTTCATTTTTCTGTCAGCTCTAAGAACAGCTACTACCAACACACTCAGGGGACAGCTGTAACCAGCCACCAACGTAGGTCTCAGTGACCAGACAGTTTACAACCAGCCAAGGGAGAGCAGTCATTGGTCAAGGTAACCCGCTGTCCACCCTGTCTTGACACCTGCACACTGCACTGCTCGCCTTGCAAGGGCATGATGCCATCTGGCATGGACAAGGCAATAGTGTGCTGTAGTCCTCTTCATTGCCGGGTCCTTCCATGATGGCGGAACCTGCGTCTGGAGATAACAGGAAGAGCGTTACTACAATCCCAATGTGGTAGAGCATAATTGCTATGGTGGTGGATCCATCAAGGTGTGGGGTGGGATGTGGACGGCCTACAGAACTCCCCAAGGCAACCTGACAGGCATGGCATACAGCCATAACATTTTATAGCCTCTGGTACTGGCAGCACTGCATGCCATTGGACCAGGCGCTGTTTTTCAGGATGTCAGTGCCAGACCACACAAGGCCATAATTGTCAGTAACTGCAGCTGCACCAAGTCAACCACATGGACTCGCTGGCCTGTTCCCTAAATCTGAATTCCAATGAACATCTGTAGGATGTCCTGGGACAACGACTTAGAGCACCCCCCCCTCCCCATTGTTTTAACCAGTATATGTGGCATGCTACAAACATTACATTAGATTAAAATGTATTAGAAACATTTAGAACCATTATGCAAAGCATCATATTTACATGAAGAGAGTTTATCAAAACAGTAACATTTCAATAAAAATAATTTCCTAACTTGGGAGGTTTTGACTGCTTGATTCAGAGGCCTTATTTGCAGGTCTAATAGCTTACAGGCACACTATTTTTCACAACCTTCATGAACATGGTTCTTAGCTGTGATAACTGCCTTTGTCTAACCCTTTCTCACAATAACTTGCATTATCATTTTTTGTGATGATTATTGATACATTACATTCATACTTAAACATGGAGTCTAAACCATTTCTATTGCATTCCACGTGTCCATGACTATGTTCCAATACTCATTTTCAGAAGTCGCCCTTAGAAACGACTTAATTTGCATTTGCCTGTACTTTGAAGTGTGTGATCCTGTTCATGCGTGGTTTCCAGGAGGTGGATTAGATTGTGATTGTGTTCATTGTAGCAAGTAAGTTATATTGTGCTGGTGTAAATTGCAGGAAGCATTCGGACAGGGACAGAGACAGCAACCACAGCATGTTCAAGTAAGTATGATTGAAGTAAAGGTAAAGGTGGTTAGGATTAGGTTTAGTATGATTGGGTTAAAGCTAGTCAAGGTTAGAGTTAGAAAGATTGAAGTAAAGGTAAAGATAGTCCAATGACCTAATGCTCATAGGCTCATAGAGCCCTCAATTATCTTGGGGTAAGGTTTTTGTGAGGACGGTGCCCATCTCATCTCACTGCCTTACCTTGCCTAGATTTACCCACTCCACAGTTGGGTCAGCATGCATCACATGGGTATCAAACTGGTTCATATACACACTTTTGGGTTTGGATGCCATTGCTGTGAGTACAGAGCTGTTCATAATAGATCCAGATATGTTTATTAATTTAATTTCTACAACTGTTCTTTATAATGGCCATGTCTTAACCTAATGGAAACAAGTGATGGGTCTTTATAAAGGAACCCCAGTAATCATATCTGGGGGTCTTTGTGGGTGGTAAACACTGTAATATAGTTCTTGAACAAGAAATATGTAAAACTGGTAATGATTAACTTGGCTAACAAATTCTGTCATCAGTAGTTGAATTTTCATTGACTGTGGTCAAATTGACTTGCAGCTGCTTTTGAATTGAGTCGTTTTGTGTCATGGATCGAAGACCAGTGCTGGGGCCAGTTGCACAACGCGTTTCTAAACCTTAAAACTGTTCTAAAGAAGCAAAATCTCTTTTTAGCCATTTTAATGCATTGCAAAAGAACATACAAATATTGTACTGACAGGACGGAAAGTCAGACTTAAACAACTGTATCTTACTTAAAGCAGTTTTAGTTTTAAAAATTCTAAAATTGTGGTTTGCACTTTAAACTAATTATCTAAAAAGAGTTAAGGCCTAAAAGTGTTTAAAATTAGAAATGTGTTGTGCAACTGGCCCCTGGACTCTAGAAAAAGGAATGGAAGAAGGCAACAGGGGAAAAGGGCTATCAGCTGCTGAAGACCCTCACCAAGACAGGTCAACACGACTTCAGTCATCGAAGACAGCAATGGCCATCTCACAGAAAGCAGTGCTACACTAAATTGATGGCTGAATATTGCAATGACCTGTACAACTTCCAGTTGAAAACAGATGCTAATTTCCTATAGAGAGAAGTCACCTCCATTCATGCCTCAGATGAGTTGCTGAAGCATGGTGGGGAAGAAACAACAAACTCACTGCTCAGTGCCACTCACTGCTCAATGCCAGGGAATCTGGGATTGCAAAGACTGGCCCAAAGAATGTATGCAGTCGCTTGTCATACTCTTTTCCAAAGAAGGACACAGCATGCAATGCCAAAACTACAGAAGAAGACTGAACCATTTGAGATGATGTGCCTCTGGAGATTTCCTGGTCATTTCATGAACTGGGCACAGGACTACATTTGTAGCTGACACCTTAGCACAGTGGTTTTCAAACTTTTCCAGACGAGTACCACTTTCGAAAATTCCAAATGACTGAGTACCACTTCCCAACCCTACCCCCTACGAATATATATACTAGTCTATGACTTAGTCTTAGGTTTGCCAGTATTTAGTATATGATTTGGTCAGTAATTAATTGTTAATATGATAATCTCCACATATTTGTCACAAGAAAAAAATGCGTTCAAAAATGAAAGAACTTGATAGTTTGCAGATAAGCAATGAAACAGTGCACTGAAAACTGTTCAAATGTATGACCTTTTTAGACTAACAAAACTCTCCCTGAATCTTGTGTTAGTTATCTCTTTGCTTTTATTCATTACCGAAAGTCACAAAAGTGTTTTGCTTGCAGTTGGTGGAGGAGTTTTTGTCAGGTCAAAATGTGATTATGGCACCTCAGACTTTCCACATGGGTGGTTTACTGCAAGAAATGCGAGACATTGAGGAAGCAGAACTGGCATATGCTCCACAGCGAGGTTTGTATTGTTACTTTTGTATATTATTTTTGCCACACAGAAAGTTTTATATCATTCAGCACTTTGTGTTTATCTTAACTTTAAGAAAAATGTTTTACTACGTAGTGCCTAGAGCTGATAATAGAGAGCTAACTTCCACTATAGCTAACAATACAAAATAAAAAACTAGCTGTATTGAAGGTGAAAGAACAAAGTAGCTTGCTAAGTCTCACGGTGATTCACAGTTCAGAAAATTTGGTTTTAATACATTTTTATACATTATTTAACGGTTAAACAAGATAGATTTCTAATGTTAGTATGTTTCCTTAGTATTGAACTGGTCTAGGTGTTTTCATCATGACACTTAGAATTGTAACAGTGTAGCCTCTTGGGATATGATTTTTGGCATTCATTGCTGGATATGATTTTTACTCTTGTTTTCTTAGTGTTATATGCTGTCCATTGCATGTAGGGAGCATTTTCTTAGGCCATCAGTGTGGACAGGACATGAGTTGATTGGCTGTTGCCATTGATAGATGTGTGGAAAGTGTGTCTGGGATGATCGGGTGTTATCATTATGGGGGTGGATCACTACTTTTGTGTAGGACCAGGCATCACTGAGATTGCTGCAGATGGTGAATGGGCCAGTGAGTTCCTAACAACAGATCAGCATGCATCAGCAGTCAGTGAAGAGAACAGCATAGACAGATTTAATGTACTCCATTCCGATGTCAGATGGGCAGCTGACTATCTTGACCAGAGTGAACTTGGAGAATGGTGAGTGCATCAGTAAAGTTGGTGCAGTATAAGGGCAATTGTAAAGTTGGTGACTAGTGAATACATCAGTAAGGTTGGTGCATTATAAGTGCATCAGTAAAGTTGGTGCATTATTATTGCACCAGTAAGTGACTAGTGAATAATACCATTATTATGGTACAACATGTAGAAACTTGATAATGGTGACTGTACAAAGCATGAACCTTTTAGGTAATCCTGAGGTTAGTGGAGCTGAATGGTTAGAACACTGATGTTTGAGGCTCAAGGCACACAAACTAGATAGTATAATACCCATGTGATGCAGCATACATCCTCAAATTGACCTAGCTCATTAATGGGCGTTTTCCTGGAGAGTGAGTTAGTTCTCCTATAAATCTTCAGCAGTGCATGTGGCAATATCATTTGTGCCCCATTGTGTGAGTATTAGCTTGCTTTTGATTCTGTGGGTGGTGGTGCATGGCTGTTCTTAGTTGGTTGAGTGATTTGTCCATTTAATTCTAATAACGAACAAATATCTAACCTCTTAAATAGTTTGCTGATCCTTCATGTGTCTGCACTAGCTTCTTAGAGGAACAGCTAGCGTGAACCACACCAGATTGAGCAATAACAAGTATGACCTGACCTTGAGATCAGTCCACTTCCTAGATGGGCCGTATCTCCTACGTGCCTACTATATAGGCAGTGTATTTTGTTGGATATAACCTGCCATGTGTGGAGGGGTGGCCTTTATGTCCGCATCCATGCCAGCTTGATTGGCAACCTCTTTTGCAAGAGGTAGTTCCTCCTTACCAGCCGTCATGTGGTCTACGCTCTGGCTCCCAGTCACGCTTCTGTCTCTCTGCAGTGGAAGACACAAACAAGAAGACACTGGAGCCAGGGCCTTCACAAACATGGCACCTAAACTGTGGAATGCTCTGTCATTGTCACTCTCCACCATCACCTCACCAACCACATTTTGAAAAAGACTGAAGACCCATCTGTTTATTTAAGACGGACTTAAACAACCAAGCAACACTTCTGTCTTTATTTTTTTACTTTCCTGTTGTTTTATCTATTTATTTATTTTATTATTTTTATTTTTTGTTTTTGCTGCACAATGAGCATTCTTCTGAATGGATACCTGGTCATTACAAATGGACATCATCATCATCAACCTTAGTGAGTTGATGGACAACTGTCCATGGTGGGGCTTGGAGAGGAGATGGCCACTGCCAAGCGGATTACGCCTACAGACAAGATATGATGGTTTGCAACAAGCGAAATCACATGCTAGATTGGTTGCAGCCCAGTCAAAAAATGACCATGCACTCCTTCCACCCTCTCAGGGGAGTTGGGAGAGGGAAGGGTTGTGATAATTATGTGACTGGAGTCATTATATCCGCCAAGGAGCCCGCTGCCACCGAAGAGTAAACTGGTGCCGAGAAGCCTCCTGTTGCTGAGGAGTCCCAGATTGCAGTCAACATAATGTTAAGGTAAAAAAATGGACAATGATTGGTGCACTCCACCAGCTGGCAGAACTACACTGGACTGGGTTCAGAGCGACAGACACTCGAGGGCCATAAACCATTTTTCAGCAGTGAGAAGGCCAAGCACAAGCACAGGGTGGGATACCTGGTCTGCAAACAGGTGATGGGGGTGGTTTTCAGTTGGTTCTGCATCTCAAGCAGGGTTTTCTCCCTCTGGGTTGCTGCCAAGCCCCAGAACCTGACAATCCAGGTGGCTCCCACCACCGTCCATGGGGACAAAGAGGTTGAACTGTTCCATGAACAGTTGAAGAGGGCTATACAAGAGGTACCAAAGAAGGACATCCTCACCATGATTGGAGATTGTAACACAAAAGTTGGCCCATACACATATTGGCAATGGGCTGGTACGATCAGCACTTTGGGCTTGGTGAGACAAACAAGCAGGCCTCCGGCTGCTTGAGTTCACAGTCACAGGTGGAACCTTGACAATACCTTGCATTCTCACAAGGAGACACATCTCCTCATCTGGTACACTCATGATGGGTCGATCCGATATCTGATTGACTTTATCTTACTGCCGAGGCGCTTCAAGTCAAGCATGTTTATGGTATTTTTTTGCATTTATGATGTATATTTCTGTTCAGGATTTTTCCTCTATGTACATTGATGGTTTCACTGCAGCTATTTTTATCTTTCCTTCTTCTGTTAATTGTGACTTTCTTTTTTTCTTAGGGCTATAGGGCCGGTGGAGAAAAGTGTTGATGATAGCAAATGGCTGGAAGAGTTCCACTCACAAGTTACTGCACAGCAGGATCTTGAAAAGGCAGCAAATGAAATTTTGGAACGAGTGAAAGACCCAAAACTCAGCAGTTCAGAAGTATGTTAGTTGCTGGATGCATTTTTTATTCTTTTTTTTTTTAAATAAAAATTTTCACATTTAACCAGTTCTCTGCACTGGATATAAAGTAGGCGGTGGCTTTTCTAAGGTCATCTGATGAATATTGCTATGCTTCTACCTAAATATTTTAGAGGATCTGGTTGTTGTCTGCAATCAACTTGCAGATACAGAATCATAGATCTGTGAGCCGATACCTGCAGAGACAGAAACATAGAGACAGACATGTGATCTCTGTAAAAGATATACATTGAGGCAGATATGTAAAAACTAACAATGAGTGGAAAATGTGATATGTGAAAACATTGACATTGATATGTGGTGATGGGAAAAGTATCTAGTTGTTTTCAATATGTATGCAGTTTATGAAGTTTGTGAAGCAAATTGGAGATGGCGAAGTCACCATCCAAGACAACACAGTTCTGACAAATCCCACAGGCCAACAGGATGAGGACTGGGTGCAGGAGTTCAGAACATTACAGGTAAGCAGAGATTTTAAATGCATGGTGTTTGTATGCTGTGTTGACAAGGAACAAGCACAACTGGTGGCAAGTCCTAATGAAACCCACAGCTGCCCAAATACCAATGTCCATATATTATTCTAGTTTTGTAGGAGTCTTACAAAATGTCACTGAAGATGCAGTTTAAGGGTGAGTTTGCCATACATCCACAACAGTTCCATAGTCAGTATGGGGGCATTCTTCAAGCTGATTTGAAAACTGAAATCTGAAATCTATGATAGTGAATTAATAGTTTCAAACTGTTGTCCACCCAACAGCCCTAAAGTTCACAGCAAGAAGTTGTTGCAGAGCCATTGGTATTTGACAGTGACCTGTCACCATCATCAGTGGTAAAAACATGAAGTGAATGTCGTGAGGCTAAGTCTAGAAATACTTTGAAATTCTATCAGCTCATGAGGAGTGTTTCTGAAGGTAGGCTCTTAACAACATGGCTTTCACATGGAGAACGCAAGTAATCAGCATATTAATGATGCTAGTATAATATTTTCTAGGACGTCTTGTGGCATATCTTGTGGGAAAAAGAGATTACTGAAGATTGCTGGTGTGTGCTTATGTCTGTTTGGATAAATGGATGGGGTGTGTGTGTGTGTGTGCACCTACGTGTATATCAGGGTGCTAAGTCAGTAGCAGACAGATGGGAGGAAGAGTTCTCGACCCAAGAGACTCCTCAGACAGACTCTGAGATCTGGGACAGGCTACAGCAGCAGTGGCTGGATGCTGACAGGTGAGTCAGGTGTGGCTGTGTGTAAGGAAGCTATCTGCCCATGCCTTTCTTGTGGCGTGTCTGCAACTACCAGTCTAGAGGGAGAAAATCATTTCTGAATGGTATTTTCCTGGAAGGAAGTTTAAATTTTTTTTAATTTGTATGCTATATATGAAGCTGCCACATGTCCTTTCCTACATTCTGATGGAATAAGTCTTTACTGTTAGATTTTGATTAAGCTGCTGTACACTTGATCCAGCTAAAGTGATTACCTTTATTAGTGTCTGCAGTCTGTGATTATGATCTAGTGGCTAAGTTATGACAAGACATTATTGACATAATGAGTATTACTGTTGAAGATGGACTGATCAGTTTTTTTAACCCCAAGCCACAAGCAGATTGGGGTCACGGTACCATAATTTGCTGTAGCCGGACTGATACCCTTTTCTTACTACATGGCTAAGTATCCACACTGCGGCCAGACCATTGGTTGTCATGGCACCTAAAAGCCCTCGCGCTAATCGGTCAGTTCCTATTTATTGTTCCAGAAAGAGGATGGAAGTTCCCAGGGGAATTTTCCACTGCAATTTTAGCTCAACTCGTCAGGCGAGCTATCTAGTCTAATGTACCTTGCATTGTGTTCTTTTTCTTTTCATCTACTACACACCTGCAATTAACTGACCTTGAAGTCCAAAAGATCCTGCTTTTACCTAAAAGAGTGTACTCTCTTCGGTGCATCGTTCAGCTTTGGATAGGTTAGGTTCTTTATCCCTCCTCATTTGTGTTCTATGTTTCACAACTATTTATGTTCTCTGTTTCATCATGCATGAGACGACACGTTTCATTTGCTCAAGGAGTATTTAGTTATTTCTTTTGTATGAGGACAAAACATACAACAAATGCTGAGTCACAAAGATGTATGTAAATTTAAAATGGATTTATTGACATTATTTACACATGCAAACCAATTCCATCCTATTCTACACATACCTACCTCCAACAATGCTAATACCTATCACCTACTTGTAATGCCTACTTCTACTTACGTTTCTAAGTTACTGATAACTAAGGGGAGGGGGAAAAAAGGGATTTCAAGGTATGTGATTCACTTGATAGCAGACCAGCACTTACAGGGTGCAGTGGTACTTCTCCCACACTTGAAATAAGGGAAAAACTGAAAGGTAAGGGGAGGGAATTTTGAGGTATGCAAGCCACTTGTCAGCGGAGCAGAACACCTACACAGTGCTGTGATGTTTTCTCCCGCATTCACAATTGAATTAACTAAACTGGTGGTATTTTGAGGTACGAGGGCCACTTGTCAGCGGACCAAAACACCTACACAATGCTGTGGTTCTTTTTCCTGCAATCGAACTAAGGGAATCCAAATAGGTGGGATTTTAAGGTACATGAGCCACTTGACAGCGGACCAGAACACCTACAGGGTGCATTGGTGGTTCTCTCACACTCAAAATAGGACCTAATGGTATTTTGAGATGCCTGAGCCGCTTGACCATAACACCTACATGGGGCGAAGGTACTTTTTTCTGCACTTAGTCAAAAAAGGAATGACCCCCTACAGAGACTTTAAAGAAAGAAGGACTAGCAGCTCAAGTGTGGGAACAGATTACTAGCGATGCCCATACTAAGACTAGACAATCAAGACTGGGAAAAAACTCTTGTGAGAGCTGTGAATCATGATTCTAGTTTTAACATTGAAAGAGGGACTATTTGCTCCAGACACTTCAAACTGGAATGTTACATTGAAGATAAGTCACCTGGCAAGAGAAATAAAACTTTTTAATATTATAGAATAATTGAACTCTCCATTGCTGTCCTTTCCTTCAGTGTCTCTGCTCCCTAGTGCAGTGGTGAACAGGGTGCAGGCACTGCATTTTGCCTGCTATTTAAATCCAAAAACTTGGGTGCTATGTCACCCGCCCCAGGGTTATTCCTCTTGCTGGTGCGGCTGGCTAGGTTTAGGTAATGGAAGGGGGTGCAGGATGGAGGGAACAAAGCGCTGTCAGCTGCCAAACAAACAATCCAGCTACACTGTACAATGTATGTAGAGACAATATGTCTGATAACTTCAAAGTATGTTTGTAGAGAAGCCATTTTGACTGACTAAAAACATTTCTTGTGGACCAGATCTAATAACTAAGGATGATATTCCTATCAAGTCTGCAACTTATGGCCAAAAACTACATGGTGGAGGACTGATGGGTCTTAGCAAATTCACCTAATCTGATGACAATGACAATGACCAACTTCATTTGTCCCAGTGGGCAATTTGAATATGGGAATGTGCTCTAGTTCAACAATGAAAAAAAAAAGAAAAAATGAAAAAAAGAAGTGGGCAAGTAACATATATCATATATATATATATAGATAAAAAACTTACAACAAGGAAATCAAGTATGCACCTACAACATCTCACACGCACACATCGTTGACAGCTCATCTAAGATTAAGCAGCTGGACTGCAGATGGCATAAATGATTTCAGGTGTCTGTTACTCTTACATATAGGCATGTTATAGCGTTTACCTGAGCTTAATAATACAAATTCTATTGCTAGTACATGTTGAGGTAATGTCTGTGCTGTGTTTTAATTTCTTTGCTGGCTCGTGTCCTATTTCTCTGAACTTCTCATCCCTTACTCTCCGGCCAGACAACTACGCTCTTTGTCTGACGACCATATCCTAACTGTTCCTGTCACCAGAACAACAACATATGGTCACAGGACATTTGGCTACTGTGCTGCAAAACAATGGAACTCTCTTCCTTTCCATATCCGCCACCTTCCTACAACTGAATCTTTCAAATCTGCACTGAAAACGCACCTCTTCCTTGAGCATTACTCCTAACACAGTCCACACAATGCTCGTCCTTCTTAACCGCGCCCCCTTCCCTCTTGCTACTTTACCCATCTTTCTCGCAGAATCACTATATTTCTCTGTTCCTGTTACTTGATGCCTTTTGTTTTGTTTCGTCAGTACTGTCGTTTTCTTTCGTCCCCTTTGTTCTGTATCTACTTAGTCCACGTCTCTTCCTCGTTTTAAGCGCTAAGAGCATGCTCTCTATGAGTGTGAGTATGCGCTATAAAAATCTTCACTATTATTATTATTAAAATACATGAAGCTTTCCCTACTATTTGCTGGTCACAAAAAGAAGCTAAATCCCTCTGTCTGATACCAATTATCTTACAACAGATGTTCACAACACTGTTCAGACTATTCCTATCATGGACAGAGAGATTGCAAAACCAGCAGACAAATGAGAAAGATAGGAGACTCTCGATGAATGACTGGTAAAAACGACCTCAGATTACCTGGCTAACAGAAAAACTATTTAACTTACGCACAAGGTACATCCTTTGTTGGCCACGTTTAACAACGTGTTCGGTATTAACATTCCATTTGAGCTGGCTATCAAAAATAGTTCCCAGATACCTGAAGGAATTAACAATTTCAACAGGTTTACTATGAATCACACTGGGAATAACAAAATCATCTTTGGTCTTCCTGAAGTCTATAACTATTTCTTTAGTTTTGTTTACATTCAACTCTAAATAGTTCTCATCGCACCACTGTACAAAATTTGCTACGGTATTACCACGATCTTTCGTATATTCCTGTAAAAGAGTCAACAATGCAGTGTCATCAGAGAACTTGATGAGGTAGCTATTATCCTCCGTGATTCTGCAGTGTACATGATAAATAACAAGGGTGATAGACAACAGCCCGGTGGGGAGCCAGTGCTTGTATTAATGGTATCAGAATAAATACTATTAACATAAACCCTCTGGTGTCTACAAGTGAAAAAATCCACTATCCATAAAACCAGTTGATGTGGAAGATCAAAATCAAAAATCAGTCTCGATTGCAGTGGGTCCAGTTTACTCTCTACAGATGTTAGGATGAGAGTTTTGACAATTTTCTCAAGAGTTTTCATTACGAGAGAGGTTAGAGGTATTGGCCGAAAATCATTGGGTTGGATAGGATTAGGTTATTTAGGGACTGTGCCCCATTTTTCTTACCCTTTACAGGATGAAAAAGAAAATTTCAGACTATAGTTGCAGACAATACATCATTGCCTGTTGACTATACACAGAGTAGATTAGACATTGCTTATGTTCAATATAATATTAAGATGAGATTTTATTGTGAATTTATTGTCTGCAGCAATACTGGTCAGAGCTGGTTAACTGAGTATGAGGAGACTGCAGTGCAAGAGGTAACCATTGTCTTTGTTTCTAAACTACTTTCATTCATTCCTAATGGACGTCTCTATTTTGTAAACATAGTTTTTTTTTAATATATGGGCAAGAATCTGATTGACTTTGGAGCACTTCCTACTATTAAACAAGAAGGAATATCACTAAAATGATTTTGGAGCACTTCCCACCATTAAACGAGAACGGTTAGGGTTATCGCTAAAATGTGGGGCTTGTGGCTGACATCATTTGTGTTGATGTGTAAGAATGGAAATTTCAAGACTTCTGTTGGGAGTAAAAAGATCATAGACATTAAAGTTCGGCTGTTTTTAATTTTTGGCAAACGAGGAAGGGAAAAACATGCATGACAAAGATTTACGTAACACAATTAGTGTTTCTAACAAAATATAATATTCACTGGTATGGCAACTCTGTCTTGCATGCCTGTGGGGGTTGACAGACCATGAGAGTAATGCAGGCCATGGAAGTGAGATGCTACAGTAAAAATGTCTATCTGGGCCTAACCACAGTGCTTGGACATCATATATATTTGTGTGGCTAGATCTCAAAAATCATGTCAGTCATTCAGTAATTTGTCCCTTGACTGGTACCTGTTGTTGGGGGGATTACATGGATAGATGTGGCAACTGACAGGACCTGCCACTCCCACCTATTTTGGATGATAATGACATTACTGCACAGGATGACCAGTCCAGTCTTTGACATTCGTAAGCCAGATCTTCCTCTAGCCACCCGCATCATCGACCACCCTCCAAGGTGCCTTGAAGGACAGTCTTTGACAAGGTGTCGTGCCGGGTCACATGGCCAAATCCAATCAGCTTACGTCCCTTGAGTGTTGTTAGTAGAGGTTCCTGGTGTCCTATGCGTGTGGCAACCTTGCTTCGTACAAAGTCGTTGGTTTTATGTTCTTTGTATGAGATCCAGAGCAGTCTCCTCAGGCACTTGTTCTCAAATGTCTGGATCCTCCTTTCTGTGTAAGTAAGCAGACTCCCCTTTTCACATTTGTAGACCAGGATCAGTACTGTTAGTACTACAAGGATTTGTATAGACTGTACTTTGTAGTAAACCTGATGTTAGGGCTATGCCAGATCCTATCTAGCCTAGCCATTGCTGCTGTTGCTGTTGTCCTTGGAGAGGGTGGCTCCCAAGTACTAGAAGGTGCTTACATCTTTGAGCTGTACCCTGTTCATATAGATCTCTGCTTTGCCGCTGCCAATTATCATATTTTTGCTGTTCTTAGTGCTGGTCTCCATTCCATATGTGTTTGAGGTGTCAGTCTGTTGGTGAGGTCTTGCAGTTTTTTGTTAGTACCTGCTAACAGGTCTATGTTGTCTGCGAAGCCTCTAATGTTTGCAGGGAGGGTGTCTACATCACAGTCCACTAGGTTCAGCGTGGCGAATTTACCTTCAGCTGTGGCATTGAAGACTTCTGTAATGTTGGGTCTTGCATGTTCTCCAAATCAAAGTGAATTTAGGAGATGTTTGAGCGGCCTTCACTTTCAGCTGCAGTTTCAGGCTCACTAAGAGAGCTGCAGGCTAGTGAAACATTTTTACAATCTATCTTCCATACACTCAAAACTACTCACTGCACTTCTACATCTAGCCTAACATTCTCACTCATCCACTTTTCATGCTTTTGCCTGTTTATGACAGAGGCGAAAGAAGAGAAAAGACAAAAGTAGAAATTGGCTGACAACATCCATGGGGTCTATTGTTTTCATTGTGAGCAAATTCTGAAGAATGGCTGACAAGTAAGAGATGTTGAGAGTTGGTGGTAAGCAAATGCTGAAGAATGGCAGAAAAGAGATATTGAGAGTTGATATTAAGATCATCTTATGGGCTCATGGGATAAGATCATTAATGTGCCCTCATGGCCTCATTTCACTTTTGGTCAGGAGAACAAGCAGATCAATGGTTAACTGTGTGGGAGGTAGGAAGAAGATAAATTTTCAGAAGCTGACAGACATCAGGTGATTATATTCACTACACCATGGTTGAGTGATGTCTTAATAATAATAGGATTTGTAAAGAGGATACAGCTCAATGTGCTGCACATTAAAGACAGCAAATGAACTGACAGTCAACCATATAGAAACATAGGCATCAGCAGTGATGATGCTGTAGTCAGTAGAGCTTTGGACGAGACCTCCACAGTGTTATAAATGAGCTGACACACACTTTGAACAACTTGTTTGTTTACACTAAGTCTCCATAGGACACTTTCGTTCGTCCTAAAAGCTGTCCTGAAAGTAGAGCTAACTGATGATAAAAAAAATATAAAAAAAGAGAATCCCAATGTGTTGTCATCTAATCATGAAGAACAGAAATCGAATCCTACAGTTTCTTACTTTCCATGCATTATATCGCTATTTCATGGGTTCATAAGTCTTATTTGATTCTCACACATGAGCTGGTGGTCTGATGGTGCAGTGGTTAGTGCCTGCTATCAGTAGAGTGATGGTTGTTCTTTCTCTGAATGTGGCACCTGTTTACATGGTCAGCTGCTTAGCAGTGATGTAGCCTTAGTTGCTGGCTCGACTTGAAACTAATTGCAGTGATATCGACTTAGATGCTGGGTCGACATGAAACACTAATCCACACTACCCCTTCCCCCTGCCCACCATGTGAGCTGAATTTCTATTGTTGTGTCAGCAAGGCTAAGTCACAAAACATTTACAAAGCTAGGAATCATAGCTACTCATGTTTTGGTGTAGCAGCAAGGCTATTTACAAGGCAAGAAAACAAACATTTTATGTTTCTCCATGTGCTACACTGATTTCATATAATTAATTGATCTTCTGTATAGTTTGCACCACTCAAGTGAAGTGTGAGAGCTTGGCGCTGGGAGAGCACACATTGCTAAATGATCCCTCCCTTGTCACTGTTTGCAGACATACAAGTTTGAAGAGAACAACCCTGCAAAAGAGCATCCTCATCCATTTGAAGAAGGAATTAAACATCTGGAAAAAGGAGACATTCCTAATGCTGTCCTGTTCTTTGAGGCTGCTGTACTGCAAGACCCTAGTCACACAGAGGTAACAGACCCTAGTGGTAACAGACCCAAGTCACACAGAGGTAACAGACCCTAGTAGTAACAGACCCAAGTCACACAGAGGTAACAGACCCTAGTGACACAGATGTAATAGACCCTAGTGACACGGAGGTAATGGACCCTAGTGGTAACAGACCCAAGTCACACAGAGGTAACAGACCCTAGTGGTAACAGACCCAAGTCACAGACCCTAGTGGTAACAGACCCAAGTCACAGACCCTAGTGGTAACAGACCCTAGTCACACAGATGTAATGGACCCTAGTGACACGGAGGTAACAGGCCCTAGTCACACAGAGGTAACAGACCCTAGTCACAGAGATGTAATAGACCCTAGTGGTAACAGACCCTAGTGACACAGATGTAATAGACCCTAGTGACACGGAGGTAATGGACCCTAGTGGTAACAGACCCAAGTCACACAGAGGTAACAGACCCTAGTGACACCAATGTAATGGACCCTAGTGACACGGAGGTAACAGGCCCTAGTCACACAGGTAACAGACCCTAGTCACACAGATGTAACAGACCCTAGTCACACAGAGGTAACAGACCCTAGTCACACAGAGGTAGACTGTAGTGGTAACAGACCCTAGTCACACAGATGTAATGGACCCTAGTGACATGGAGGTAACAGACCCTAGTGGTAACAGACCCTAGTCACACAGATGTAATGGACCCTAGTGACATGGAGGTAACAGACCCTAGTCACACAGATGTAATAGACCCTAGTGACATGGAGGTAACAGGCCCTAGTGACACAGAGGTAACAGACCCTAGTCACACAGATGTAATGGACCCTAGTGACACGGAGGTAACAGACCCTAGTCACACAGATGTAATAGACCCTAGTGACACGGAGGTAACAGGCCCTAGTGACACAGTGGTAACAGACCCTAGTCACACAGATGTAATGGACCCTAGTCACACGGAGGTAACAGACCCTAGTCACACAGATGTAATGGACCCTAGTGACACAGAGGTAACAGACCCTAGTCACACAGATGTAACAGACCCTAGTGACACAGAGGTAACAGACCGTAGTGGTAACAGACCCTAGTCACACATATGTAATGGACCCTAGTGACACAGAGGTAACAGACCCTAGTGGTAACAGACCCTAGTCACACAGATGTAACAGACCCTAGTGACACAGAGTTAACAGACCGTAGTGGTAACAGACCCTAGTCACACATGTAATGGACCCTAGTGACACGGAGGTAACAGGCCCTAGTGACACAGAGGTAACAGACCTTAGTGGTAACAGACGCTAGTCACACAGATGTAATGGACCCTAGTGACACGGAGGTAACAGGCCCTAGTCACACAGATGTAATGGACCCTAGTGACACGGAGGTAACAGACCCTAGTGGTAACAGATCCAAGTCACACAGTGGTAACAGACCCTAGTGGTAACAGACCCAAGTCACACAAAGGTAACAGACCGTAGAGGTAACAGACCCTAGTGACACAAAGATAACAGACCGTAGTGACACAAAGGCAACAGACCCTAGTCACACAAAGGTAACAGACCCTAGTGGTAACAGACCCTAGTCACACAAAGGTAACAGACCCTAGTGGTAACAGACCCTAGTCACACAAAGGTAACAGACCATAGTGGTAACAGCCCCTAGTGACACAAAGGCAACAGCCCCTGGCGTCATATGCAGCAGACCTAAGGTAGACAGAGATGTGGGATCTAATTCTCAGTGTATGTTGATGTTAGGGTCAGAGAATGGAAGTTCATTTATGTCTGAAATAAAACAAGATATGACGGGGGGGGAGGATAGTTGTAAGTGTAGAACATCAACAAGACTCTTGTGATACACATTTAGTTTGGTTTTTTTTTTTTTTTTGACAGGCCTGGCAGTACTTGGGTACTTCCCAAGCAGAGAATGAACAAGAGCCTGCTGCCATAGCAGCACTGACACAGTAAGTAACCTACTGGCGACTGACTGTCCTGATAGGTAACTCATTCAGTACAGACAACATTGACGCCATTGAACACTTTGAACAATAGTAGGGGTTTGAAGTATTTCAATGTAGTTCAATATTTATACCTATTGACAGACAATAAAGACAACAATCAGTGATACACCCTTTTACAGAACATTTTTTAAAACATTTAACGATGTGATTTTTAAGAAATGTAGTTTTTGTTTTCTTTTACTAAATGAAAGATGGCAGCTGTATGGAACAGAGAGCTCGTCATGAAAGTAGGTCACAAGATAGAAATCAAACTAAAAATTATTTACACAATAAATACAAACATAAAGAGTGGAACAATGAAATATTTTATTAGAATATACAATATACTTCAGAAATTACTTTCTATTATTATATTGTCACGTTTGGTTGTTGAAGTACAAATCCATTTCAAATTGAGAAAATTGCAACGGCCTCAAGCAGGGCTCTGGTCAACTGACTCAATGCCTACTTTCAAATGTAACAAAATACCTGATTGGCTGACTATTTTAGCTCCTAAGGGAAGTTATCCATAGTAGAACAGTTCCTAGAGGTACCAACAGTTTCTTCCCTGATTTATTCATTTATTTATGCTTAGCAGGATGTGTTTTGTAGCACCACCCTGTTTACATTACAGTGCATGAAACAGGAACTGGTTGAGAAGAAAGTTTGCTTCCAAGGATGCAAAGCATAAGGAAGGAGTTACAACACACCTTTTATTTGACACATTACCTATACTTTTATATTGTTTTTATTGGTTTATATTGTTAGTGCTATTGTTTTGTATTACCTGGAGGTGTCTTCTTTTTCACCTTTTTGTGTAATATAACTATCTCTGGCCATGGTAATATAGGCGCAACTGTTAGCACCTGTCACCAATACAGTGAGGGTTGGCTGTTCTGGGTTCAGCTCTTGTCTCAGGCGCGCTGTTCTCTGCATGTGGCATCTGTTTACAGGGCTGGCTGCCTTGTCATGATGTAGCCTTAGTTGCTGGCACGGTGTAAAACTCCAGTAGCTAACCTTCCCAAGGGGACGTCTGAAGCCAGGCCTTATGATCCTCCCTGCAGCAGTGACCAATAAAGTCTTCTACCACTGTGCTTGCAGGCAGCTTTACTATACACGCACTTGTTTGTATATTTTATCTGTGTAAAATTATTTAGCATACATCAGCTTTGTTAAAATTGGACTTGGCTTTGCTTCATCTTTTTCAGATGTTTAAAAATACAAGTAGATAATCTGACTGCATGGCAGAGCCTGGCAGTGAGCTATACAAATGAATCTTTGGGATCGTATGCATGTCACGCCCTGAAATCCTGGCTGAAACACAACCCAAAGTATACTCACCTTATTTCAAGTCAGCTTCCAGAAAAGCCTGTGACGTCTTCCTTTATGACTTCGTAAGTAGCTCGTGTTCCGTTTTCTGTCCCAGATTGCTACCTTCACTACAGGAGATAATCATTTAGGGAATTCACTCACATGGCTGGCACAAAGTGCTTAGCTTAAACATAAACCTGCAAACTTTCAAAGTGTCTTTGACAAGTTGCCACATATTGCTTGTCTCTATAGGTGCCCGCTATCAGATCAGTGTCATCTTTTGTAAGGTCTTGCATTTCTCTATAGTAGCTGCTATCAGACTGCTGTTATCTGCAAAGTGTAGGTTGCAAACTGGCCTTCACCAGTGGAAATATGATGGTCATGGAGGGCTTCACGCATGATTTCTCCAAAAAGATGTTGAACAGTACAGATTATTGGGAGAACCCTTGATGGATGCCTACTATCATGTGAAAGAAAGCTCCCATGTGGTTATTCATCAGCACTGCAGTCACTGAGTTCTTAAACACCACGTCAGTGACTTAGACAAGACCTTCTTTAATATTAAATTTTTGCATCACATGCTTTACCCCCCTTGTGCCAGACTCTGTCAAAAACCTTTTTAAAGTCTATGAAGTTGTAATAGCGGTCCTACTGATGCTGAACAAGTTCTCTATCAGGATGCAACAGCTGAAGATCTGCTCAGCTGTGCTACTCCCTGGTCAAAAACCAGCCTGTTCTTCTGCAGGCCGTTTCTGAGTGGTGGTGCTGATGCAATTTTGTATTACTTTTCAGGAAAGAGTATGATGAGGTGCTGGAATTGTACCTGCAGGCAGCCAGGTTGATGCCAGGGGACAGTGTTGATGCTGACGTGCAGGTGACAGCAGGTTTTTTTTTTTTGGTCATGAAAAATGTTGCATTTTTCTGATAATGTTTGGGAAACTGGCTGCTAATGTTTGTCAAGATGTGTTCTTTTGAATGTCACAGCAAGATGCAAGAGATACCATGAAACAATATTACAAAAATACTGTCAGGAAAATTGTAAAAGAGCAACGTGAGACATAAAAACAAAGACTTTTTGAAACATGATAAATTTTTAAGAGATTTATGATAAAAGTTCTGGTCTGTTATACGAAAGATGCGGGACAGTAATAGATCATAAAACCGTGTGGGGCAGTGGACTGTAAGACATGACATGTGGGGCAGTGGACTATCAGACATGGCATGTGGGACAGTGGACTGTAAAAATCGTGGGGGCAGTGGACTCAAGTTGTTACATGTGAGGCAGTGGACTATCAGACATGACATTTGGGACAGTGGACTGTAAGACATGACGTGGGGCAGTGGACTGTAAGACATGACATGCGGGGCAGTGGACTGTAAAACATGACATGTGGGGCAGTGGACTATCAGACATGACATGTGGGGCAGTGGACTGTAAGACATGACATGTGGGTCAGTGAACTATCAGACATAACGTGGGGCAGTGTACTGTAAGACATGACGTGTGGGGCAGTGGACTGTAAGACATGACATGTGGGGCAGTGAACTATCAGACATGACATGGGGCAGTGGACTGTAAGACATGACGTGTGGGGCAGTGGACTGTAAGACATGACATGTGGGGCAGTGAACTATCAGACATGACGTGGGGCAGTGGACTGTAAGACATGACGTGGGGGCAGTGGACTGTAAGACATGACATGTGAGGCAGTGGACTGTAAGACATGACATGCGGGGCAGTGGACTGTAAGACATGACATGTGGGGCAGTGAACTATCAGACATGACGTGGGGCAGTGGACTGTAAGACATGACGTGGAACAGTGGACTGTAAGACATGACATGTGAGGCAGTGGACTATAAGACATGACATGTGGGGCAGTGGACTGTAAGACATGACGTGGGGCAGTGGACTGTAAGACATGACATGTGGGGCAGTGAACTATCAGACATGACGTGGGGCAGTGGACTGTAAGACATGACGTGGGGCAGTGGACTGTAAGACATGACATGTGGGGCAGTGAACTATCAGACATGATGTGGGGCAGTGGACTGTAAGACATGACATGCGGGGAAGTGGACTGTAAGACATGA
The DNA here is from genome assembly GCA_004794655.1 of Marisa cornuarietis. Classification (NCBI taxonomy): domain Eukaryota; kingdom Metazoa; phylum Mollusca; class Gastropoda; order Architaenioglossa; family Ampullariidae; genus Marisa; species Marisa cornuarietis. Next base: position 288,047 of record SMMW01000161.1, read on the forward strand.
CATGTGGGGCAGTGGACTATCAGACAGTGGACTTAAGTTGTGTACAATAAGACATGGCATGTGGAAGATGAAGCACCACCATTCCTTGGTCTCACCTGAGACATCGGGTACCTCTGTGTGTCAGTAGGAGTTTCACAGGCTCAAGCAGGTTTTCAACAAATAACTTTCTTCCTCACTGAAGTCCATTGCTACTGCATCCCTTTTTTCATCCCTGTATTCTTCTGTTCAGCCTCGTGCCAGTACTTACTGACTATGTCAGCATCTGCATACATAAGTTCATTTCATGTATTTATTTTTTTCTTTCTTTATTCAGTGCAACTTAGGCATTCTGTTCAACCTCAGTGGGGAATACGACAAAGCAGTAGATTGTTTCACCGCGGCACTTCAAGTCAGACCCAAGGTACAGTCTCAAGATTGAAGATGCTTTATTAATCTATTACACTCTAAGAGGTATTGAGATATTAACAAATATATAAACAAACATATTCACGCACATTCCTGTACAATATCTCTCACTCACAACCACTCACACACATTTCACTGGTCAGTTTACAGCAGCTAATCAAACTCAACTAATTTTCTATATCACACACTCATTCGTTCCTTCTTCTTGCCCTTTAATGTATATCTGCATATGTAATCAAATAATTCAAAGCATATAAACAGATGTAAACAGTGGATAAGCTTTCATCATGTGATGTTTCTGCCCTTGTCATTCTTACGTAAGTCACAGATACACATACCCACTGATATCCTTGTATGTCTGTTTATATATATGTGTTTAATCTTTCTCTCTCTCTCTCACACACACACACACACACATTAGTTCTTGTAAATCACCATCCTGAGTAATTTTACAAACTGAGCTAATCTAGTGAGTCTTTTTATTTCTTGAAGTTAATAATGAAAGGAGCTTATTTATAAACATTAGAACTAGTTCTCCTAGCCAACTCTGGATATACTTGTCCTGAAGGGATCTATCTTCTTCTTAAACCAATCACCTGATATATTTATGCTTTCCTGGTTTCTCCATATTCCACTTGGGCCAAGATCTTGCAGGGTTGTCTGGACAGTATTTATACAGCTAGAATATTTATAAAGCTAGATTTAATGATTTTCCTTTCAAGTAAATTTATACAACACTTGATAGTTGGTTAGAGTGATTTGCATTAATCAATTTAAACCAAAAACTGAGCATTATCTTTTAATAAGAAGACTAACAGGGAAGCAGGCACACTCACTCTCCAAGCACTGTACAAGATGGGGTGGACTTTCTTACTTTGAGAATTATTTTGTAGAATCTTAACTGTAGTTTTATAAACACCGCTGCACTTCAAGTCAGACTGAAGGTCCAGTTTTATAAGCCAGATGCAGATCAGGATAAAATACATTTGTACTGAAGTAGGAGCTGGTGTACTTTTGGTTATACATCTGTGAATACCTGTGAGAGTGCTATTTTGAAGTATTTTAAACACCATTTGTACTTTAAAGGGAGTAGGGAAGATGGCATCAGGATAGAAATGTGCTTAAGTCAATATCATTGTGCAGCAGCTACCACATACACAGTTACATGTTCTTTCACACCATAAATAACAAAAGATTTGCCTGTGCAATTCTTGGCCATTTCTATTTTGTCTTACAGACTTAGCCAAATGCAAAAGCATATTATGGTCTAAAGATTTGATTTATAGCATTAATTAACACCTTACTCGAAATTGCTAAAAGAAACAATTAACAATGGTTTTTGAGAAATTTAATTAAAAGAAGCTTTGGGTCACATGTTTAGAAACCATTGTGGCCTAAGTATAGAATCTGACATCTGCTTGGTGTACATCCAGTTACCTGTTTGTAGGACATGGCTGAGGAAGTGGGTCTGACAAAGGAAGCTGAGAAAATACAAAAGCACAAGTGTAGGGAACATTTGAGTGCTGTTGCTGAATGCAGTTAACCTCAGCTGTAAAAGTAAAGGACAGCCTCAAACCATATTTAGGTCCTTCGGGGAGTTAGGTGCTGGACTTTTCTCAGGGCCCAGGTGACCATGTCCTTTCCTTGTCTCCCGTTTACCTTCCCCAAACACTCTGTGGAGTCAGGTGCCGATTCCTGACAGCTCGCTTGACTGGGGAAAGTTTGCTAGGTCTGATGGGTATTGCACCAGCATGCCATTGGGTTCGGATGCCGGTGCTGTTACTACTCGGTGATCCCCTGCTCAACCTCAGCTGTAGAAGAAAACCAAAGCTTCTGAGTAAAACCTGAGACAGTAGCTGAGTAGTTGCCACATGTTATTGGACAGTGAAAGTTTTCTGTTTGCTTGAGGACAGCACTGCTGTCAGTGAAAAGGCAGCCGTTGCTATCTTTGATGAGTGAGGTCTTGTGTCTTGTGAGGTCTCCTGTCTTGGTGAGGGTCTTTAGTAGTTGGGAGACCTTTTTGCTGTCACCCAGTGCCATTCCCTCCTTTATGGTCTGGCATCAGCCATCACTCCTGTTCTCCTTAGCTGCCTTCAGCTTTTTCCTGGTGGCAAAATTTGCTTCTTTGCACTTGAAAGTTCTTGGACTGTAAATCTGCTTTGTCATGTACTGTGTAGCACACATTGTCAAACTTTCTATTCACTAATGACTGCTTACTCGCCATTTAGGCTTAGTACAGGATTCACCTGTACAATTGACAGTCATGCATAATCACCTGCTTTCTTAACATATGTGCAGCCATTGAAACCTGGCTAGGTCGTGTTTGCTATCCATGACAACTTATTATTAGCTTGAGCTTTTTGTTATCGTTACAGGGTGCTCTGTGGAATAGGCTTGCTACAGCATCATTGCTTGTTTTTACAGGATGCTCTACTTTGGAATAAACTTGGTGCAACACTCGCCAATGGCAACCGCAGTGAGGAAGCTGTTGATGCATATCACAGTGCACTTCAGCTGTCTCCAGGCTTCATTCGGTCGCGCTACAACCTGGGTATTGCCTGCATTAACCTGGGAGCCTACAAGTAAGTACTTACCTTTACTTTTCTTAGGGACATCTACCAACTTAGATCTGTAGCACTTGGCAGCAGATTGAATGCCAGTTTTATAATGTAAATAAATTTGTTTATTATTATTATTATTGTAGCTACCTGTTTGAGTTGGACTTTCGGGTGGTACTGCGGTACCAGATAAGTGATTGAAAATGTCATTACACTCGCGATCACTGCCCGTGAAAATGGGACAAGGATGACCATAACATACTTATTTCCTTTTGTAAAGTTTAGGGTGAAGAGTGCACTTATAAATGGATGCGAGCGTGAGTGTACATCTACATGTAGCTACGCTCACGGCACTCTTCTTCCTTTTTCACACAAAAAGGGCCGGCCGACGATTTCAACATTTAATGTTCCAAAAGAAAAGTAGAAATGAGATGGTAAAAAAATAGAAAACTGTCTAGAACTAATAAAACTGAAAATGAAGGTTAGGGTCCCCTCTTCCCTGGCAAATGTCACCTGTCTGCTTTGTCATTTCGCTGGTCAGGTATATTCAAGGTAGGTAGACAGCCCTCATACAGGTTACACCTGGGTTGCTGACCGGCGAACTATATCCAAGACAAGTATAAGATTGCATGGAAAAGTCCATCCACATTCACGAATCACAATATAAAAATCCCCACGGAACACAAGAGTAAATCACAGCTTGAAAACCAGGCTTGCTGTAGGTATTGCTGTGACGATTTAGCGCTCCCCTTCGGCAGGAATGTTTTTAGCGTTTTAAGTTACCGCTGTGGAAGACCGAAGAACCTCAGAGATCTCCGACGAATACCACTTGGAAGAAGAGTCCCTGGTGGATTGCAGTGGACAGCTGCCGTCTCTGCGTCACTCAGTTCTTGCTGGAAGATTGCTGCAGAACGGCTTCACAGTAATATAGTTCCTGGTGGATTGTAGTCAACAAATGCCGTCTTCGTCTCACTCCAGTCTCTCTTTTAACGGTTCGCCATTGAAAGACTTTCAGTGACCTCGTGCAGGTCAGTCTTGACTGAAGGATTTCCACTGAATCTGGAGTACAGCTTAGCTGTGCTTACTTCCCAGTGTAAGATGGCTTCCAATTTCTACCCTTTGGTAGAGAGATGTCAGCGTCCGTTATAAATGTCTGCTGGTGGTGTGCAGGTCAGTCTTGACTGCAGAATCTCTGCTGAATGCTGGGTAAACGTTAAACTTGCTACCGTAACTCTCTTTACCCCAGTTTAGTCCAATCGGACGCTAGGCTAGTCGGTAACTATGGCGATCGCCTAGCGACACTACAGCTATGTGGGATCCACGCCGACTAAATATATTATTTGCTTTGTGGTGTAGTCGGCATGAATTCTCACCTAAATTAGACCACGTCAGCCGAAATTACACCCTGCCATGTGGAATTCCAGATTAAATCTTGCTTACAAATGGAGTTTGGAATTCCCCTATCGCATCATCTCGTGATGTAATTTGTGGTTTGCGTCACACGGTCACGTTGCCTCCCGAGAACGTGCCTCTGATCTACCTACGCTTTGAGCAATTAATAAAAATAAAAAGGAGCTTGAGCCGCGAAACGTTACAACTTTTCACTAGTTTTTCCTTCGACAGGAGTCAAAACACAACTACTTAGAGAATTGATTCTTCCTCTAAATTTAGCAGTTCTTTCCCTTAATAGATAACCTTTCTTGTGTTAAAACAAAATATTCCTTTAAGTACATTAAATGCTAGTTATCATTGTTTGCCTTTTTGAAAGTGGCATTTGAGAACAAGCAAGACAAACAAAAATGCAATTAAAACTCCATTTCATTTAATGCACGCTAGTAAGAAGGAACATAAGCCATCTTGGTAGATGTTTAAGATGTGGCTACACATAGCATGTCCATCTGTCATGCAGATGCGCTAAACACCTTTTCATTTGGTCTCTTCATTAAGTGACTATTTTCTTGCACCAATTAATGGCCACTTCAGCGATTCTGTTGTAATACAGTGGCAAAAAGTAGGGGACTAAATGATGATGTAGGTTTTTTTAGGATTGTAAAGATTTTTAATATATTTGTAAATTTTCTTGGTCTCCTTCTTGTGGGTACTTGGGTTAGTGCCCCTAAGAAATTCATTTTAACAGAGATATCAGGTGTGATCCCATTGAATAGAGGGGAATGGAGGTGAGGAGACTAAGAGTGGGGAGTGTAATGAGGAGCTGCATGCCCTTAATAAGCTGCCTTGAGTAAACCCAGAGAGAGAGAGGGATATTTTTGTTTGTTTTCCATCAGTTAAAATTAGGTCTGGGCCCAGAGATCATGTGCATGAGTGTATAGAAAATGGTAAGTCAGAAAACGAGCAGATGAAGTTTAGTGAATGTGCAAGACAGATAGATGATGTGTAGCCATGTGACTGGTTAATTGCTGTCCCACTTTGTGTGCAGAATGAGATTTAGCTAATTTTGTAAATATGACCTTATTGAACTTCCTAACAAACTTTTTTCTTGCAAGTTCCATTACAAATTTTGTTGTCTGAAATGTTAGAGTATGCCTAGTATGCCTAGTATGCCCAAGTAATAACTTAGAAACATTCAAGTCTGCATTATCTTTAACATACCTTTGTTTTTATGAATATTATTGTGTAACTCATATTTGTCTCTCTTTCCAACTTCCGGTTTTCCGATATTGGTTTTCTGTGTCGATATTACTTTTCCCATGATCATTAATTTGCACGTGTGTGTGTGTGTGTGTGGTGTGTGTGTGTTTCCACATGTGTGTGTGTGTGGTGTGTGTGTGTTTCCACATGTGTGTGTGTGTGTGTGTGTGTGGTGTGCGTGTGTGGTGTGTCTGTGTGTGTGTGCGTGCACACATGTGTATCTGTGTGTGTGCACATGTGTGTATGCATACACAGAGAGGCAGTGGAACATTTTCTGACAGCTCTCAACATGCAACAGAGGAGCAGGGGTCCGTCAGGCCAGCAGACACAGATGTCTAAGAACATTTGGAGCACCATGCGAATGACTCTGTCTTTAATGGGTCGCTCCGACCTGTATTCTGCATGCGAATCCATGGATGTTGGTGCTCTCAATGAAGAATTTGGAATGAATCAGTGACTTTTACAGAACATGGGTCTCCATGTTAAGGGTGTACATCATTCTCCTGAGGAATGTTTTCAGAGAAACTATACTTCATATATGCCAAGTTGTGGTTTGTTGGAAATGGACGTTGTTTTCTTGGTGGATGAAGCTTTAACACCTGCTCTCAAATGTAATCAATACCTGTGCCAGATGCCCATGGATTCACTTGATGATGAACAGCTTAATCATTTGGAGAAGCTTCCAGGTATTCTCAAAAAGATTTTTTCCTAACCTTTAGGCAAATTTGGAAAGCGTTTTTGGTTTGGTATATTTAGTTTCATCAAATTTCTATCATGCACCACAGCACACAAGATACAAACCAGTTTTACCAGATCAGAGTCTGGTTGGCTTCATACTTAGTTGCAGTTGATTCAGCCTTATCCTGAGAATAGACATTTCCACGTAGGGAGATGTACTGACACGTGCACATGTAAGCAACCCTGGACTAAATGTGCGAGTTGGGGGCACATTGCATGGGAAGGATGGTAGGAGAGAGATGTGTATAAATATTAGAGGTCACCTCTTTGTGAATAAGAAATGTATCGTTGTGCTGTGTACAGGTATGAAGAATCACTAACACAGGGCAGTGAAGTCAAAAATTATGTAGTGGTCACTCTGAAATAGAATACCTGAAATAAAATGTCTTTCAGATGCTATTTTGTATACAGCCCAAATGTTGCAGCCCATATGAAGTTCTGCTGGAGACATGAAAGTAGTCTTGGGGAATGATTATTATGTTAAACTAAACCTTTCACAGTACCCCATTGATTTTTGGATGTCAGTAATTGCTTTCTACACACTGAAAAAAATACTCCAGGATAGTTGTTGATGTTGCAGCTTTAAGATAAATGGTGAAGTATCTGCACCCTTGTATACTAGCGACCTTTAAGATAAATGGTGAAAGGCCTTGAGGTGTAATCCTTCTCTTAGTAGAGATGGTGTTAGGGTGAGTGAAAGAAAGAATAATTCCTACTTTCCTGTCCCTGAAATGACGTTTCAGTAGTAATTCCCGCTTCTAATACTAATAATAAATGAAAGATTTGTATAGCGCATACTCACACTCATAAGGAGCATTCTCTTAGCGCTTACAACAAGAATGAGACATGGATAATATGAACACCATGCAAGGGACGGAAGAATAAACAACAGTACTGATGACGAAGGGAAGACAAATATAGAAAATGCAAAGAAGAAGCAAGTAACAAGAACTGAGAATATCCTGATTCTGGAAAGGAAGATGAGTAGGAAAGTAGCAATAAGCAGAGGGTAAGAAGGACTAGCATTGTGGACTAGGAGTAGTGCTCAAGGAAGAGGTGCGTTTTCAGTGCAGATTTGAAAGATTCAGTTGTAGGAAGGTGGCGGATATGGAAAGGAAGAGAGTTCCATTGTTTTGCAGCACAGTAGCCAAAAGTCCTGTGACCATATGTTGTTGTTCTGGTGACAGGAACAGTTTGGATACGGCCAACAGACAAAGAGCGGAGTTGTCTGGCCAGAGAATAAGGGATGAGAAGTTCAGAGAAATAATCAGGACAGGAGCCAGCAAAGAAATTAAAACACAGCACAGACAGTTTGTACTGAATGCGAGAACAGGCGGGTAACTAGTGCAGAAAATGAAGGAGAGGAGTGACATGGTCCCATTTCATGGCTCAAAGCACCAGATGTGCAGCGGAGTTCTGTGTTTTCTGGAGTTTATGGATGCGGTATCAGGGGCAGCCTGCCAGCAAGGAGTTGCAGTAATCAAGGCTAGAAAAAACAAACACACAGACAAGAGTGTTGGTAGCGCTCGTAAGGAGAATGTGACAGAGGGCGCTGATCATACGCAGCTCATAATAGACAGACAGCTGTAACTTGTTTATCATAAGACAGACTGACAGACAGCTGTAACATGTTTATCATAAGACAGACTGACAGACAGCTGTAACATGTTTATCATAATAGACAGACTGACAGACAGCTGTAACATGTTTATTATAAGACAGACTGACAGACAGCTGTAACATGTTTATCATAATAGGCAGACTGACAGACAGCTGTAACATGTTTATTATAAGACAGACTGACAGACAGCTGTAACATGTTTATCATAATAGACAGACTGACAGACAGCTGTAACATGTTTATCATAATAGACAGACTGACAGACAGCTGTAACATGTTTATTATAAGACAGACTGACAGACAGCTGTAACATGTTTATCATAATAGACAGACTGACAGACAGCTGTAACTTGTTTATCATAAGACAGACTGACAGACAGCTGTAACATGTTTATCATAAGACAGACAGACAGCTGTAACTTGTTTATCATAAGACAGACTGACAGACAGCTGTAACATGTTTATCATAAGACAGACTGACAGACAGCTGTAACTTGTTTATTATAAGACAGACTGACAGACAGCTGCAACATGTTTATCAAGGGTCATGTCATCATCGACAATAAATCCCAGATTCCTGATGTTGGTGATGTTGGTTTCGCCCACCTTGATGTGATTGGGCAGACTGAAGAGCGAGCGAAAGCTGATTTCTTCTTCTAGAACATAGGAGGGCTTCCATGTCATCATCGTTTAGGTTAAGCTTGTTTTTTACCATTCAGTCTTTGAGGTCACTAATACTGGCTTGTAGAATGCTAGTAGCAGAGTGAGACTCAGCCGGTGGAGTGGAGCAGTACAGTTGCTTGTCATCAGCATATTATTATTATGAGAAACCTGGTGAGACTGGATGCACGATGAAAGTGGTTTTGTGTACAAAATGAACAGAACTGGGCCAAGTACTGAACCACAAAGGACCCCACAAGAAAGTGGAGCAGGGCGAGATGTTTGACCATCAAGGAACACAGTCTGGGTCCTATCAGTTGAACCATGCTAGTGCAGGTCCAGAAATTCCGTAGAGCAGTCAGTGGTTTTCAAACTTTTCTAAACGTGTACCACTTTCGAAAATTCAAATTGACAGAGTACCACCTCCCAACCCTACATACAGCCCCCTGTAAAATATATATACACATTCTTTTATTTTGGCGCATGGTGCTCGAGTACCACTCGTCATTCCTTCACGTAGCAGTAGTGGTACACGTATCACAGTTTGAAAACCTCTGCCGTAGAGGGTGTAGAGTCTATGAAGGAGCAGAGAGTGGTCTATAGTGTCAAATGCAGCAGACAGGTCCAGTAGAGTTAAGGCAGAAACATCACCACTGTCACAGGCAGATAATACGTCAGTTGTCACTTTAATTAGAGTAGTTTAGGTGCTGTGGAAAGGTCTATATGCCGACTGAGCTTGTGGAAGAAGATGGTGGTGGTCTTGTAAGTAGGCCCAGAGCTGTGTCAAAACTATTTTCTCTATGATCTTAGAGAGAAAAGACAAGTTGGAAACTGGACGGTAGTTGTTCAGGACGTTGACGTCAAGCGTGGATTGTTTTAGTAGTAGCCCCACCAGGGCATTTTGAAACAAAGATGGGTACACACCCGTTGACAAACTGCTCTTTCCCTGCAATGACATGTCGATAGTAATTCCTGCAGTGACATGTCGGTAGTAATTCCTGCTTCTCTGCTTCTGCAGTGACATGTCAGCAGATGTGCAACCAATCAAGTGGCTACTCAGAAGGTTTATTTGTCTTTATCATGTCCCCATTGCCTCTAAATCATTGTTTCTCATGCAGACCTGATGTGCTAAGTGCTATAAGTATGGTTTAACGATTGGAGTGCCAAGGCCAAGTGTCCATATGTTTACATGCTGGCCTGCTCTGTCAATTTAAGTCTTGCCTCAGGTCTGAAAGGTGTGTTTATAATGCTTGTCACCTTTTTCAAGCCTGATATGTATTTTTTGTCTTTATTTTAATCATGTCCTCCTGCAAAGACTTATTTTAAATAAATGCTTGTCACCTTGGTGTCACTTGTAACAACTTGAGGTTTTCTCTGTAATATTTTATTTTTCTGGCTCCTTTCAGGCGAAAATAGCAAAACAAAAACAAAATTAAAAAACAGAATTAATGTCGAGTAGCTGTCTTGAATGCTAGAAATACACGGTAGTCAGGAAAAACAAATCCAACAGATGCTTGGCAGTGGCCTCTCCTTTTATTAAGTGTTGCTCAGGCCACTCGTACCTCGCTTCCACTGACCTAAAAATAAACCATGCACATGCACTGTAAGAGAACTTGCTTAAAATCACCATGCAGCCATTGATGTCGTGGGTACCAGTAGTAACAACAACTTTCTCAGTTTGGAAATCCAAGGACTAAAACACTTGTAGAAATCCTGTAACCCGGCCTGTTATTCATCAGTTTCAGATCAGTGCTTCCTTTATTGTGTTGACTAATTTGCATACCACAGAGATAACAAGCAGTTGCAGAATACTTGGACACATCACACCTGTATATACGTATGGTTCATGTTTGCCTTCTTTGCTGATGCTTTTCTTCAATTAACCATACATTTGGTTATCTGGGATCGTGAAGTTAAGTGCGGGATTGCCAGAAGAAATTAATGACACGGTTGATGAGGAACCTTCAGAAAAATATTGCTAAATTGTGCCAAAACATTGCTAGACTTTCTTGAGCAGGAAGCGGATTCAAATTTTAGTGATATCCTAACACTTCGCAAACTCCACGCATCAATACAGTTGAAGCACTGCAAGAACAGAAAGCAGAATCTCCTGTCTGATTTCTTCAAAAAAACTTCCTTAACAACACAATACGTCAGTGGGACACACGAGCACAAAAGGCTGTCTTTTGGAGGAGTCTTAGAAAAGCTGCTTTAGTTGGTCCAAAGTAGTAGACCTAGCATACACATGTTTTAGTCACCTCAAGTCTTAACAACTGCTCACAGCAGTGACTACCGTGGTAATGTTCCAAGTCCACTGTGGCCACTGGTTACAGCCACCAGCAGCCAGGGAGTCAGGTTGGTGGCTGCTGAGGGACAACCCCAGTTTGCTTCACAATCACCTGGTGCATGTTCTTGAAGTTGTTGAGTATCATGTGTCGGGTATCAGGTGTTGGAGTCCTCACTTATGCTGCATCACATGAATATTAAACTAGTCACCAGTTGCATCCACTATCTGCTTCCTATGTATTCAGAATTTAGTTGGTTGGTTAATTTAGTAGGAAAATGGTTCCACCTTGAGATGATTTTGAACTATGGAGGGAGAGGGAGGAAACTGGAGTACCCAGAGAAAACCCCCGATGCTCAGCCCTGCGGACCTTTTCTCTGAGTACTCTGGGATCATATCCACGAAGCATTTATTACCATACCAGATCTGGGAGGACCAGAGATAACCGCTTAAACCCCATATTCATTGACATGAATAGGCAAAAACTCAAAATCGATTTTCCAGCCTTTTATTGGTTGCCTTTTATTGTAGCTGCCCCCTTCAAATAACTTTCTCCCACCTTGGGTAACTTTAAGGTCAGACTTGCCAGAGGACAATGGGTAGCGCAGAGACCGTGATCTAGAAATGGCATGAACTTATTTTTTTTTAAGAGTAACAGATAAACTGGAGAGAATGGTACAGAACTGTTCAGTAAATAGCATTTTAAAATCCTAATTACAGTAGCAGACATGATAAATAATGAAACTAAACATAACACTGTTTCTAAATGAAAATAAATAGTTTTGTAATTTAATATTTGCTCAGGTAATATCATTTGGTCAGAAAGAATGAAACTTTGCTTAGAATTTTTTTAAAAATGTTTCCTGCCTCAACTTTACCCAACAACACCTGTAATGCCCACTTTTTTTGGCGAGGAATTTACACTGTGCGAGGTAATTTCACCTGCTTGGCGGCTACTAAATATGAAGTTAGTCTGTCAGGTTAACTTTTGTAGCCAGTTTTTAAATTAGGGCCATTGTACCCACGGGTAAATTGCCAACGTCCATGAATACAAGTTGAGAGAGGTTACTGCTGATGGCCATCCCCAATATGCTTCACAACCACCAGCAGCGCACACATCATATGACTGGTTACTGCAAGATTGGAGCATCCAGTTGGATTCACCTCTACCATCAATATTCTTTGAAGTTTACTTTTCCAATCATAGTAATATATTCCATTAGGTTGTGTTTTTAATTCCTATCTGTTGATGTTTGACGACCATTTCCTTTAGCACTAAAGGGCATTCTGGTATCTAGGTCAGGGTTTTTGGTTCTGAGCTTGTGGTCCACTTGAAAAAAAAAAGAACTTTTAGTTAAAAATATTTTTAAAATAAGAATGTTGCCCTGTTTTGATACATAGTCTGTGCTACCATTAAATGTCTGTTAAATAAAAGTACTCCCCAAATCCTCATAGCAGTATACAAGTCGCACTTATAACAAGGCTTTTCATGTTTTCAACAAAATGACATACAGCAACCTTTTAACTGTGTTTTGAAACAGTCATCTTGAGCTTTCTTTTCTGTACTGTTTTGCTCAGGGTTTAAAACTTTACCAATTTTAGGAAATTTTCTTTGGTTCTGGCAAGAGACCACACAGACTGCATTCATTGTCTGAAAGCCAAATACCATAATTTTTTTATCTTTTTTTCCTCGTATTATTCTCATTTTTTTCATTTGCTGGAAAGTGCTGTAATAAACAATTTTTACCATTTTTTTTATTTATAAGCACTGGACACAGCAATAATGTACACATGTACACTTCAAGTAAGCTTCCTACTTTAACACCTTCATTCATATCGCTTTGAGTTTAGATAATTTGCACCAGCAGGTGACAGGTAAGACAGTGAACCAGAGTTTGTAAACATCACAATCCAGTCCTGTTCATGAGCTGAAGCACGTAAGTACAATAGGCCATGGGCTAAAGTTGTGTGTCTACAGTTTCCTTTGTGTCAGAAGAGTAGCACGAATATTCACTGTCGCTAAGAGGGCAATGTGGCGCCCTCTATAGCCAGCTGAGTTCACTTCTACCATCAATGTAGTTTATTTCTCAACCACCGCAATATTCTAATTTCTCTACCATTGTAATGTACACTGTACTTTCCTATGACTGTAATACATTGTGTAATCCTCTACCATTGTAATGCACAGTGTAACATTACTATTACTGTAACACGCTGTGTAGTTCTTCTCTACCACTGTCATGTAAAGTGTAGTTTACTCCCTCTATCATATGCCATAGACATAGTAATGCTTCTGTAAAGAGGTTTCCTTCCAGCTTCTAGTTCTGGGTTGTGATGTGGTGTCAAGTGCTCTCTGTGTCAAAGTGAAAGTCAAAACACGACTGCATCATCACTGAAAGTCAAAACACGACTGCATCATCACTGAAAGTCAAAACACTTGTATCATTACTAAACATGATTGTATCATTACAGAAAGATACATTGTTACTGCTCTTTCCTTTTATTTTGATTTATAACAATTCTTCACTTGTGAGGCAAGAAAGTTTGCATCACAAAAATATAAAGTTAACAAAAGCCATAATATTTGTGCAAACAACCATCTCTTGGTGGTGATTGGAGGGGTGAGAAAGGACTATGGGTGCATTTACAAAACAAGTTCTCAAAATGAAGGAGCAACATTGTGACATATAACACAGTAACACCATATCAAACAGGTGGTCACAGCCATCGGCACCTTCAAAACTATCAATAAAAGATAATGTTCTATGAGGAGGCTCAAAACTATTAAGCAACTAATCCATCTAGAGACTGTAAATGTATTTCATGCCTATAAAATTATTATGCCATTTGATGGGCGAAAATATAAATCAAAGATGATTCTGCCCAGTTCCGCTGTCACTACAATGACAGCAACTACATGCTGCAAATTTGTGAGACCTAAGGAAAAAGCCATGTGTTGTAACTCATGATCCAACATACAGTTCTCAAGTTACAGAACAAAACACTGGTAATTTACGATGTAATGGCATGTCTGTACATTCGGCATCTAGTAACTAGATCTTCAATGAATTCAGATGAAGCCTGGGAATAAAAGATAACATTCTTTTGCAGATCTAATGAGGTACGTTATTGTAGCCACCACTTTTAACTTAAGCAAAATGTCTAACAGCTACAGAAAAACATGACTACTACTGGGTTCTGGGCCACCAAAACTTATGTCTAGTCAAACACACTGCCTCTGTCTGATAGAGGCATGCCTGTTGTTAGTACCATAGTCTAGTCAAACACACTGCCTCTGTCTGATAGAGGCATGCCTGTTGTTAGTACCATAGTCTAGTCAAACACACTGCCTCTGTCTGATAGAAGCATGTCTGTTGTTAGTACCACACTCTTGTCAAATACACTGTCTGGTAGAAGCATGCCTGTCGTTAGTGTCATAGCCTAGTCACAGTCTGATAGAAGCATGCCTGTCTTTAGTATCATAGTCTAGTCACAGTCTGGTAGAAGCATGCCTGTCGTTAGTATCATAGCCTAGTAAAATACACTGTCTGGTAGAAGCATGCCTGTCTTTAGTGTCATAGTCTAGTCACTCTGGTAGAAGCATGCCTGTCTTTAGTGTCATAGCCTAGTCACATACACTGCCTTGTAGAAGCATGCCTGTCATTAGTGTCATAGCCTAGTCAAATACAGTCTGGTAGAAGCATGCCTGTCGTTAGTGTCATAGCCTAGTCAAATACATTGTCTGGTAGAAGCATGCCTGTCGTTAGTGTCATAGCCTAGTCAAATACATTGTCTGGTAGAAGCATGCCTGTCGTTAGTGTCATAGCCTAGTCAAATACATTGTCTGGTAGAAGCATGCCTGTCATTAGTATCATAGCCTAGTCAAATACAGTCTGGTAGAAGCATGCCTGTCTTTAGTGTCATAGCCTAGTCACATACACTGGTAGAAGCATGCCTGTCTTTAGTGTCATTGCCTAGTCACATACACTGTCTGGTAGAAGCATGCCTGTCGTTAGTGTCATAGCCTAGTCAAATACAGTCTGGTAGAAGCATGCCTGTCGTTAGTGTCATAGCCTAGTCAAATACAGTCTGGTAGAAGCATGCCTGTCTTTAGTATCATAGTCTAGTCACTGTCTGATAGATGCATGCCTGTCTTTAGTGTCATAGCCTAGTCACATACATTGTCTGGTAGAAGCATGCCTGTCGTTAGTGTCATAGCCTAGTCAAATACAGTCTGGTAGAAGCATGCCTGTCGTTAGTGTCATAGCCTAGTCAAATACAGTCTGGTAGAAGCATGCCTGTCTTTAGTATCATAGTCTAGTCACTGTCTGATAGATGCATGCCTGTCTTTAGTGTCATAGCCTAGTCACATACATTGTCTGGTAGAAGCATGCCTGTCGTTAGTGTCATAGTCTAGTCACTGTCTGATAGATGCATGCCTGTCGTTAGTGTCATAGCCTAGTCAAATACAGTCTGGTAGAAGCATGCCTGTCTTTAGTGTCATAGCCTAGTCAAATACAGTCTGGTAGAAGCATGCCTGTCGTTAGTGTCATAGTCTAGTCACTGTCTGATAGATGCATGCCTGTCGTTAGTGTCATAGCCTAGTCAAATACAGTCTGGTAGAAGCATGCCTGTCGTTAGTGTCATAGTCTAGTCACATACACTGTCTGGTAGAAGCATGCCTGTCGTTAGTGTCATAGCCTAGTCAAATACAGTCTGGTAGAAGCATGCCTGTCGTTAGTGTCATAGCCTAGTCACATACACTGTCTGGTAGAAGCATGCCTGTCGTTAGTGTCATAGCCTAGTCAAATACAGTCTGGTAGAAGCATGCCTGTCGTTAGTGTCATAGCCTAGTCAAATACATTGTCTGATAGAAGCATGCCTGTCTTTAGTATCATAGCCTAGTCAAATACAGTCTGGTAGAAGCATGCCTGTCGTTAGTGTCATAGCCTAGTCAAATACAGTCTTGTAGAAGCATGCCTGTCGTTAGTGTCATAGCCTAGTCAAATACATTGTCTGATAGAAGCATGCCTGTCTTTAGTGTCATAGTCTAGTCACAGTCTGATAGAAGCATGCCTGTCTTTAGTATCATAGTCCAGTCACTGTCTGATAGATGCATGCCTGTCGTTAGTGTCACGACCCATGATGAGCTGAGTACTGATGAGCTACATCTTTCATCAGACTTCAACTGACACTGCTTTGTATCATCAGTTATGCTCACCTTGTGATTTACACAAGATGGCATTGTGAAGGAAAATTATAAAAAAAGAACCACTTAAAAATACAAAGGCTATCTTTTATCTCTCCCTCTATATACATAGCAATGTGTTTTAATGGTACCCATTTACATAAAAGTATTGTTAATATTTCAAAGCACACACACTTCTTAACCCCAGAGGTGCATTTTCCAGTATTACTTGTGATCATACCTAGTGAAGGCAGGTAAGCTGACCAGTGTTCAGCTTTATATACAGCACAGTCCTCCTGCACTTTAAGTGCATTTGTTTGACTTGTATGCTACATTGTGCAACACGTACAAGATGTTAAAACAAATCTCACAAACGACATGCTATTCCAATATCATGCAATCAGATCACACATAGACAGATAGCTGGCATCTGAGGCTGGAGGTGCACACATTAGTCTGTTTGACCCTCAAGTGGCGCAGCATACTTCCTCTAGTTGACTCAAATTGGAGAAGGTAAGGCAGTAAAGGAAAAATTTTACAGGAGATGGTCACTACCCTTACAATATATCTGGCCATCGCACTCACAAAATATCTGGAGATCGCATTCACAAAATATCTGGACATCGCATTCACAAAATATCTGGACATCGCATTCACAAAATATCTGGACATCGCACCCACAAAATGTCTGGACATCGCACTCACAAAATATCTGGACATCGCACCCACAAAATATTTGGACATCGCACTCACAAAATATCTGGACATCGCACTCACAAAATATCTGCAGACTGCAATCACAAAATATCTGGACATCGCACTCACAAAATATCTGGAGACTGCAATCACAAAATATCTGCAGACTGCAATCACAAAATATCTGGACATCGCACTCACAAAATATCTAGACATCGCACTCACAAAATATCTGCAGACTGCAATCACAAAATATCTGGACATCGCACTCACAAAATATCTGGACATCGCACTCACAAAATATCTGGAGACTGCAATCACAAAATATCTGCAGACTGCAATCACAAAATATCTGGACATCGCACTCACAAAATATCTAGACATCGCACTCACAAAATATCTGCAGACTGCAATCACAAAATATCTGGACATCGCACTCACAAAATATCTGGACATCGCACTCACAAAATATCTGGAGACTGCAATCACAAAATATCTGCAGACTGCAATCACAAAATATCTGGACATCGCACTCACAAAATATCTGGAGACTGCAATCACAAAATATCTGGAGACTGCAATCACAAAATATCTGGACATCGCACTCACAAAATATCTGGACATCGCACCCACAAAATATCTGGACATCGCACTCACAAAATATCTGGACATCGCACTCACAAAATATCTGGACATCGCACTCACAAAATATCTGGACATCGCACTCACAAAATATCTGGACATTGCACTCACAAAATATCTGGAGACTGCAATCACAAAATATCTGGACATCGCACTCACAAAATATCTGGAGACTGCAATCACAAAATATCTGGACATCGCACTCACAAAATATCTGGACATCATCTGGACATCGCACTCACAAAATATCTGGAGACTGCAATCACAAAATATCTGGACATCGCACTCACAAAATATCTGGACATCGCACTCACAAAATATCTGGAGACTGCAATCACAAAATATCTGGACATCACACTCACAAAATATCTGGACATCACACTCACAAAATATCTGGACATCACACTCACAAAATATCTGGACATCGCACACAAAATATCTGGACATCACACTCACAAAATATCTGGACATCGCACTCACAAAATATCTGGACATCGCACTCACAAAATATCTGGACATCACACTCACAAAATATCTGGACATCGCACACAAAATATCTGGAAAGGAGATGGTTGCTGCCCTCACAAAATATTACATGGTCTGGAGATAAATGCTGTTTCTAACACTGCAGTCCCCAGAAATCAAAAAGTTATGGCACTCCCACCCCCCTTTTTCACCTCACATGTAAATCGCAAAGTGACTATTAAAGCTGCAGGAGTACAAAGATTTTTGCATCTTTGCATCATGGTTAGTACCTCCTGGTCCCCTCTGTAGCTGTCTAAAAGCACACAGCACTAAGTCAAAGCTTTCTTAGCCTCACATTGTCATGGCACATTTTGTTTAGCCAGAGTTACACACCTCTCTCTCATCTACAGTCACAGCTGTCAGCCTCACATTGTCACGGCACATTTTGTTTATGCAGAGTTACACACTTCTCCCTCATCTACAGTCACAGTTCTCTTTTCATCTTCTTATGAAAAGTTACATCTTGTATCTAGATTCAAACCTCTCTTATCTAGAGCCACATGTCTTTCACTTTCAACTACACAACTCATTCATCACACTAGAGTCATATACATCCCTTCAATCACGCAGTCCTGTTGTAAGCATCCAGATGCCACACTCTCAAATCATGCAGTACTGTCTTGTAAACAGCCAGACCATACATCTCTTGATGATGATGATGATGATGATGACCATTTTTAATGCGCAGGTATCCATTCAGAAGAATGCTCATTGCGCAGCAAGAGCAAATCTCTTATTATTTAAGCACACATACATCTCTTGTACAAATCTCTTATTATTTAAGCACACATACATCTCTTGTACACATCTCTTATTATTTAAGCACACATACATCTCTTGTACACATCTCTTATTATTTAACCACACATATACATCTCTTGTACACATCTCTTATTATTTAAGCACACATACATCTCTTGTACACATCTCTTATTATTTAACCACACATATACATCTCTTGTACACATCTCTTATTATTTAAGCACATATACATCTCTTGTACACATCTCTTATTATTTAACCCCAACATCTGACTTACTAGAGTATCACATCTCTCAAAAAAAGTTTTGCATCTGTCAAGGCCTGCCACTAAAACGTATCTACCGCCTCTGCACAATTGTATAAGTTGATATGTTTTATTTAAAATAGTGTTATATAAACAAATAACTTTAGTTACTTCTATCGCAACAAAAACCCTCAATGCCAAGAAACACATAACTGTCCTTCAAGGATCATTTTTCAGAGCACTGATGCCTGCATACAACCAAAGAAGTAAAATCTAGTGGCACAAAACACTGTAAACATTCAACATGACTGGCGTAGCCTAATGGTAAACTTCCCCATAATTTTACAGTTTATTGAGAAAACGACGCACAGCAGGCATCAAAATGTGGAACAATCATATCTACATCACACACATCGCCACAAGTTGTGAGTACATTCACAGGACGGCTTGCAGTTATGAAAGTCACAGGGATAGTAGAGCTACACGTGATCAAATGTGCAAGAGAGACCACAGGTAATGTTCTCTCACCTGGCCAGGTACAGGCAACTGCTCTTTATGTCAATACCAGTAAATAGGAGATCACAGGTAATTGTCACACCCTGCAAGATTACTGGGTGAAAGTGCTGAGCTTGTCAGCCTTATTCAGTAAGAGACCACAGGTACATTGTCTTCATATTACTAAGATACGTGAAAGGGCTGGACTTGTCAGCACTCACACCTGACATGATGCAGGTAGGCAGCACAATCCTCATTTAGTCAGGTAACTGGTGCCGTCAGCGACTTTAAAACTACTACAGATACACTGTTCTCACCCAGCAAAGTTAAAGTAACTGGTGTTTATGCTACCTGCACACCACAGATCACAGGCAGACCAGCCTTGTTACTGTTCTCACCCAGCAAAGTTAAAGTAACTGGTGTTTATGCTACCTGCACACCACAGATCACAGGCAGACCAGCCTTGTTACTGTTCTCACCCAGCAAAGTTAAGGTGACTTATGTCTTGCACACTTTGTAGCGTGTCCAGACAGTACAGGCTGACAAGCTAAGGACTGGCACAAGACTGGCATTTGTCTGTTGGTGTTGTCCTCACACAGCAAGGTGATTGGCGCAGGAACAAGCCCTGGCAGTTGCTGGTACTGGAAAGGCATCTCCTCAGTTTGGAAGACTGCCCTCTGATTTGCTGCTGCAAAATCTCTTCTAACTTGTAAATGCAGTTGATGTTGATCCTGAGGTCAGCCTCCCAGGCGATGTAGACTGGCCCCACACCATGGACATGAAGCACCTATTGACTACCTTCCTGTTTCAGTACCTTTCACGTGGGAAACATGGAAACACCCGGATCCCATTCTTTGCATGCTTCATTTTGAAATCATTTCTGCAGGCACCTTGCTCACTCAAAGAACAGGCCATCTCTATATAGTTTGTAGTTGACTATGTCTCAAATAGCTTCATCATTTATAAATAGAGAGATGTGTCTGCTCCCAGAAAGTGAACAATTGGTAGCAAATACCTCAACAGAGCAGTTCTCCATGTTTGTGACAAAGGTCTGCTTTTCTTCACACCATCTGTCCATGGGGTGAAATGCTTCACATCCTAAAGCATTTTTCAGTAAAAACATCCCTCCATCCATTATAAAAGTTTCTCCCAGATTTTTGTCTTGAACATGAGCCTTAATAACAGGCTTGTCTCTTGCAAGTATTCCTCAAAGGAACTTGTCGTAGCTGCAGTCATTCAAACCTGAATTTCTTTCTGTTTTTTCTTTACAGCATATGTGTCCTGATGCCCTAAAGCTATTTTTTAAAGAAGCTTGTCCCAGTTAAAGTCATCATCAATATCATCTCCATGCAGAAAGTTAGGTCGAACAGTTGATGATGGCTGATCTGAATGGTAGCTCTCACCTGCCTGCAAAATATATCATTGGTTACTGGTAACAGCCAACGTTTTATTAGTTAAATACAAAATATATGATTGGTTACTGGTAACAGCCAATGTTTTATTAGTTAAATACAAAATATATGATTGGTTACTGGTAACAGCCAACGTTTTATTAGTTAAATACAAAATATATGATTGGTTACTGGTAACAGCCAACGTTTTATTAGTTAAATACAAAATATATCATTGGTTACTGGTAACAGCCAACGTTTTATTAGTTAAATACAAAATATATGATTGGTTACTGGTAACAGCCAATGTTTTATTAGTTAAATACAAAATATATGATTGGTTACTGGTAACAGCCAATGTTTTATTACTTAAATACAAAATATATCATTGGTTACTGGTAACAGCCAATGTTTTATTACTTAAATACAAAATATATCATTGGTTACTGGTAACAGCCAATGAGATTGTGATTGTGTTTACTGGTAATGTTCCATGTGTTTTTAATACATAATAATAACTGAGCACTTATATCCCACAGCATCATGACCGAAGCAGGTTGCACTACCTGTGCTGATCAACAATTATAGAGAAATGCCATTAAAAACACTGGATAACAATAGCATGCCGACACCAAACACATGTAGCCACTGAGGCACAGGGGACAGAATACACGTAACTGTGATTGTGTTTACTGGTAACATCCCATAATTTATTGGTTTAATACATGTAACTATAACTGTTTACTTATAACAACCCATATTTTATTATTGTAATAGAATACACAGATAGGATATATTGGTTCTTATTCCGACTCATGGTTACATGCAATAAAACAAAAACCCTAAACTAGAACATACTGAAAATCCAATCATCAATGGAATTGACATTTTGCTAGAGAATGTTTTATTTCTTTTTTGATGCAATGTAAATTCATAACACTTATTGCTTTTTTTTCAAAGTTTTGCTGAAGGTTGAAAATCTGGCTGCCAGAGCCTGGTGAGCAGCCAATGAAATAAAGCTCACAAGCTCAATTGCCTTCAAATGACAAAAAGCAACCAAATGCTCACTTGGTGTGTGAATCATCTGGTCAACAGGTAAACACACTTCTTTTGTACTTCAGAAACAAGATGCTTTTCCTTAAGTTCCCCACATTGCCCTGGGGCAACGCTTTATCCTCGCTTCATAACTACAGTCCTGATATGTAGCACAAGCTCTCCATGTTCTCCACCTGATGTGTCGCACAAGCTTTCCATACAGTTCTTCACCTGATGTGTAGCACA
This sequence comes from Marisa cornuarietis, assembly GCA_004794655.1. Classification (NCBI taxonomy): domain Eukaryota; kingdom Metazoa; phylum Mollusca; class Gastropoda; order Architaenioglossa; family Ampullariidae; genus Marisa; species Marisa cornuarietis. Next base: position 310,186 of record SMMW01000161.1, read on the forward strand.
AACTCTCCATGTTCTCCACCTGAAGTGTAGCAAAAGTTCTCCATGTTCTCCACCTGAAGTGTAGCAAAAGTTCTCCATGTTCTCCACCTGAAGTGTAGCAAAAGTTCTCCATGTTCTCCACCTGAAGTGTGCAAAAGTTCTCCATGTTCTCCATTTGAAGTGTAGCACACCTTAGTGGTCTTTGTGGAAACTCGGTGATCTTGCTGGCAATTTTCTCTGTTCTCATCAAACAAGCCTTATCTTTGATGGATAGAATAAAGAACCACGCTGATGGGTTAAATGTTAAAATGCTTTTGACTGCTGTGAAACACCGATTCAAGCAGAGGGTCACTGACACTGAAATTCCTCAAATGCCTTAGCTGATATGCTTTCCTGGAAGGACAGTTTGTTATCCAGCACCGTGCCCAGGTACTTACAACTCTGCAACTGCTGTACTGTCTCACTGCCAATAACCACAGGTGTATGGACAGGTGGATATTTCCTTCTGTCAAGAAACTCCCTCATGCAGAGCACTAGAGTTGTGTTAGCATTTAGTGCAAGGAGACATGATAATAGCAGGTGTGGCTGAATGGCATTAAATGCCGATGAAACGTCCATGAACAGAATATGAGTGCACGTACCGGTGCTGTCTAGATGACTTGCTACCATACTGTAGAGTCTAGCAGGCATCATAAGGCAGGTAAGGATGTAGTTAATCAGCAATGGCACTGACTGGTTGCACACAATCTTCTCCATTCATTTAGCAAGAATAGGGGTCAAGGCCAGATGTCTGAAGTCTCTTAGTTCTTTCTTTTAGTTGTGGTGAACACATCCAGTGTCAGACTGGTAACTGATCCAACACTACCCATCTAAGTGGATCTCTCATGACTGTATTAAGGGGAACTTCACTTGTCACTGACAAATCAGACCTACAGCCTCTTGGCAACCACAGCAGGACAATGCAAGCTAAGGCTCAGTCTAGTGAATGTGTAAAGTCTTTCTCCTGGTATAGCATAGCCATGTCACTCTCTGATGGTCAGCTACCTCTGGTATAGTAATGTCACTCTGATTGTCAGTTACCTCTGGTATTGTATAATCCTGTCACTCTGATGGTCATTTACCTCTGGTATAGTATAATCCTGTCACTCTGATGGTCATTTACCTCTGGTATAGCGTAACCATGCTAGTCTCTGATGGTCAGTTACCTGAATTTACACGATGTATGTGTGTCATAAGTCTATGACATTTACCTGAGTTTGTGTGATAGGTGTCAGGACACTTGTGGATGCTGTGAGACAGTCACTCTGAGATTCTGCTGCTCCAAACCGACTTCCTGCATCAGTATAAAAACATCTTGACAAATACACAGCGACGTTCTACACCAGCATAAACACCTTCGATAATCCAAATTTTCCATTAAAAGATGAAAATAAAACTGTAACATGCAGAAAAAATGATTTTGTAAAATTGAAACATGCTATACTATGGGTGAGTGTCTACATACTACAGACATAAGTGTCTACTTTATGCTATACTATGGGTGAGTGTCTACACACTACAGACATAAGTGTCTACTTTATGCTATACTATGGGTGAGTGTCTACACACTACAGACATAAGTGTCTACTTTATGCTATACTATGGGTGAGTGTCTACATACTACAGACATAAGTGTCTACTTTATGCTATACTATGGGTGAGTGTCTACACACTACAGACATAAGTGTCTACTTTATGCTATACTATGGGTGAGTGTCTACACACTACAGACATAAGTGTCTACTTTATGCTATACTATGGGTGAGTGTCTACACACTACAGACATAAGTGTCTACTTTATGCTATACTATGGGTGAGTGTCTACACACTAGACATAAGTGTCTACTTTATGCTATACTATGGGTGAGTGTCTACACACTATAGACATAAGTGTCTACTTTATGCTATACTATGGGTGAGTGTCTACACACTACAGACATAAGTGTCTACTTTATGCTATACTATGGGTGAGTGTCTACATACTACAGACATAAGTGTCTACTTTATGCTATACTATGGGTGAGTGTCTACACACTATAGACATAAGTGTCTACTTTATGCTATACTATGGGTGAGTGTCTACATACTATAGACATAAGTGTCTACTTTATGCTATACTATGGGTGAGTGTTTACACACTATAGACATAAGTGTCTACTTTATGCTATACTATGGGTGAGTGTCTACACGCTATAGACATAAGTGTCTACTTTATGCTATACTATGGGTGAGTGTCTACATCCTACAGACATAAGTGTCTACTTTATGCTATACTATGGGTGAGTGTTTACATACTACAGACATAAGTGTCTACTTTATGCTATACTATGGGTGAGTGTCTACACACTATAGACATAAGTGTCTACTTTATGCTATACTATGGGTGAGTGTCTACACGCTATAGACATAAGTGTCTACTTTATGCTATACTATGGTTGAGTGTCTATATACTACAGACATAAGTGTCTACTTTATGCTATACTATGGTTGAGTGTCTACATACTACAGACATAAGTGTCTACTTTATGCTATACTATGGGTGAGTGTTTACACACTATAGACATAAGTGTCTACTTTATGCTATACTATGGGTGAGTGTCTACATCCTACAGACATAAGTGTCTACTTTATGCTATACTATGGGTGAGTGTCTACATACTACAGACATAAGTGTCTACTTTATGCTATACTATGGGTGAGTGTCTACACACTATAGACATAAGTGTCTACTTTATGCTATACTATGGGTGAGTGTCTACACACTATAGACATAAGTGTCTACTTTATGCTATACTATGGGTGAGTGTCTACACACTATAGACATAAGTGTCTACTTTATGCTATACTATGGGTGAGTGTCTACATACTATAGACATAAGTGTCTACTTTATGCTATACTATGGGTGAGTGTTTACACACTATAGACATAAGTGTCTACTTTATGCTATACTATGGGTGAGTGTTTACACACTATAGACATAAGTGTCTACTTTATGCTATACTATGGGTGAGTGTCTACATACTATAGACATAAGTGTCTACTTTATGCTATACTATGGGTGAGTGTTTACACACTATAGACATAAGTGTCTACTTTATGCTATACTATGGGTGAGTGTCTACACGCTATAGACATAAGTGTCTACTTTATGCTATACTATGGGTGAGTGTCTACATACTACAGACATAAGTGTCTACTTTATGCTATACTATGGGTGAGTGTCTACACACTATAGACATAAGTGTCTACTTTATGCTATACTATGGGTGAGTGTCTACACGCTATAGACATAAGTGTCTACTTTATGCTATACTATGGTTGAGTGTCTATATACTACAGACATAAGTGTCTACTTTATGCTATACTATGGGTGAGTGTCTACATACTACAGACATAAGTGTCTACTTTATGCTATACTATGGGTGAGTGTCTACATACTACAGACATAAGTGTCTACTTTATGCTATACTATGGGTGAGTGTCTACATACTACAGACATAAGTGTCTACTTTATGCTATACTATGGGTGAGTGTCTACACACTATAGACATAAGTGTCTACTTTATGCTATACTATGGGTGAGTGTCTACACACTATAGACATAAGTGTCTACTTTATGCTATACTATGGGTGAGTGTTTACACACTATAGACATAAGTGTCTACTTTATGCTATACTATGGGTGAGTGTCTACACGCTATAGACATAAGTGTCTACTTTATGCTATACTATGGGTGAGTGTCTACATACTACAGACATAAGTGTCTACTTTATGCTATACTATGGGTGAGTGTCTACACACTACAGACATAAGTGTCTACTTTATGCTATACTATGGGTGAGTGTCTACACGCTATAGACATAAGTGTCTACTTTATGCTATACTATGGTTGAGTGTCTACATACTACAGACATAAGTGTCTACTTTATGCTATACTATGGGTGAGTGTCTACATACTACAGACATAAGTGTCTACTTTATGCTATACTATGGGTGAGTGTCTACATACTACAGACATAAGTGTCTACTTTATGCTATACTATGGGTGAGTGTCTACACACTATAGACATAAGTGTCTACTTTATGCTATACTATGGGTGAGTGTCTACACACTATAGACATAAGTGTCTACTTTATGCTATACTATGGGTGAGTGTCTACACACTATAGACATAAGTGTCTACTTTATGCTATACTATGGGTGAGTGTCTACACGCTATAGACATAAGTGTCTACTTTATGCTATACTATGGGTGAGTGTCTACATACTACAGACATAAGTGTCTACTTTATGCTATACTATGGGTGAGTGTTTACATACTACAGACATAAGTGTCTACTTTATGCTATACTATGGGTGAGTGTCTACACACTATAGACATAAGTGTCTACTTTATGCTATACTATGGGTGAGTGTCTACACGCTATAGACATAAGTGTCTACTTTATGCTATACTATGGTTGAGTGTCTACATACTACAGACATAAGTGTCTACTTTATGCTATACTATGGGTGAGTGTCTACATACTACAGACATAAGTGTCTACTTTATGCTATACTATGGGTGAGTGTCTACATACTATAGACATAAGTGTCTACTTTATACTATATCACAGGGGAATGCCTGCATCATGCTACACGGATGGGATGAAAGTGTCTATGTTATGCAATACTATGCAAGGGTGCACGTGCCCACTTCATGTTATGCTGGCTATGGGGGAGTGTCTACTTCATACTATATTATAGGTTACATACTACGGATGAAAGTGTCTATGTTATGCAATACTATGCAGGGTGCAAGTGTCCACTTCATGTTATGCTGGCTATGGGGGAGTGTCTACTTCATACTATACTATAGGTTACATACTACGGGTGAAAGTGTCTACTTCATACTATAGGTTACATACTACGGGTGAAAGTGTCTACTTCATACTATATTATAGGTCACATACTACGGATGAAAGTGTCTATGTTATGCAATGCTATGCAGGGTGCAAGTGCCCACTTCATGTTATGCTGACTATGGGGGAGTGTCTACTTCATACTATACTATAGGTTACATACTACGGGTGAAAGTGTCTACTTCCTGCTATTCTATAGGGGAGACTATCTACTTCATGCTATACTGACTGTGTGTATGTCTACCTTATGCTATACAATGGACTGGACAATTGTAATAATGTGGTTCCAACTGATGACTATGTTGCTGGATACAGTATCAGTCTGTATGGTATCATTCTTCTGTTCCATTCAGACCATTTTAAAAAGCTGATATCACAATATACTACTGGTCACGATGGTATTATTCTAAATGGTATCATTCATCTATTCCATTTTGACCATTCCAAAGAGCTAGCATCACACTATATTTCTTGTCAGAATGGCACCATATTTCAGATATTAACAAAGTAATATCACACCACATTGCTGGTTACACTGGTACCATTCCTCCAGCATGAAGGACCTAATACAAACTTGATCACAAAGACTTTGCTTGAGACACTTGTGCAACACAGCTTAAAGTTTATTAGGAACCCTCTTAGCACGTCATAAAATATTTCTATGTTCAAAAACACGAGCTTATAAATGATGATTTTGAAGACAATAGTGAAACTGCAGAGCCACGATCGTGGTTCATCGTGCTAAGAGGGTTAAGGACAGTCATCAGATATTAGTCCAACACAACTTAAACCTCATTAACGGCCTTCCTCAGACACTTGTTGAACACAGATCATTAACGATGCTCATCAGACACTTATCCAACACAGCTTAAAGCTCATTATTAAAGTCGCTCATCAAAGAACTACTGATTGATTACATACCATTTTGACTGTGGCTTGTAAGGGAGCCAACCTGACTGAAAAAATTGTTTAGAGAAGATGCCAAATCAATCAGCTGTTCTGAGTTGACAGATGTTACGGTGGATTGATCTCCATGCTTGATTGTATCCATCAGACCTGCAAGCACATTTATAAACTTCACATGCTGAGAAAGAATAGCTTGCCCAAGATGAGACCTGAACACAGGACAGCCAACCTTCACCATTTAGTGGCAGGGGTTAACTGCTGCACCACCTGACTGCCCAGGGACATAATCAGAGAGCTTGTGTACCTCAATGATTTGAAACAAAATGCTGACTTTACCCTTGTGCTCCAGACAGAGAACATAAACAAAATCTGCTCCACAGATTGTTATCAGGTTATTAAACTGCTACTGTGTTTAAAAAGAAAAGGCTGCAGAATACTCTAATTTCAAAGCCAGATTCATTCAGGCACACCCATTCTTTCTTTTGTTCAAGAGGTGTAAGCTGAAAGCAATTTGGTGTCAAATGGCAGCAGCAGAAATGAAGACTATGTGTTACTATGTGAAGGTGTAGACTGGCTATACCACTGCTCAAGACAGGTCTAAGTGGCCAGCACCATCAGGCACTGTGTCTGTCTATTGTTGATAGAAGACCTGCTCACCACTGCTCAAGACAGGTCTAAGTGGCCAGCACCATCAGGCACTGTGTCTGTCTGGTTGTACCCACTCCCTCCCTTGACAACAAGTACTGACAAACCAGCTTAACTGTTTGTCAGTTGAGATAAATGAAATGATGACTAGACTTGTGGCAGTATCGAAATTTGGACAATTACAAAAATGGAAGAGATTTAGTGCTGCTCTCAAAGCTAAAAAGAGCAAAAGGACTACTAGATAATGTGTACATCTGACAGCAGACATAAACAAAAGGACTAGATATTTTGTGGACACTTGTCAGCATACATAAGCAAAAAGACTAGATTATGTGGACACTTGTCAGCATATATAAACAAAAAGACTAGATTATGTGGACACTTGTCAGCATATATAAACAAAAAGACTAGATTAATAATAATAATAATAGTGAAGATTTTTATAGCGCATATTCACACTCATAGAGAGCATGCTCTTAGCGCTTAAAACGAGGAAGAGACGTGGACTAAGTAGACACAGAACAAAGGGGACGAAAGAAAACGACAGTACTGACGAAACAGATAACAAAAGACATCAAGTAATAGGAACAGAAAAATATAGTGATTCTGCGAGAAAGATGGGTAAAGTAGCAAGAGGGAAGGGGGCGCGGTTAAGAAGGACTAGCATTGTGTGGACTGTGTTAGGAGTAATGCTCAAGGAAGAGGTGCGTTTTCAGTGCAGATTTGAAAGATTCAGTTGTAGGAAGGTGGCGGATATGGAAGGGAAGAGAGTTCCATTGTTTTGCAGCACAGTAGCCAAAAGTCCTGTGACTTATGTTGTTCTGGTGACGGGAACAGTTAGGATACGGTCGTCAGACGAAGAGCGTAGTTGTCTGGACGGAGAGTAAGGGATGAGAAGTTCAGAGAAATAGTCAGGACAGGAGCCTGCAAAGAAATTAAAACACAGCACAGACAGTTTGTACTGAATGCGAGAACGGATGGGTAGCCAGTGTAGAAAACGAAGGAGAGGAGTGACATGGTCCCGTTTCCTTGCTCTAAGCATCAGACGCGCAGCAGAGTTCTGTACTCTCTGGAGTCTCTGAATGAGGTAGTCAGGGCAGCCTGCCAGCAAGGAGTTGCAGTAGTCAAGTTGAGAAAGAACAAACGCACAGACAAGAGTGTTGGTAGCGCGTGTAGAGAGAAAGTGACGGATAGCACTGATCTTACGGAGCTCATAATAGGCAGATCGACAGACAGCTGCTACATGTCTATCGAGTGTCATGTCATCAGTGACAATAAATCCCAGATTCCTAACAGATGACGTGAAGGTGATGTTGCTGTCGCCCACCTTGATGTGATTGGGCAGACTGACGAGTGAAGGTTAATGTCTTCTTCTATGGCACAAGAGGGCTTCCGTTTTATCATCATTTAGTTTAAGCTTGTTTTTTACCATCCAGCCCTTGACATCGCTGATACAAGCTTCTAGAGAGCTAATAGCAGAGTGAGACTCAGCCGGTGGAGTAGAACAGTAAAGCTGCGTGTCATCAGCATAGGATTGATGAGAAACCTGGTGAGACTGGATGCACGATGAAAGGGGCTTAGTATACAGGATGAACAGAACTGGGCCAAGTACTGAGCCTTGGGGAACACCACAGAAAAGTGAAGCAGGGCGAGATATCTGACCATCAACTAACACAGTCTGGGTCCTATCAGTGAGATAGGAGTTGAACCATGAGAGCGCAGGTCCAGAAATCCCGTAGAGGGTGTGGAGTCTGTGAAGAAGCAGAGAGTGGTCTATAGTGTCAAATGCAGCAGACAGGTCCAGTAGGGTTAATGGAGAGACATCACCACTGTCAAGAGCAGATAATATGTCTGTTGTTACTTTAATAAGAGTGGTCTCGGTGCTGTGGAAAGGTCTATACGCCGACTGAGCTTGTGGGATAAGATGGTGCTCTTGTAAGTAGGCCCAGAGCTGTGTCAAAACTATTTTCTCTATGATCTTAGAGAGAAAAGACAAGTTGGAAACTGGACGGTAGTTGTTCAGGACATTGACGTCAAGCGTGGATTTCTTTAGAAGTGGCCTCACCACCGCATTCTTGAACAAAGATGGGAAAACACCTGACGACAGGCTGACATTTACAATATTTGTGATGGCAGGAAGTAGAGTATCTAGGCACTCGAGCAGAAGGCTTGTGGGCATCGGATCTAACTCGCAAGTTGTTGGTTTAGCTTTTAGATTATTAGATTATGTGGACACTTGTCAGCATATATAAGCAAATGGAGTAGATAATGTGGACACTTATCAGCATATTTAAGCAAATGGAGTAGATCATGGGTGTACATGTCAGCATACATAAGCAGGACTAGATAATATGTGGACATTGGTCACCATACATAAGGAGGTATATGTGTGGTGGTGGAGACTGTGGTAAAGGGCGGCTGGTCTGTATGACAGAATCTTGCTAACACAGTCTTACAAAACACTATGACTGACCTTGGAAATGGGTCATGTCAATGCTCTGCCAGTCATAGTTTCCAGCACCAGCCAGCCGCATGCTCTCTTTCAGGCTGTCTAGATTGTGCAGAAGGCCAGACGACATGCTCTCTTTCAGACTGTCTAAATTGTGAAGAAGGCCGGACGACATGCTCAGAATGCTGGAGGGCGGGGGAGCTGCAAAAAAAAAAAACCAAACTTCTTTGTACTTTATACTTCTTTATACTAGACTGACCACTGTACCATGACAGACAGTGTCCAGGTCAGGCTTTCTGTATACCAGACTCTACACTGTATCATAGAACATGAGACAGACACCAGAGAAATTAAGTCAGCATGCATAATCACAAGCATTTCATGCCTGGGACAACTTTTACGTGATGGCATCACACTTGTTCACAGTTCAGGTATTGGAGGTTAAATGGTCCCAAACTCAATAGGATTAAGCCTGCAGGAAAAATGGTGGCCAATGCTCAACCTGGGCACCCTTTATTTAGCAGGGGTCTTGTCTCCATGGAAACAACACTGTTGGTGGGTACTTATTACTGTTGTCCTCATGCATTGCTGCACTCGGTGTTTTTTCTACTTTGTGTACAATGGCAAGGTCTTTCTTCGGTCTGTCTGCCTATATTCCTATGTCTCACCACAGCAAACGGTCTTGTGCATGCATGTAAGTAATAATAATAAAAACAAGTTTTAAATATTAAATGCAAGACTTTTGAAGGCAGTCTAGATCATTAACAAAGTATGATGTTGAAGTTTAGTTTTCTTCTGGTGGACTTTTGCTCATTTTGTTTTATGCTTTGTTTTGTCTGGTCTGGGGTGCACTTTCTGCTGTTACTTATCAAAGTTGTGTACTTTCCATACTTATCATGGATACTAAGCTATTGCTCAAATTTGCAGAGGTGAAGAAAATGATTAGCTGTGCTCTTGTGTGTTCATCTGTGTGCTTTCCATATTTATCATGGATAGCCAGGATTGCTAAAACTTGCAGAAAGAAAACAAAATGATGTAGCTGTGCATTTGTATGTTTATCTGTGTGCTTTACATATTTATCATGGATAACAAGGACTGCTGGAACTTGTAGGTGACGAAACTGACATAGCTGTCTTTTGTGTGTTTACTGGTAACACTATAATATTTTATTACAACAATGCAGTTGAATTTGTTGCAGTCTGAATACATGGCTCATATTTCCCAAGACTTCTTTCAGTTATGACCTGATTTTGGCTAATCTTAAATTTAAAAAGTTTTATTGTATTATAAAGGAAATAAGTTTCCATCAAAATCAGAAAAGATACTGACCAAGACAGACATCTTCACTTTTGATTGGACGTAGTGAGTCGGCTTCCAGCAGTCTGCGCTGGATTTTATTGGGCTCTTTACTCTGGTTGTTGTCGCAGGTTTCACTGCTGTTTAGGAGAGCATTTAAATTCCCTGCCACAAAAAGTGACCTACTTTTTATTATGTTATATTAAAACGGTTGGTAGGTATATTTCACTTGCCATGTCTCATTCACTTCACAATCTCCAGACCAAAAATTAGGTATCCTAAGATAAAGTTAAAATTTTACAAACTATTCAAGTACTAAAGTGTTAATATTACTTTTTGCATCGAATGGTACCAATGTTAAGCTTAAAGATTAATTAGAAGTGATAATTTGAATGTGTAAAAACAAACGATCCATCTAAACAAAATATTAATGCTTCAAAAATTTAGTATAATCATTTTTCAGCAAATACATTTGACTTTTCCCTTTCAATGAATTTCTTCAAATGCTGACTTTTCCAGGGACTGGAAATCATTTTTCAAAATATACTGACTTTTCCAGTTTTTTTCTGAGCCATTTGGACCCTGCACATAAATACACATGCACGACTATACTGCTGTAAATAGTCACAGAAAAGACACACTCACTATTGTTGTTCTCACTCACTGCTGTCCCTTGTTTGTCACCTATTGGTGTCACTTGTCACATACACATAAACACACAATGCTGTCACTTGTCACACACTCACCAGTGGAATTTTCGAAGACAGATTTGTACAAGTGAAGAAATGAACTGCTGAGATCGTCATTAATGGATGTTCCATCGAAGCAAATCTCTGGCTTTTCCTGAAATGGATAGTATCCATATCTTACTCAGTTTACAAACTAAGCTATCAGTAAAGAAAAAGTTTGCTATGAAATGATCACTCTATAATGACAACTCCATCTATGGATGTCTTGAGGATAACCAGACATGAAGCAGCTGAATTTGCTGCACGGCAAGTGTTTTTGAACACAACTACGCTCTTCGTCTGACGACCGTATCCTAACTGTTCCTGTCACCAGAACAACAACATATGGTCACAGGACTTTTGGCTACTGTGCTGCAAAACAATGGAACTCTCTTCCTTTCCATATCCGCCACCTTCCTACAACTGAATCTTTCAAATCTGCACTGAAAACGCACCTCTTCCTTGAGCATTACTCCTAACACAGTCCGCACAATGCTCGTCCTTCTTAACCCCGCCCCCTTCCCTCTTGCTACTTTACCCATCTTTCTCGCAGAATCACTATATTTCTCTGTTCCTGTTACTTGATGCCTTTTGTTTTCTGTTTTGTCAGTACTGTCGTTTTCTTTCGTCCCCTTTGTTCTGTGTCTACTTAGTCCACGTCTCTTCCTCGTTTTAAGCGCTAAGAGCATGCTCTCTATGAGTGTGAATATGCGCTATAAACATCTTCACTATTATTATTTATTATTATTTTTAGAACACAGAAATCCTCTCTTTAATACTGTGCATAAAAATTATGGCAAGGCACTCATCCATCTTCAGAATCCGTATCCTAATTTTCTAATCCTTGTTTAATATTCCAATCCATATTCTATTCCAAAGCTCATCACAGCATACTTCAAATTGTGCTTGATAAATAGTCTCACCTGGTGTTCTGCGGTGATTTGTACATTGATGGCAGCTAATGTTGGAGACTGGACTGCAGTCATGATGGGTGGACCCACTTCTGGACTGTAGGGGGAAGTCTGCATGATCAAGTAAATGTAATTGTTACTTCTCTGTGCCCAGTGCTTTTTCCACACTGAGTGACCGGAATAAACTTTTATCACCTAGATGCCATTTTCCATGGACAGAGAATGGGAGGGATGGAGAATCTATAAACTTCCATGAACTGTTATTCTATTTACCAGTTAAGGGATGGAACTCTATTCAGAAATGTTGAGGTAAAGCTACAGTAGTGTTTTGGAACATTTGCACATCACATAATTGACCAAAATAATTTAAAGAAATGTGTTAATATCTTGTACAAATATTCTGTAAATCTCCATCATTTAGTGACACAATGCCATGAAGGTTAGGAGGGAGGCTGTGTAGTAGCAGCATGACTGTTGCTATAACTTGTCTTCAACTCTTAGCTGACAAGCATGCCACCTAACACTTTAACTATCGTACAAGCCTTCATACAAGACTATGGTGCACATCAGAAGCAAGTTTCTCCAGTGGGACAGTCTAGTAACATGTCTGACAAGTTAACCAGGAAATCACATGACCCAATCTGTCCAGACGTGGTGAGGTCAAAGGATGCAACGTAACAAAGGAAATCTGATGGGTGCAAATACAATTTCTAACACAGCTGACATGAGGTCAAGAGGATAACACAGAACATGCTAACTAGTGCAACTCATATCTGCTAAGTCTCTGAAAAGTAAAAAGTCACCCTTTCATTTGGCCGACGTTTACGATGTCTCACTGGCAGCGGATCTTCTGGTGGATTGCTATCAATAATCCAGTAAGAACCCTGGAAAAATCAGCCCAAATTAAACTGATGGGAACAACAATCAATTTCTACATACAATAACCAAAGAAAATATACAGCTACGTGCATATTATATGATTGATGAATGTAAAGCAAGAAGACTAAAATCAAACCCATGTGTAAAAATCATTCAGCCAAAACTAATCAACAATCATCCTGAATAAAACTCTAAAGTTAAAGTATGCCACAGTAACATCTGTTCACACATATACATTTATATATTCTTTGCTTAGTTCCTTGTTAACATATCCTTTCACTATTCATATAAACTTCGACCAGTTTTGGTCAACGTACAATTCCTCTAACAATGCTTGTCACTCTGATTCTCTTGCCTCCTTTAAGTCTAAACGTAAGACACATCTTTTCCAAACTACGACTTCACTGCAAGCGTGTCTTGACCATTAGGGTGTATAACGCTCGTCTGTAATTTACTTTGTGTATGAGTGAATGTATATTGTAGAAGTAAGCGTGTCTGTTATATGTGAATATGGGTGCATAGTTGTTAATGATTTAGTCTATATATGATTTATGTAAAGCGCTATGAGCAAATCTGTGGAAAGGTGCTGTATAAATCCTCATTATTATTATTATAGTTTACTTAGTTCATTGTTAACATATCCTTTCACTATTCATATAAACTTTGAGCAGTTTGTTCAATTCCTTTAACAACGTATGTAAGCTTTACTTAGTTCTTTATCGACGAACGTATCCTTTCTGTGCTCTTTTTCATAGAATTACACTTTCTAAAATTGACCTCTGTTCTTTATCAGTGAATCTGTCACCTGCATCACCCTTTACTGAAAACCTAGCCACTGCATTTTTTTTTTACCTGCGCTGTCCTTTTTCCCAGCACAAACATGCTGTCAACAACAAATACCCAGTAGGCCATCATTGCTTATACATGAACAGATCTTTCACAATTTTTTAAGATTACAGAAAAGGCAGTTTGAGCTGTCTTTTACAAATAAGATGAACTTGGCATTGCCCTTTATCAAAAGACTTTTGTATTGTGTTTTATCAGTGAACATCTGTCCGAAATTTTGTCATCATTAAACACAGCATGTTACTCTTTTTGAAAGCTATATGCAATGTGGATTGATGTTACGATAGCATCTTGAAAGCCCTCCCTTTTTTTTAAACCTCTGCATAGACTGGAGGTCAAAGGTAAAGACAAATCTAGTAATCTTTTGGCTGTTTATTTATCATTTGTCATTCCTTTGACATATACTTGAGTGTATCTATTGACGGTGGAGCTATTTGTACTTCGCTTCTACTCAAACCAAGTAGATTTCCAAAAGCCATTGCTCCATGAGGAGTGGTGTCCAAACCTACTCGTATCCCACATGGGTAAACTTATTTAAATAGCCTTTCCTACAAATATCCCACACAGGCAAAACTACGTTTAAGTAGCCTTTCCTACACACATCCCACATAGGTAAAACTAGGCTTAAGTAGCTTTGCCTGCAAATTACCATGTGTACGAGACCTAGGGCTCTTTATTGAGCTCTCCATGTGTAACCATGTTAGTTCTGTTGTGGCAAAATCCTACTACTTTGTGAGGACTTTAGGTAGACTACGGCCCATGCTGACTCAAGCTGCTGCCAACTCACTTGCTGTGGCTACCATCGTATCAAGATTAGACTACTGTAATAGTACACTGTGGGGTATATCTGCTACGCAGTTAGATCGACTCCAAAGAGTTCAAAACACAGCCGCTAGGATTGTCACCCGTGCAAAGTGGTCCACTGAGCACATCATCGCTATCCTACAGAGCCTTCACTGGCTCCCAGTCAACAAGCGCATTGATCACAAAGTGTTTCGATTGCACAGTCCTGCATGTTTAAAACTGCTCCTGACTATTTACAAGAGGTAGTTCCTCCTTACCACCCGTCTAGTAGCCTGCGCTCTGGCTCCCAGTCACGCTTCTGTCTCCCTGCAGTGGAAGACACAAACAAGAAGACACTGGAGCCAATGGCCTTCACAAACACGGCACCTAAACTGTGGAATGCTCTGCCATCGTCACTCTCCACCATCACCTCACCAACCACGTTTCGAAAAAGACTGAAGACCCATCTGTTTATTTAAGACGGACTTAAACTTAAACAACCAAGCAACACTTCTGTCTTTATTTTTTACTTTCCTGGTTTTTTAATCTATTTATTTACTTTATTTTTTCCTATTTTTATTTATTTTGTTTTTGCTGCGCAATGAGCATTCTTCTGAATGGATACCTGCCCATTACAAATGGACATCATCATCATCTCAGATGGTTGAGTGGTCGAGAAAATAGGTTCACTGCAACAAGTGAACTACCACCTATGTGTCCAGTACTGCACTGTCCATCTCTACACTAATTTGTGTAGATCTTACATCTAATATGATTTAGACTAGGAATTAGCGAAATAAAGGTCAATAACAGATATTCAAACACCTTAAACAAAAACTGCCCTTTTTGCCAAGACAGAACAGAAGATGAAGAACATTTTCTGCTACAGTGTAAAACCTATGCTGATATCAGGGCCAAGTATCTTGCACCCCTGACAAACAGCGGGTCCCAGCACAGGATGTTCGCTGTATTGCTGTCGCTTGCGGACATGAACACCGTAAGAAATGTCGAAATGTATATTTTTATGCATTACAGAGGTGCAGTGAACTGATAACCAACAGCGGGAATACTGGACATATTTTATAAATAATTATAATGTAATCTCATGTGGTTAGATTCATAGGCTTGACCTCTCAATGTTAAGCAGGCTGGGGCTGATGGCTAATACTGGTGTGTGCATGTGTGCATGCATGCATGTTGTATATGGGAAAAAAAAAGATGAACAAAGAATGGTTTGTGTGAGTGTAGGTGCTATGTAATATAATGTGCCTGTCTTTGGCAGACCATTTTAGTAGACTCCATGAACACAGCTTGCATGACTTCAAACATTGAGATGATTTAGATCAGACCTGATGGTCAACTCATGCAGAGTGTGTGTGTGTGTGTGTGCGCAAGTGTATGTGTGGATGTATGTGTGTACGTCCACGTGCCTATGTAGAGGAGGGGGGGCACTAACAGCTGTGTGGCAGAAATGATAGGAAGGTATATACCCATCTCATGTTTTATGCCTGTTGATGTTTTTATTGATGATGATGTAACAATATTTCACCCTACTTTGAAAGGGTCATTGACTCATTGAATAAACAGTTCAGTTCAGTTCTCTGATAGAAAAACATCTATAACACCAGAGGGATCTTTACCACATCTTCATCAACTTCAAAAAGGCTTTTGGCAGAGTCTGGCATAAGGAGATGAGCCATTTGATGCAAAAATTAAACATTGAAGAGGGGCTCATTTAATCCATCAAAGCGCTCAGTAAGCACAATGCTGCTCAACAACTGGGAACTTGGTCTCATACAACAGTAGGTGTCCATCAAGGGTGTCCCCCTGTTGCCCGTACTGTTCAACATCTTTCTGTAGGACATCATGTAAGAAACTCTTCACCACCATCCCCTCCACTTTGATCAATGTGAGGTCCCTATGCAACCTAGCGTTATGCAGATTAACTCAATGTCACCTCGCTTTCAGACAAGATGTCTCCATTTGTCACCACATATTTGCTAATTTTCAAAAAATTATACCAAAATAACTATGTGTCACAAAACTATAATTTTGAATTAGTTTTAAATATTACATTCAGCAGAAATGAACTGTTGTACCTTACGGATGTGGTATGTTTTGTTTCTTTTTTTTTCTTTTTTTTAATAGAAAATTCACATATCTCAGCATACCCAAAACTTCCTATCAGATCCGCATTTTGGAAGTAGAGACACAGTGAAAACTAGCTATGTACGTAAAAAGTCTTAGTTATTAATATACACAAGTAAACTATTTTCATCCTAACGTGGATATAAATTATCCAGAATCAGGAAATTCACAAGATACACAGTAATTTGACTGATTTTGCTGACAGAAAACAGGGGGAACGTCAACCTATTTATTCTTTCACTATACCACTAAGAATTTAAATTTGAAAAAGATTGAATCTCTTGTCGTACAAACCAAGGTAATTAACTTGTAGAGAAATGATTTAGCTTTGAAATGAGCTTTTTTTGTTCCCATACCATTAACTGTTAAATAATAAAAAATAATAAAAGCACTGTACACGTGTCCGGTGTGACGTTTTAAACAAGGTGTGCCATGGCTATGGCTTGTCGCTGCGACCAAAATGAGTTAACATTGATCTGATGGTAGGAACCAGCAAAGAGCTATAAGACCTTACCAAAAGACAGACAGTACGAATGCACTGAGAAGAGCAAAGCCAGAGTTAACAACAATGGCCACAATGGTGATGTACACGAACAGAGTTAAAAGATACACAGTTTTATGTACTTGCTAGCTATCCTTTCCAAAGATGGCAGCTGCACGGCAGACATCCCCATCAGGATTGCTATGGAAACAGTGACAATGGCCAGGATGATCAGGATCTAGTGCAAAATGCTATCAAGCTGGCCATCTAGTGCAGACTGTACAAGTTTCTCATAGTCATAGTCTCCATCCTATTGTACAATGTCAGAGGTGGACAGCTTGATGATAGGGAAAGGAGAATTCAGCCATTTGAGAACAAGCACTTTGAGAATAAGTGTTTAAGTTAAAGTGGTGGTTTTTAGACATCAAGGATTGAAAAATCTCTGATCACTTGTGTTTTTCCCATTTTATTGTTTTGACTGAAGGCACTGTCTATGATTCACATATTGGTAAGTCTTTGCCTTGTTAAACAGACTTCTACTTACTTTGCCTGGGTCATCCTTAGAGCGTGGTACTTTAAGGAAACATTTGCTGAGTGACAAGTTGTGACGAATGGAATTCTAAAGGCAAAAATAAAAAAAATACAATAAATGTGTTCAATCTAAAATAATACAGATAAACTTTATTTAAAGAACAACAAAATGGACTGACTTAATAGTATAAATAACTTTATTTTGGAAAAAGCAAAGTGGACAGACCTAAATACTTTTTGCTATGTGTCACTGACTGCTGCAGCCAATACAAGAATTACTTTTTCAGATTATAAGAATCAGCCTTTTGTAATTATGTGAAAAACGTTGCATTCTGGTTAACCATTGAGAAATGTCTGACTGAAAATTTAAAAATAAACATAAAGAGACATCAGTCTGGATGTTTACACAAACAGCTGACCCCATTGCATGCCATACACAGTGCTGACAAATTCATCTACCTAATAGTAATGCATCTCCTAGGTCATGAATTGCACTTAAACTCTGCAAATTCAAGACACAATGCTACCGTTAAGTCTATATGTTAGCTCTAGTATAAAAAGTAATGAAAATAAAAGTTGAATAGTAGCGTTGTAGTACTGTTAATACTAGTAATAGGCAAGTACAAGAAATTGACTGCCAATAGATTGACACGTTCAACTGCTCACCTTCCAGCCATTCCCTGCGTCACGATAATAAGGGAAATTATCACAAATCCACTGATAAATTTCGCTCAGAGTTAGCTTCTTTTGAGGTGAACTGTTAATGGCGAAGGTAATCAGGTTGGCGTAGCTGTATGGGGGTTTTCCGTCCTTAATTGGGCCTTGAGTCTGTTCCCACGTTGCTGTTGGGTCATGAGGAGAGTTTGGTGCCTTCCTCAAAGCTAACTGTCCATTCTGGGTTTTTGATAAGCTATCTCCTGCTACATTTGTTCCAACCAAATTGCCCGCTGACATCGCTCCACCCACTTTCAAGCGATGCAACCAGTCCATTGCTGTGAGGCTGCTCTCAAGCTCCGCCATGTTGCTGTCCATTAATCCTCACGTTCACCTTGCTTCCAATTGCTTCCGCTCAGAGAGAAAATGTAATATCTGAAAAAAACACGTAAACCATATAAATCTACTTCGAAAATACAAATTTAATATGTAATTATGACTCTAATTATAATTTTTATTTGATATACATGTCAAAATAAACACAAAAGCCCTGAACTTCTTTTTGAGCTCGGCGTTGTAACTTCCCTTACGAGCTGCACTACGTCGCCATTGTAGACGCGTCGCCTAGCAGCCGATTGTGACCTCTGACCTATTTTGTCTGGCGCTCGTCCCCGCTAAATCTGAAAACCACGTGCTTTAGTTTTCGGTAATAGTGCCACAATTATTGTCGACCAAAGACTTTTACGCAAAACATTTACAATTAATTTATTCAGCAGTTATTCTGCCTTCGATTGTTAAAGTCCCTAATACATGTAAGAGATAAATTAATGAATACTGTAGCCTGACTAAAGACTATAAATAGAAAGCGAGCCCCTTCCTTACTGGGGCTGACACTGCGGGCCCTAGCATCACCTCACTCCCTTCCTCGTTAGTCTTCCAGGGAAGACGACAAGTTCCTACTAAAATTCTAGCTCTCGATCGTCGGGTGGGTTGTCTAATCTACCTCGCCTTGTGTTCTTTTTTTCCCATCCACTACACACCCGCACGTAGCCGACCTTGGAGTCCACACGTAAGACTGCATTTTCCCGAACAAAACTGTTTTCTCCGGTGCAATTGTTGATCTCCACAGATCTTCGTGAGTGCTGTGCTGTGTCACAACTACGGACGACACAAATTCGTTCACTCTAGTGATACACGATCATCTCATTCACACGACGAGGACACACGTACACCACGCTAGCATTCGTGCAGACTAAGATGCTCACACAGGTAAATATAAGTTCAATTAAAGACATTGATTTAATTATTTACATTACTAACACATATATAACTACTACTATTTGTATCCTAACACACCTATACCTAGCCTACTAAAACCTACTAAATCCCAACTTCTAGCATCTAGACCACCCTAATCGCAATGTTTATAGCTTTTTTCTAACCCCTTTCCCTCCTGCATCTTTCCATTGCAAGAGGTTTGCCTGACTGGTGGGCGTGGCGGTATCAGGGAGATTATATAACGAGATGCTGACAATACAAAGGGTCGTAAAGTTGTAAATCACCTGTAGCCAGGTGCTGCCGTAAAACATTCCAATATATATATATATATATAGCCAGCCCCGCTCGGTGATGCGCACAAGAAAAAGTTTGTTGAAAACTAGAGAAGTATATAAGTCTTAATACACATTATCCCTTAATAGCCAATTTCAAATATTCTGTCAATAGAGCATAACAACAAGCTATCCGTTCAAACTGTATACAAATAGATGCACTCTTAGATAATAAAAACAAAAATAAATCAAAATAAATAAACATTACCATTTAACAACTAAATTAAGTCTAACACACCTGTAGTGATTAGAGTTATCTTGTGATGGGGCATCCGGAGTCTTTTCTATTGTCTTTACATAATGTTTGCAGCTGGCAAGTCAGCGCCATATATATATATATATAAATATATTATATGATGTTCAATCAATACAGTTATCATCAAACTTCAGACAGTTGTCCAGTGTTTGTCGGCTGAAACCACGCAGCACGATGCAACACCCATTGAACCAAGAATACTACTAAATTTAATAATTAGACAAGAAAGTTAATTATTTAGGATCATGGATCACAGCAGTAAGTACAAGACTATAGTCCGTCAAGTCTCCATCCCCAGTAGTGTCACCGCTGTACACAGCACTAACGAGAGAACAGGTTCGTGACAGTGAATTAAATAAATTCATCTGAAATTCGACAAGAAAAAGATAGATATATTATGTAACTTCTACTGACTCTACCTTAATTGATATTTGTTTTTTACAACCTTCGATACTCATAACTGAGAACGCGATCTTGACATTAGCTAAGTTCCCTCGGGTTCAAAGTTCGTAAGTGTAAAAAATATTGAGCATCAAACAGTTGTCATAACCAAAAAGAAACTTGAGTAGCAAACTTAAATTAGTGTTGTTGTCCTTGAACTACAGTTCTTCCTATGCACGTGCGGAATTTCTTCCTACTTAGGAAAGACGAGAGAAAGGCAAGGCTGGCATGTGGTCTCATTCATCCCCTTCCCACCAACGCCGCCCCTCCACCACCCCTCCCATCCCACCCTCCACTTACCCCGCTGGTTAGCTGGTCACTTCAAACTCGCCCTGGGATGATGGGGCTATCTTGTAATACCGCATATGTACTGATGGACAGAGAAACTCGCGTGGTGGTCAGCCTACAGGCAGAGAAAAGGTGTCCTGCTAATGTCATTTGAAGTGCGCTAGATCGTATAGATATGGTTTTATTATTTGTTCATGTTCAATGTGCTGAAGGTTATTTCGATTATAACAACAAAAGCCGTAACCCAAATTTAGGTTAATTATGTATAATTCTGTCAGTGACAGTGGTGCCCGGTGTACTGAAGTGTCTCGAGCAATTCTAACAGCCCGTTTGCTAACAGTTGGCACACCATAATACAAATTGAAGATTTTCACTTTCTCTGTGCGTGCGTGCGTGTGTGCGTGCGTCCCTTACACTACAGTAGCACACAAGAAACATCGTTGGCATTCATTTGAACGGCCCAGCTCATGCCAGGGGAACGTAATCCATCTCGCGACACCGCACTGCAGGAAGCGGTTGTTTCCCCTAGCTAGTGGCCAGAGCTATAAATAGCAGTTGTTGACGACGGCTGACCCCCGGAACAGTCGCTATCAGAACACATCAGGAAAGAGCAGTGTAGTCGTCTGTTGACGACGGCTGACCCTCGGAACAGTCGCCATCATAACACAGTAGGAAAGAAGAGTGTACAGTAGTCGTGTGTTGATGGCGGCCATACCTTGACAGTCGCCATCATAACACCGCGGCTCGCACTGCAGTCTACGCACTTGGCACACACTGCTCACCCCACAGCCACGATGAAGCGGTTGTTGCGTGCGATTGTCATTGCAGCTTTTATGTGTTCGACGTCTTTTGGTAAGTCGCATGGTTGTGATGGTCAGACTTGGTATTTCAAGCTATACAGTATATAGCCATACGCTGCGTTGACAGGCGCCAGACCTTCACTCGTACGGTCACACACCTCCGCACAGGTTTTCGACCTTTTACTGGTACGAAATAAAATGATTATCTAACTGAACTGTTGACATAGCATTGACTTTATTACGATCCGCCGTTTTACAACAGATTCGTAGAATTACAATTCTTACAGTAACAACGTACGTTAAAGTCATGGTGGAACTAACGACATCAAATTTTAGTCTTTCATTTTTGTCGATTAATATAAGCAAATAAATGAAAGTTAACCAGAAATATGCCACCTTTTTCAATTTTAATGAAGGTTGTCTCTTAGAGAACATAGATTTTTAGCATTGGTAACCAGCTTCCGCAGCCGCCCTCCCCCTCCGACCCCCTAGGCAGTGCCCATCATGGCATCATGCATGCTGAGTACATAACTGAGCTACTGATCAGCTAGCATGCAGATACTAGTCATTCCCAATGGCAAGTACACAACCTGCTGAACTATTGAGCTACTGAAGTAGCATGCAGTCTGCAGATACTGGTCATTCCAAATGGGGAGGGCACAGACTGGAAACAGGCAGGTTGCACTCTACTCCCCCGACCTTTGATGTGGCATGCAGCTGTGCGAATGCTGTGGCATTTTGGACTCGCTATCCAAGTCAAATCAGAACTACCTTTAGATACTTCCCTTGGTTCCTGCACAAAGCAGAAAGGTGTCGCCTTTGCTTTTTGCCTTGTTTTTAAAATGATTAAAAGCCTTTTCTGCTATGCAATTCTGATGGTTTGCATTCTTTATCAAGAGAAGCCACTGTTATTGATATTCCAAATGTTCTTACTACTTCATGCAGATGACTCTGTAATTTGCTCAGAAAAAAACTACAAGATATACGTAATTCTTTATTATCACATTTTTGCAGTATTTGGTATGTACCTGTAAATTTTAAGAAAACAAAGATTGTATTCTCAAAAGGCAAAATGTATAAATGACCTGTTTTTGAATATGATGGTGAAAAAATTTATGTAATTTATGATCTACTATATTCAGGTCTTAAGATGAATTATACGCAATAAAGTTTTGGCAGCTGAGAAAAATGTGTATGATAAAGATTCTAGAGTTATGTTTGTATTTATTATGTAACTGTAGAAAGTTGCTAATACCATCTGATGTTCAAACTTATCTCTTTGATAAGTTAGTAGCACCAACATTATTGTAAAGTCTAGGGTTTTATAACCCTTGTGACCTAGCTAAAAATCTGTAATTGTTTCTCTAAAAAAGTTTTTCAATTAAGAAGAAGCACACTCAGTCAGTCAATGGAATAGTCTTTGGAGAACTATGTAAATATCCCTTAGATATAGTTGTTCAAGTATACATTAATAAATCCTGCTTTTACATCTAAATGTTCAAGTATTACCTTATATTTAAATAACAACTTGAACTTGATGACCGCAGCCTATATCAAGGTCATATAAAAAAGCTCTAAATAATTCAGGATTATCAGTCAGAAATATCTTCAGCTCATTTTTAAGTGGTATAAGGAAAAGATTTGAAAATGCTTATTTTTGATCAGCTTACACATTTGTGGCTTTCTAAAATAGATAATAGCGAAATTTTTTAAATTATAGAATGTTTAAAAACCTCTTTGCTTGTGAAAACAAAATTCTGTTCTACCTTTCAATCAGTGAGGGTATTTTGTCAATTATTTAGTGCATGCGCAGTACATACTCGGTGGTGCTTTAAATGGAAGGGTAGGGGGTTCAGTTTGTTAGCCACAGCTGTTCAATGAAGGGTTAACAGAACTAAGTAAGAATGAGAGAGCTGACAGAGAAAGACCTGAGTTTTCATAGATAGTACAGTTGTTGCTGGCTCTGTTGAGAATCATGTTATTGGCATCCCTCATGTAAGCCCGTTGTTGAAGATAGTGCCTACATATAGTTAAGAGTTGATGATCTTGATGGGACCACCCTGGACACTACTGTTGACTACATCCCGCTTGTTCATCCTAAAGCCAAAGATCATTTTCTTTGTCTCTCAGGCATGCAAGTGAAGGAAATATTTGTCACACCAATGTACAAAGTCAGGAAGAGCACCACTGTGTTCATTATCATGCAGTAGTGACAGCAAATTTTATAAGGTCCTATTCATTGGGGATATACAACTAAGTATGTAGAATGAATAGTAATTTTATGAGAAAAGTCCTATTCCTTGTGCTTCAGCAACTGTTACTAACTATATAGCATGAACATGCATTTCCTACAAGAACAATGATATTGTCAGGAGCATGGTCACCAGCTTTGTGGGAAACCAGGAACCTCTTCAGGCAACAGTAAAGTGGTGCGTGTGGTCATCAAGTGATCAATAAAAAAAATGAATGAAAGATAAAATATCAGCTGTCATGTCCGGATAATGACAAAATGTGTTATTTGATGAGACGTCCAATTTAAAATCTTTTGCAGTTTTAGACCCTGACACCAGACTGTTGTATTCAGACTTTACAAACTCTCGTTTGATTTAAGCACATTTGTTAGGAAACCCCAACTGGGCAGTGACCAGTGACCTTCTGCTCTGTGGCCAACACTTTAACTAGCAGGGAACAACCAAGATTGTGATGTTGCAAAGAGCTAATAAAGAATACTGTTATGTGTTATGTGTCCAAGAATGTGATGCTACAGAGCTGATAGAGAACACTGATAAAGGTTCTAGAGTTATGCAGCGTTCTTTGTCCATGAGTGTGATGCTTCAAAGAGCTCATAGAAATATACTGTTAAAATGTCTGTGTACTGTTATAATGTCTGTGACCTGGTTGATATGTCTGTGTCCTGGTTGTAATGTCTGCATTATATCCTAGTTGTTAAGGTGATGTCTTATTTGTGTCTTGGCTGTCCTGTTTACTTTGTATTCTGACACATTCATTCCATCTTTGTCTTCTAGTATTTACATCACCCCCACCATACACAAATAAGAAATGTATGTTCATATTTGTATATATACATGTTTATCTTATGTATAGATGTATACATGCATATACATGTAATATGAATGAGCACTTGCTACTTTTACATTGCTGCAGGTGATCTTCAATCCAGCTGTCCAAGCAGTCTAAGGATCAATGGATATGTACACATCTTTCGAGAACATTGCTTTGAGTTTATTCTACGTGAAACTACCTGGGATGGTGCATCTAATGATTGCAAGTCAAAAGGTGGACACCTGGTAGTGATTCGTGACAAGGACACCCAAAACTTCATCATGTCCACCCTGAGGGCCTTACGATGGCCTAGAAACGGCATTTGGCTTGGTGCTACAGACAAGAGCAGTGAAATGCGCTGGTCCTGGGTGACTGGTAAGTGTATCTGAGTTTGTCAGAAAGAGCTAACTAAGATGTTACTGGTACTTATCTGAGTTTGTCAGAAAGAGCTAACTAAGATGTTACTGGTAAGCGTATCTGTGTTTGTCAGAAAGAGCTAACTAAGATGTTACTGGTGAGTGTATCTGAGTTTGTCAGAAAGAGCTAACTAAGATGTTACTGGTGAGTGTATCTGTGTTTGTCAGAAAGAGCTAACTAAGATGTTACTGGTTAGTGTATCTGTGTTTGTCAGAAAGAGCTAACTAAGATGTTACTGGTGAGTGTATCTGTGTTTGTCAGAAAGAGCTAACTAAGATGTTACTGGTTAGTGTATCTGTGTTTGTCAGAAAGAGCTAAGATGTTACTGGTGAGTGTATCTGTGTTTGTCAGAAAGAGCTAAGATGTTACTGGTTAGTGTATCTGTGTTTGTCAGAAAGAGCTAACTAAGATGTTACTGGTGAGTGTATCTGTGTTTGTCAGAAAGAACTAACTAAGATGTTACTGGTTAGTGTATCTGTGTTTGTCAGAAAGAGCTAACTAAGATGTTACTGGTAAGTGTATCTGAGTTTGTCAGAAAGAGCTAACTAAGATGCAGTCATTGAGAGGTTACTAGAAAATCCCATCTGTTCTGTCATCTGATTGGGGGTGGGTGGGGGAAATTAGAAGGTTTTATACTAGCTTGTGCTCTTACCATGGCAAGGGAAGTAAGTGGCTGTGAGTTACTAATATGTGCTGTCATTTGAGTGGAGGGAAATTAGACGTTTTTCATGCTAGGTTATACTTTATATTTTATCTTAGCCTGCTTCCTTATAGAGCTGCTTACTAATTGTCCTGCCCCGTGGGATAAATAAAGTCATAGTTTATCTTGTAGAGCTGCATTCTAAGTGTCCTGCCCCGTGGAATAAATAAAGTCATAGTTTATCTTATAGAGCTACTTACTAATTGTCCTGCCCTGTGGGATAAAGATATATTTTATTTTATAGAGCTGCTTACTAATTGTCCTGCCCAGTGGAATAAATAAAGTCATATTTTATCTTATAGAGCTGCTTACTAATTGTCCTGCCCAGTGGAATAAATAAAGTCATATTTTATCTTATAGAGCTGCTTACTAATTGTCCTGCCCAGTGGAATAAATAAAGTCATATTTTATCTTATAGAGCTGCTTACTAATTGTCCTGCCCAGTGGAATAAATAAAGTCATATTTTATCTTATAGAGCTGCTTACTAATTGTCCTGCCCAGTGGAATAAATAAAGTCATATTTTATCTTATAGAGCTGCTTACTAATTGTCCTGCCCAGTGGAATAAATAAAGTCATGATGATGATGATGATGATGATGATGATGTCCATTTGTAATGCGCAGGTATCCATTCGAAGAATGCTCATTGCGCAGCAAAAACAAAATTAAAAAAAAAAAAATAAAATAAATAAAAAAAAAAATAAAGTAAATAAAAAGATAATCACCAGGAAAGTAAAAAATAAAGACACAAGTGTTGCTTGGTTGTTTAAGTTTAAGTCCGTTTTAAGTAAACAGATGGGTCTTCAGTCTTTTTCGAAACGTGGTTGGTGAGGTGATGGTGGACAATGGCGATGGCAGAGCATTCCACAGTTTAGGTGCCGCGTTTTTGAAGGCCCTGGCTCCAGTGCGCTTCTTGTTTGTGTCTTGCACTGCAGGGAGACAGAAGCGTGACTGGGAGCCAGAGCGCAGACCACGTGATGGCCGGTAAGGAGGAACTACCTCTTGTAAATATTCAGGAGCAGTTTTAAACATGCAGGACTGTGCAATCGAAAGCACTTTGTGATCAATGCGCTTTTTTACTGGGAGCCAGTGAAGGCTCTGTAGGATAGGCGTGATGTGCTCAGTAGACGACTTTGCACGGGTGACAATCCTGGCGGCTGTGTTTTGAACTCTCTGGAGTCGATCCACCTGTGTAGCAGGTATACCCCACAATGCAGTATTACAGTAGTCTAATCTTGATATGATGGTAGCCACAGCAAGTGAGTTGGCAGCAGCTTGAGTCAGCATGGGCCGTAGTCTACCTAAAGTCCTCAAAAAGTAGTAGGATTTTGCCACAACAGAACTAACATGGTTACACATGGAGAGCTCTGCATCAATAAACAGCCCTAGGTCCCGTACACAGTCAGCAAAGGCTATGGAGGCGTCACCGACCTGCACGGCACTAATGCCGATCTGCTCCCTTCTGGCCTTGGGGCCGCACAGTAACGCTTCTATCTTGTCGTCGTTGAGTTTAAGACGATTTCTGGTCATCCATGCCTTCACCGCGACACAACAAGATTCAAGTCGTTGAAGCGCATTCCTAGCCCCTGCTGGGTCGGGGGGAAAACTGTTCAGAATCTGTGTATTGTCCGCAAAGAACTGTCGTGCCATCTGAAAGCGTTCAATTACCTGTCCAAGCTGTGAAGTATATACAGAAAATAATAATGGACCCAGAACGGATCCCTGTGGTACGCCACACACCAGAGGAACTGCCTCAGAGCTTGGAGAGCCGACAATCACTCTCTGAGATCTATCGGCAAGATAGGAGTCAATCCACTGCAGCGCAGCGCCCTGGATACCAGCCTCTGATGACAGTCTCTGGAGCAGCAGGCGGTGGTTGATGGTGTCAAATGCACTACTCAGATCGAGTAATACTAACAGCACTAAGTTGCCAGAGTTGACACTACAAAGAATGTCATTGGTCACACGAAGAAGAGCAGTTTCTGTGCTGAAGCCAGGACGATATGCTGACTGAAATTTATCTAGGCAGCCATGAGTAATAAAATGGGTCATAAGCTGTTCTGCGACCACCCTCTCAAGTAGCTTGGAAATATATGATAAATTTGACACTGGACGATAGTTTTTACAGTCAGAGGGATCCAGGTTTGCCTTTTTCAACAAGGGCTTGACAGCAGCCTGTTTAAAACACCGTGGAACACAACCTGCTCTCAAACTGGCATTAATAATGTCCAAAATGACAGGAAATAGAATGTCCAGAAGTTGAATAATAAATTTAGTTGGTACAGGATCCACAGCACATGAAGTTTTTGTTGATCTTGCTACAAGTTTCCTCAAGTAGCTCTCATCAACAGACGTGAAAGAAGTCAGCAGTACACCAGCAAATGGCACAGAATAGTCTTCCTCACACTCTGGCAACTCACAAGCTGCACTCTCAAGTCCAGCACTAATTTCCTTTATCTTATTAACAAAGAAGGAAGACAGCTGATCAGCAGCTGACTTGACATCCACCTCAGGAAGAACCGGACTAGTTCCGTTCTTACCCAGCAGGCTGTTCACAATGTCAAAAGTCTTTCTGGGATTTTTACTCGCAGCCTCTAGCTGCTTCTGCACGAATAACGATTTAGCCTTTTTTACAGCACAGACATATTTATTTCTGGCTAACTTATACAGCTGTCTGTCAATCTCAAGTTTGGTCTTCCTCCACTTTTTCTCTGCCAGCTGTCTCTGTTTCTTGGCTTCACTCACCCCCTCACAAAACCACGCACAATCTGGTCTATCTACAACAATTTTGCTAACTGCAGCAGCATGCTTATCAAGCAGCCCTGATAGAGTCTGATTATATAACTCTGCTAACTCATCAACATCTGTGGGAGGATCTAATAACAACTTTGACTGAAGCAGGTCTTCTCTGAAAGTGTTCAGGTCAATTTTCTTCAAATTTCTACACAAAACAGATATCTTTTTACGCCTTGGTCGAGAGAGATCAGTCACCAAGGACTGCACAAAATGGTCTGAAATCAAAAAATCCTCGACAACAGCTGACTTGACCAGTGACTCTGATGGCGCACGAGTGATAACCCAGTCCAGAATGTGTCCAAGTCTATGAGTTGGTTTTTCAATCAGCTGACAAAGACCACGGCTAGCTAAAGCCTCAATCAAACGCTTCACATCACTATCTTGAGGTCTATCAAAATGAAAATTTACATCCCCCAAAATAAGAAACTTCTCCTTTGTGAGTAAACTGTCCAGCAGCATGGCAAACTCCTCATGAAACAGAGAATCTGAAAGCTGATTCTTTTTAGATGGAGGAGGTCTATATAAACAAATGATCTCTAATGTCTGCTTGGCTAATGTCAGTCTTGCTGTTATGTACTCAAAGGACCTGTGTATATACTGTGTTTGTCTCTTCAGCACTGTAAACTTCAGGTGTAGTTTAAATAAGACACCAACTCCACCTCCACTCCTACCACTCCTGGGATTATGTGCAAACGTATAGCCCTGTGGTGTAAGGTCTTTGATTACTGGTTCATCGCCTATCTCTTTTAACCATGTCTCTGACAAGAAAAATGCATCAAAGTCAATTTCCAGCACTAAATCATGAATGTCCACAGCCTTGTTGCAGACTGACTGCACATTTAAGTGACCAACACATATACTAGTCACACTTTTCTTTTCTGTTGAAAGTCCCCCACTCTTTGACAAAGAAAAATTCTCATCAAAATTTCGGTCACATTTCTTTTTCCCACCATTTGTACCTCGTATGGTGCTTAGGTGTAGTGGTGGTGGAAATTTACGTTTGTCGTTAAGACCGTATTTCCTCAGCCGGCGCTGAACTCCTCCTCTCCTACCTCTCTTTCGCTTTTTTTCTGATGGACGGCCGAGTCTTTAGGTAGGATATCAGTTGGAAAGGTGGAAGTATCAGGGTGGAGGGTCGCCGAAGTCGAAGAGAGTGCGAAAAGGTACTCACGGCTGTACAACATAGTGGACGTCCGCCATCTTGTTAGTCAGTTTCACTCGAAGTCCAGGAAAATATACAAAACACAGCACAACCAAGCACACTGCATAACATTCACAAGTCCACTACCGTAGAAGTGAACCCTAACAATTCGATAAACTAAACTAAGCAATGTGAAGAAAAACAGTAATAAAGATAAATGCTAGCGAGCCACAGCAAGTCGCCCTCGTGGTGAGCGTCCTTGACCTTCATATTTTATAGTCATATTTTATCTTATAGAGCTGCTTACTAATTGTCCTGCCCAGTGGAATAAATAAAGTCATATTTTATCTTATAGAGCTGTTTACTAATTGTCCTGCCCAGTGGAATAAATAAAGTCATTGCTCATCTTATAGAGCTGTTTACTAATTGTCCTGCCCAGTGGAATAAATAAAGTCATTGCTCATCTTATAGAGCTGTTTACTAATTGTCCTGCCCAGTGGAATAAATAAAGTCATTGCTCATCTTATAGAGCTGTTTACTAATTGTCCTGCCCAGTGGAATAAATAAAGTCATATTTTATCTTATAGAGCTGCTTACTAATTGTCCTGCCCAGTGGGATAAATAAAGTTATTGCTTATCTTATAGAGCTGCTTACTAATTGTCCTGCCCAGTGGAATAAATAAAGTCATATTTTATCTTATAGAGCTGCTTACTAATTGTCCTGCCCAGTGGAATAAATAAATAAAGTCATTGCTTATCTTATAGAGCTGCTTACTAATTGTCCTGCCCAGTGGAATAAATAAAGTCATATTTTATCTTATAGAGCTGTTTACTAATTGTCCTGCCCAGTGGAATAAATAAATAAAGTCATTGCTTATCTTATTGAGCTGCTTACTAATTGTCCTGCCCTAAAGTCATAGTTTATCTTAACTACTAATGTTGACAGAAAGCCTTACTGATAACATAAGCAGTTGATTACTGCACATTTTATGTTACATGTATTTTTAAATTAAAATAACTAGATTACTTGACCTGTAATGTATTTTATGTGTTCTTGTAATAAAGAAGCTAGACACTTACATGTTATATGCTGTATTTTTACAATAAAGTAAGCTAGAGGCAAAAAATTTTTATTAAGAAAATCACAATGAAGAAAAAATACATTTACAGTACTATACTGTGTTTATTGACATGCTCTTTTCACTTTGATAAACAATACTCAAATGACCAACTACTCAGAAATAATTAGTCACACATCATTTTAAACAGATACTTGAAATGCTTGATTTAACCACAGGGCTAGGGTTAATCTAGCCTAGGGTTAATCAAAATTCAAGCACATACTTTCGATGCTTGATTTTATCGCAATAGCAACAGGAGGTTACTATTACAGTACTTGAGTATGTACTACAGTTAATTTTATACAGCTACACCATTCAGGAAGTTTTTTTCAAATTATTGCAAATCTCCAAAACCATTATTGGGAAAAAATTAAATTTATGTTGTTCAAGGATTAACTGTACCACTTTGTGCTGGGATCCGAGGATAGAGTCAAGTTGTCTTGGGTTACTGGTTTAAGGGATAATTCCAAATTATACTAATTAGCTTCACCTTACTTTAAGCATCAAATACTTGAGCCTCAACATAAACAACACCATTCATCTGGCTTAGTTTTCTGTCACATTCAGAAAAAATAACGAAAACACAAACAACACAGATAAGTATTCACTTTCACTCTTAGTCCAGACTTATCTGTTACGTGGAAGGGTCAAGTTGGTGACTGAAGTGTCCTATTTACAAATATCATCAAGTCACCATACTTTGAAAGGTCAGTTTCAGACCAGCGTGTCCTTCATCACCACTAGAACTACTGTAATATTACTCTCAGTGCGTGTCATGAGACATCTGGATCATGTCGGGTTATGCACAAAGCAAGACAGTAGACTGCCATCCTCTCCACCACATGTTTGATCAGTGATGTTGAACAACAGATGACCTGGTGTAGTCAGGCTGGGTCGCACCCTAGCGGTGCAGTAAATGCTGGCATCACCGTTGCAAGTTGCTCAAGATTGCTGCGATCTGCCTGTGGGATTGAGATGTAAAGTACCACTGTAAACCCTCTCTTTGTGTGCTCAAACACATGTTCCTTTGGGTCATGCAAGAACAGCCTTCAATCAGGAACCTGGTGGCTGTAACTTACACATTACTCTTGTAATAAAACAGCACAGGTATATACATTCCACCATTTTTCACAATAAGACCAATTTACATACATAGCCCATAGACTGCATTCTTATCATTTATACTTTCAACTGTTCATACCTCCATATTGTGTGGTAAGAGAATATACACTGTTACAAGAGAATATATAATGGATGAATTTATGGCGTGATTCAGGAAGTGCTTGATACTTCCATGATGGATTCCCCGAATACCTAACAATCTCACAATTGTATTCTGAGTCTTAGTGAGTACCTGTTCACTCTTACAATCAAGAAGTTTCCATAAACTTCAGGTACAATACATTTTCTTCCTTGTATACAGATGATACTAGTAAGCTATGTCTGTTACTAAGCCATTTTCACAGCACATGATCACCCATTCCTACAAAAAGACAGGGATGCATCCGTGACAGTAGAACGTAGAATTATTTGCTATGATTGTCTCTTTCTTTGTTTCTTTCATGAAAATCATCATAAAATGTATGGTGTTGTCATTAGGAGAATCAGTGAACGCAGGATTTTCTAACTGGGCACCCAGTCAGCCCAGCTGTCACCTTCTGTGCTTTGAGGATTGTGCTTTGATGCGTTTGGACGACAGAGGGAGATGGCATGACTATCACTGTAGCTGGATTGAGAACTATTCCTACATATGTCAGTATGGTACGTCATACTATTCTTTTATATGTCAGTATGGTACATTGTACTATTCCTTTATATGCCAGTATGGTAAGTAATCACTGTTCCTACATGTCAGTATGGTACGTCATACTATTCTTTTATATGTCAGTATGGTAAGTCAGCACTGTTCCTACATGTCAGTATGGTACATTGTACTATTCCTTTATGTGTCAGTATGGTACATTGTACTATTCCTTTATGTGTCAGTATGGTAAGTAATTACTTACTTACTTACTGCCCGTTATGCCTGTCGGCACGTAGGGCAGCTGGTAAGTAATAATAATAATAATAATAGTGAAGATTTTTATAGCGCATATTCACACTCATAGAGAGCATGCTCTTAGCGCTTAAAACAGGGAAGAGACGTGGACTAAGTAGACACAGAACAAAGGGGACGAAAGAAAACGACAGTACTGACGAAACAGAAAACAAAAGGCATCAAGTAACAGGAACAGAAAAAAATAGTGATTCTGCGAGAAAGATGGGTAAAGTAGCAAGAGGGAAGGGGGCGGGGTTAAGAAGGACGAGCATTGTGTGGACTGTGTTAGGAGAAATGCTCAAGGAAGAGGTGCGTTTTCAGTGCAGATTTGAAAGATTCAGTTGTAGGAAGGTGGCGGATATGGAAAGGAAGAGAGTTCCATTGTTTTGCAGCACAGTAGCCAAAAGTCCTGTGACCATATGTTGTTGTTCTGGTGACAGGAACAGTTAGGATACGGTCGTCAGACGAAGAGCGTAGTTGTCTGGACGGAGAGTAAGGGATGAGAAGTTCAGAAAAATAGTCAGGACAGGAGCCAGCAAAGAAATTAAAACACAGCACAGACAGTTTGTACTGAATGCGAGAACGGACGGGTAGCCAGTGTAGAAAACGAAGGAGAGGAGTGACATGGTCCCGTTTCCTTGCTCTAAGCACCAGACGTGCAGCGGAGTTCTGTACTCTCTGGAGTCTCTGAATGAGGGATGAGGGGCAGCCTGCCAGCAAGGAGTTGCAGTAGTCAAGTCGTGAAAGAACAAACGCACAGACAAGAGTGTTGGTGGCACGTGTAGAGAGAAAGTGACGGATGGCACTGATCTTACGGAGCTCATAATAGGCAGACCGACAGACAGCTGCTACATGTCTATCGAGTGTCATGTCATCAGTGACAATAAATCCCAGATTCCTAACGGATGACGTGAAGGTGATGTTGCTGTCGCCCACCTTGATGTGATTGGGCAGACTGACGAGTGAAGGTTGATGTCTTCTTCTATGGCACAAGAGGGCTTCCGTTTTATCATCATTTAGTTTAAGCTTGTTTTTTACCATCCAGCCCTTGACATCACTGATACAAGCTTCTAGAGAGCTAATAGCAGAGTGAGACTCAGCCGGCGGAGTGGAACAGTAAAGCTGCGTGTCATCAGCATAGGATTGATGAGAAACCTGGTGAGACTGGATGCACGATGAAAGGGGCTTAGTATACAGGATGAACAGAACTGGGCCAAGTACTGCATGAGCCTTGGGGAACACCACAGAAAAGTGAAGCAGGGCGAGATGTCTGACCATCAACTGACACAGTCTGGGTCCTATCAGTGAGATAGGAGTTGAACCATGAGAGCGCAGGTCCAAAAATCCCGTAGAGGGTGTGAAGTCTGTGAAGAAGCAGAGAGTGGTCTATAGTGTCAAATGCAGCAGACAGGTCCAGTAGGGTTAATGGAGAGACATCACCACTGTCAAGAGCAGATAATATGTCTGTTGTCACTTTAATAAGAGTGGTCTCGGTGCTGTGGAAAGGTCTATACACCGACTGAGCTTGTGGGATAAGATGGTGCTCTTGTAAGTAGGCCCAGAGCTGTGTCAAAACTATTTTCTCTATGATCTTAGAGAGAAAAGACAAGTTGGAGACTGGACGGTAGTTGTTCAGGACATTGACGTCAAGCGTGGATTTCTTTAGAAGTGGCCTCACCACCGCATTTTTGAACAAAGATGGGAAAACACCTGACGACAGGCTGACATTTACAATATTAGTGATGGCAGGAAGTACAGTATCTAGGCACTCGAGCAGAAGGCTTGTGGGCATCGGATCTAACTCGCAAGTTGTTGGTTTAGCTTTTAGAATAACCGCTTTCACATCAGTCTCAGAGACTGGTAGGAACTTGGTCATGGAGCATCCTGGGAGGGCATCACAGGAGATGCTGTCAAGCACTGACAGAGTCCAAAGATGATCGAATGTCCAATATCTTGCTGGTGAAATAATCACTAAAAACTTGCGGCAGCAGTGAAGCAGGGTAGGCAGTAGGCAGTGGTGTTGCTGTCTTAGATCCAGTCATTTGAGAGCAGATGGCAAAGAGCTTTTTGGAGGAGGTGCAGTTAATTATTTGGCCCTGAAGATAAGATGCTTTAGCCGCATAAATGCATTTTGCCACGCTTCGCTTTGCGGCATTATAAATTTCTTTGCGGATGGCGAGTCCAGTCTTCCGCCAAACACGTTCAGCTCGCCGGCGCGTGCGCTTCAGGTCACGGAGTTCGACACAATACAATACAATACATCTTTATTGTCTATGTCTGGTCATAACAGAGATAGAAATTTTCCTTTGTTGCTGGGAGCTCCCACAGTTAACTGGAGAAAAGGATACATAATAAACTGAAAAACATTACGATCACACCTCATACAGTTACACTCATGCTTAGCCCTCGCACACCTAAGACAGCAGATGCACATTCTCTTCCTCTCTTACACACACACACACACACACACCCACAGACATTCAGGCTAGGTACATTTGTTAGTCCTGTTCAGGAGTGCTATTGCGGTTGGTAAGAATGACTTGGCAAAGGCACTCTTCCTGGCGACCACTTGCTTCCATCTGCGGCCAGAGGGTAACATTTGGAAGTGGCGATGTAGTGGGTGAGAGGGTCTGTGATGATGCTGACAGCTGTTAACCCCACAGCCTTGATGTATAAATCACCTAAAGGTCTTTGTGGAGAACCAATGATCTTGCTGGCACTCTTGACCACTCTCATTAAACAAGCTTTATCTTTGAGAGAGAGAACGCCAAACCACACTGACATATTGAATGTTAAGATGCTTTCGATTAGACTGCGATATACTGACTCAAGGACAGGGCCACTGACACCGAAATTCCTCAGTTGCCTCAGCAGGAACAGGCGCTGATGTGCTTTCCTGGAAACAATGCTGGTGTTTTCCTGAAAGAACAGTTTGCTGTCTAGCACTGTGCCGAGGTACCTAAAACTTTGCACCTGTTCTATTGTCTCATTATCAATAATTATAGGGGTGTGGGCAGGTTGATGTTTTCTTCTGTCAAGGACCACTTCTTTAGTTTTAGAGACATTGAGCACCAGAAAGTTTTCTTCAAACCATGAGTGTAATTTTTGAACCTGGAGGAAATAGCTTGCAAGTGACTTCTCGTCCTTGAGCCGAGCAACCAATGCCATATCATCTGCAAACTTAATCAATGATAGGGCACAATTCGAGAATTCCGTCCGGACTTCACTAGTGTAAACAGAGAACAGTATCGGGGACAAAACACACCCCTGTGGGGCTCCGGTATTTATGATCAGAGTGGTCGAGACTTTGCCTCCCATGCTGACCCGTTGTGGCCGGTCCCGGAGAAACTCCCTCATCCAGAGCACTAGGGTTGAGTTAACGTTTAGTACTAGGAGACGTTGTAAGAGCAGGTGTGGCTGAATGGTATTAAATGCCGATGAAAAGTCCATGAATAGGATACGCACGTATGTACCAGTGCCATCCAGATGGTTTGCTACCAGGTTGTAGAGTGTCAAACAGGCATCATCCACTCCTCTTTTCGCTTTGTATGCAAACTGGTAGGGGTCTAGTTGATCAGCAATGGCATTGACTAATTGGTTGCAAACAACTCTCTCCATGCACTTAGCAAGAATAGGGGTCAAGGCCACTGGTCGGAAGTCATTTAGTTCTTTGGCATGTGACTTTTTTGGCACTGGAATAATAGTTGAGGTCTTCCATAGCTTGGGGAAGAACTGACTGTTCAGGAACAGGTGGAACAAATGTGTGATCATTGGGCTCAGCTGCTGGGCGCAAGATCTGAGCACCCGTCCTTTTAGGCCGTCTGGACCAGGAGCTTTAAAGGGATTAATTCGGGACAGGCAAGATGTTACGGCATTCTCGTCCACTAAGATATCACATGGTGACAGGGAAGAACAGATCAATTCACATTCTCGAGTAAAGTCTTGTATATCAAACCTGGCATAAAACTTGTTTAAGTCATTGGCAAGGTCTGCAGCCTCACATCCTACCTCCTGTTTTTTTGTTGTGCGACCCATCATTTTGTTTAGTCCCAACCAAGCCTCGCGTGCGTTCCCTTCCCTTAGTTTCGTTTCTACCTTATTCTTATATTCGATCTTCGCCAGCCTTGTCTTCTGCCGAAATTCTTTGTTCCGATCTCTTACCTGTCCCGTATCACCCTGGATAAATGCATGCTTCTTGGCAAACAAGGCAAGCTTTCAGGTCTTTGGTAATCCATGGCTTATTGTTTGCAAACAGTTTGATTGTTTTCGGTTTCACAACACAATCTTCACAGAACTGGATGTAGGCCGTGACAGTTTCTGTGAGTTCATCGTAATCAGAGCAGCTGTCAAAGAACAGCTGCCAGTCTGTTGCCTCATAACAGCCCCTCAGTGCCTCGATCTTGTCATGAGACCACTGCTTGATCTCTATGGCGTTTGGTTTAGCAGTTTTCACTTTCTGTCTGTATCTTGGGATAAGATGAACCACATTGTGGTCGGATCTACCCAAAGGGGGCCTGCATCTGCTTGCATAGGCATTCGAGATAGAGCTGTAGCATTTGTCTAACACACGATTCTGCCGAGTGGGACAGCTAACATGTTGGTATAGGGAGGGTAATTCAGCACTAATATCACATTTATTGAAGTCGCCGAGGATAAATACAGCCTGGTCAGTGGATCTATGTAAGGCCTTGTTGTAGCTGGCTGCTATCTGAGCGGCGGCGTCCTTGTTGTCAGGTCCGGGAACGTACACCAAAATGACTGTCACTTGCCCGAATTCACGTGGCAAGTAGAACGGCCGAAACGACACAGTTAGGATTTCATACGACACAGTACTAGTTGTTTCACGTATCGTGAACTCCGTGGCCCAATTTTTGTTTACAAATATACACAGCCCTCCGCCTTTATTTTTTCCGTGTTTTCGTTATTCCTGTCATGCCTAATCGTAGTGAAACCCTCGAGGTGGACATCCGTTTTGTTGCTACTAAGCCAGGTCTCTGTAACACAAATTAGGCTGCTACAGCGATAGTCGCGGTCGTATTTCACCAGCGTAGCGAGTTCTGTCATTTTGTTATCAATGGAGCGGGCGTTGGTTAAGGTAATCAGCGGCAGCGGGAGTCGACAGCCTCTCCGCCGTACCCTGTTCCTGACCCCTCCTCTAGATCCTCGTTTTTTCTTCGCGGTCTTCTTTCCTGAGTGGACTCTAGTTTTATCACTTTCTCCGCTGTTGGGTGTCTTGATGTGCTCGGACCAGTCGATGCGTGGGAAGTCAGGTGGTGGGACGCAAACGCTGGGCCGAAGAGCAATCAAATACTCACGCGAGAAGGGCGGCTGTCCGCCATGCGAGCCGCCATGATGTTCGGCGTGGTCTAGCGTGGGAAATGCGAAACTCGTTGAAGCAGCGAGGAGCAGCACACAGAACTCCCAGAATATACACAGAGTAAAACCATCCATCTTGCAGTCTTACACTACTAGTCGGTATTAAAAAACACTCATTAAAAATAAGAGAAAGTAAACAAAAGGTGGGAGCTCTCTCAACAGGGTCGGATCGACGAGAGTCGCGCCCCGGATCTGTGAATACCAAGGCGCACATTTAGACTGGCGCATCAGACGTCGAGACACTGGGGCGTGGTCATCAACTACTCTACGCAAAACACAGTCAAGCTGCTCGGCAGAAGGTGGTTGGAGGAGCGCCATCTGCAGCTGTGCTTTGAATGCTAGTCTATCCACATTTTGTAATGACCGAGTGGGTCTGAAAACTGGCGCCGATGATGGGCATTTGCGATCCAGTTCGATTAGTACAGAGTAGTGGTCAGATGAGAGATCGTGGGAAACATCAACTGACTGGACTAAGTGGTCATCAGGTCGATGTATGACCCAGTCCAGGATGCGATCTCTTTTGTGAGTTGGTTGCGACACGGACTGGACAAAACGAAAGGTGTGCAACATTTCGGACAGTTTGACAGTGTCAGGGTGAGAACTGTTGTCGAAGTGTACATTAACATCTCCGAGGAGAATTGCGGGTCCAATGAGTGCATTGCTATAATCCAAGAGATCGTGGAATTCTGAGAAAAATGTAGAGGCTGTAAGTTTGTTCCTGGCGCTAGGAGGAGGTCTGTAGATGCAGACCAGGTGCATCGAGCAATGAGGAGCCGAAGAGGAGACTTGTACAAATTCAAAAGACGTGTGAGGGAACGATACGGCAGTAGTAACAGACAGGTACTTGGCAAGTGATGATCTGTAGATTATAGCAATACCACCACCACGTGTAGGGCGGGGCAAAGATTTTAGGCAGTAGCCCACTGGAGTAAGATCGACACACACGCTCTCGTCGCCATGTTGTTTAAGCCACGTCTCAGTGATGATGAAAATATCAAGATGGCGGTCTGTGACGTCTCAGTGATGATGAAAATATCAAGGTGGCGGTCTATGACGTCTCAGTGATGATGAAAATATCAAGATGGCGGTCTGTGACGTCTCAGTGATGATGAAAATATCAAGGCGGCGGTCTATGACAAATCCTACGATTTCAGCTCGCTTCAGTGACTGTTGTTCAGACGACACAGACTGGGCGTTGAAAAGCCCAACGTGGAGGCGAGTGTTCAGTTGTGGTGTGCGGGAAACTTGGCAGTCTCCTGTTCTCAGACGACCATGTTGGTGTGGTGTAAAGTTATTCGACCCAACTGGTTCACTCTCATCACGTCCACGCTGACGCTGATTCTGCTGTGTAGGGGAAACATGATTCAGCAGAGAGTTGACACACAGCGAAGCTTTCACAAAACCGGAGTGAGACTCAGAATCAGGTGAAGGGGGGCACGAGACAGAATAACTACGAGTAGCAGATTTTTTCAAAGGACGCTGCTTACGGCGACCAGCACGATAGCGACGGATTCGAATCTGTTGTTTCAATGGGCTGTCAACATTAATAGAATCATAATAAAGGGAAAATCTTCTCAAAGTGTCAACTAAACAGGCTGGAAGTGGAAGAGTTGCAAGGGGATTCAATAATGATAATTGAGTTGTCGAGTAGACAAACTGTCTTGTCATAATTCTATGACATAAAAATAAAATGAAGCACGAGTTCAAAAAAAATACAATAAGACGAAAACGATAAAAGATATTAAAACTGATAAAGATTTAAAGTTAAGCTAACTTCAGAGAAGGATAAACAGAATAAGCAACAGGAAAGCGAGATAAAGAATTAGATCTAAAATCTATGTAATGGCCGAGAACGTAACCGTTAAAAGTAAAGTCAGCAACAAAAACATAAAAGCAAGGCAATTACAGATAGTAAAACAATAACAGAGGAAAGCTTAAGAGAAACAAATACAACTTGCAACTATAAGAAACCTATGGGTACGAAGAACAAAGAGGTTGCACGAGAAAATGTAAAAATTCACAGGAGAACAAAGCAACTCAGCCTGTCAGGCGCAGCCTCGTTTCCGAAATCCATTGTAATCACTGTTCCTACATGTCAGTATGGTACGTCATACTATTCTTTTATATGTCAGTATGGTAAGTCATAATGATAATGAGTGAGAATGATAAAGTGATCTTTATAAACAGTACTTTTTATGTCTTCAGTAGCCAGGGTTATGCATACATACAAACAGATGCATTCCACAAGGTTTATGCGTGTGTATATATATACACACACACACACACACACACACAAATATGTGGTTTTTATAAGCAGTATTTTTATATATTTTGTAGCTGGGGTTATACATATATACAATTAGATGTCATCAACAGGGTTTATATATATATACACACAAATATATGATCGACAGGGTGTATTTATACACAGAGACATAAATATCTGTGATTAAAAGGGTATAACTAGGTTATTTTGAGAATTATAAGAAGAAATAGAGAAACTTATGTTTGCCCTAAATTATCAGATTTGATTTTATAGCATGGTTATATAAAAATTTCCAGCATTTAGGCCAGTCACTTCAACACAACAGAGGACCACCACCACTACCACTACCACTACCACCACAACCACAGCATCAACTGTTGTTCAGTATAAATCCATGGTCAAGTCAATGCCTGTCACAACTTTGTCTCCTGAAGAAGCCAGGACAGTTATGTCTCTCTCAAGCACAACAGTCAATGAGTCCTTTCAGCAACCCCTGTTGGAGAAGCCCAGTATACAAGTTCAGTTATTGGGTGAGTTTTTGTGATGCAATAATAATGTGTGGTATGACTGGTAGCAGAATATAATGTGTTGTGTGATTGGCATCAAAATATAATGTGTGGTATGACTGGTAGCAGAATATAAGGTGATGTATGACTGGTATCAAAGTATAATGTATGGTATGACTGGTAGCAGAATATAATGTATGGTATGACTGGTAGCAGAATATAATGTGTGGTATGACTGGTAGAATATAAGGTGATGTATGATTGGTATCAAAATATAATGTGGTATGACTGGTAGCAGAATATAATGTGTGGTATGACTGGTAGCAGAATATAATGTGTGGTATGACTGGTAGCAGAATATAATGTGTGGTATAACTGGTATCAAATTATAATTTTATTGTGTGATATGGCTGGTAGCAGAATATAATGCAGCGTTTCTCAACCTTTTACTTGTGACGCCCCCCCAGACGAATAAAGGTACGTCCGCGCGCCCCCCTTAGCCACTAATACCTATATGAGATATGACAAAATGACCGCCTTTGCGGCCCCCTTTTCAGCAGCTTGCGCCCCCCTTGGGGGGCGCGCCCCCCAGGTTGAGAACCGCGGATATAATGTGTGGTAAACTGGTATCAAATTATATTGTGTGATATGGCTGGTAGCAGAATATAATGTGTGGTACCACTTGTAGCACAAAAAGCAGAAGATAAATAAATCTTTGAGTCTTAACTCTTTCTGTAGCTGCGCTTCCACAGAAGTAAACATCTTCACAGCTGCAGTGTGTTCCTCTCACTGTAATGCAAACTTGGTGGTGTCACAATGCACGTCACACTGTGCATAAATAAATGAATATCTAAGGGGAAAAACTATTGGTTTCTTCAGGTATTGTTTTATTGAAGTCTAAGCATATTCAAATAAAATGTTTCATTGTTTGCAAGTTTATGTTTTGTGTAATTTTTGTAAATTATTTTTCTTTTAATTTCTGCCACATAATTTTCTTTCATAACAGGAGCTCCATTTCAGACAGTTACCATCTTTCACTTAAATTTAGTACAAGAAAACAAAAACTCTGTTTCCAAAGCACATCACTTAAATGTTTGAAAAATGCTTTTTAAAACAGTGTGTCATTGATGGTTGTCTTTGTTGTAGGTTAGTAGGTGTAAATATAGGAATACATTGTTTTTTGTGCCACCACTACCATTCTAATTGTTTATTGGCATCGCTTTTCATTGGTATTAGAGGCATTAAAATAACATCTCTGAAGATTTCAAAATTGTGCCAACTGCCTTTACATGAATTTTGTGTGTGTGTTCACATGCACTTTCACACCTAAACATTGTGGTCTAATACAGATGAGGCCATCGGTGGCTGGTAAATAAAATATGCCGTCACCAGCTGGTGCAACTTGTAGTGGTGTGGTGGCTTGTGTGCCTTGTCAGTCCACAGAGCTGTGTCGGCAGGAGCCTTGTGCTCCTGATAGGTCCAACCAAGCCAAACAGGTCTGTTCAGATAGTGGCCAGACTGAAATGTTGCATCCTGGCCCTCCAGGTTGGGGGTTTTTCTTTGGGCTAACAACCCATTCATGTGAAACACAAGCTGTTGCAGAAACCACAACAGTATCACAACAGGGGCCTGGTCGGAAGATTCTTCTCTAGAAGAGCTTATGATGCATGCTAGTGAAAGCCCTAGGGAAACCAACTCTCCGACTCATCTTCTGACGTCCAAGGCAAGAACCAGGATAGGGACCTGGAACATTAGAACTCTCTGTTATCACCGACAATCGTCCTGATGGTCATAGACTGGATTATGTGTAAGAAGACCCAGGACAACTACACCGGTATCCAGTGGACCTTCACCAAACAGCTAGAAGACCTGAACTTTGCAGATGACATTAGTCTCCTATTTCATGGGCAGCAGCATGCACAACTCACACTAAGTAAAATATCAAAGGAAGCTGGAAAGACTGGCTTAAAGATCAACAGAAAGAAGATTGAAGTGATGAAAATCAACAAGCAGGAACTCCCAATCCAACTTCAAATAGACCGCATCACATACCTTGGGAGCGTCATTAACAAAGATGGTGGAGCGGACGATGACATCAAAAGCCGCATAAACAAGGCCAGGCATGCTATCAACAGCCTACGCCCCATCTGGACGCCCCATCTGGAACTCCCGAGCATTATCCCTCCGCAGTAAGACCCGCATCTTCAACACCAATGTGAAGGCAGTCCTACTGTATGGCTCCGAAACCTGGAGAGTGACAAATACCATCAACAACAAGCTCCAGACCTTTACCAACCGATGCCTTCGCCATATCCTGGGAATAAGATGGCCTGAAAAGATCTCCAATAGCAGCCTGTGGACAGGAACTAACCAGAATGCCACTAGTCAAGACATCAAAAAGTGCAACTGTGGCTGGACAGGACACACCCTGTGCAAACCAGCTGACACCATTGCCAGGCAGACACTCGAATGGAACCTTCAGGGGAAGAGGAGAGTTGGGAGGACAAAACAGACTTGGCGAAGATCAGTAGACAGCGAGGGAGAGGATACCGGAACCACATGGGCCCAACTGAGGGGGACCACCGAAAACTGGGTCCACTGGTGAGCTGTTGTTGCAGCCTTGAGGAGTAACAAGGAATAAATTAAAATTAATTAAATTAATAAACAAAATATGAGCATGTGCATGCAGGCCATCTTGCCATTAGTGCACCTAATCATCAGGCCATTTGTCAATGGACACCCCACGAAAATGTTTCATTTCCTCAGATATTGTTGGTGAGGGTGATAATTTCCTAAAATCCAACTGGTAAGGAGAAATCATGAAGATTATTCTTTTATAGGAATACATGTTCCTAAAATATTTAGTGTCTGCTTTTGTTTGTCCATGTATTTTAAATATTTA
This sequence comes from Marisa cornuarietis, assembly GCA_004794655.1. Classification (NCBI taxonomy): domain Eukaryota; kingdom Metazoa; phylum Mollusca; class Gastropoda; order Architaenioglossa; family Ampullariidae; genus Marisa; species Marisa cornuarietis. Next base: position 354,086 of record SMMW01000161.1, read on the forward strand.
ACAATAATAGTAATACAGTGAACTTACATAGTACACTTGTATAGCGCCATATCACAGTCTCATGGGCGGGCTCATGGTGCATTACAAGAAAAAAAGGCGCACAGACATTCACAAATGCACGTTACATACCACAGAATGCAATATGAGATGAAAGATATGTAGCCAGAAGCTGCTGCCAGGGTGCACAATTCATTTGAAAAACTGTAATCCAGGCCGCAAATACTCCTTTCCACAGCACAGGTCCAATCATAGAACAGATCTTCAAGGTAGAAGGCTTTTTTGTCAAACTGCATAAACCTATCAGTGCCTATATGATCATTATTAAACCATCTGTTTATCCTTCTTTGTAGGATCATCTACTAATCTGCATCTTTCTCTGTCAGTGTGTCTTTGTCACACCTGTTTATCACTTTTTGTATCTATCTGTTTATCTGTCAGACTTTGTGTTATCGTGGTTTGGTAATAATCCAATGATACTTTGGTGATGCAGGTAATGCTCACATGACAGGAGCTGTCGAAGACAGTCACGAATCTGATGTCCATGCAGGTAAATTGTAGTTGATATACAGTCCATAACATTATGTACTGTTTTTGATAAATATATTTTTATATGCTGGTATATACAAAGTAGTTGTATGTGGCTTTAGGAAAAGACAAAGAACTCTTGTTTCCCTATAGACTGGTCTGCTGTAGTCTTCGTCAAAATCATTGTAGACTTCTCTTTAATGTTTTTTTGCTAAATTCACTGTAGACTTGTCTGTTATATTCGCTGTTAACTTCACTATGGACTTGTCTGTTGTGTTCAGTGTGAAAGCCCCTGTAGATTTATCTGTTATGTTCAGTTGTAAAATTCGCGATGTGCTTGTCTGTTATGTTCATTGTTAAGTTCACTATAGACTGTTTTTTTATGTTTATTATTAAATTCACTATAGACTTGTCTGTTATGTTGTTTAATTTGCATTATTATTGACCGTAGGTTTACTAATGGGTTTGGTGTTGCGTGTCTTGTTTAGCTACAGACTTGTTATATTCATCGTTAAAGTCTCTTGTTTTTAATTGTTGCCTGCTATGTTTGACGTTAGGTTCACTGGTGGGTTTGGTGATGGGTGTCCTGTTTGGCTTATGTGTGGGACTGTGTCTTGCAATTTTCTTCTTTGCTTACAGGTAAGTTCTTTAATGCTGACAGCTTATATATGAGCAAGTCAGTGAACAAGAGAGAATGCAAATGTGTGAACATAAAGAAACAACCCAACACCAACCATACAAACACACCACACATGCATATAAATATATACAAATGTATGTGTGTACTATACACCATACATTGTATTGTTTGCATTTCAGCATAGACATTGGCGCTACATGACATGAACAAGGCAAAGAAAGAAAGAGAAGAGAGAAGGTGTGCTTCTTCTTTGACTGTACCAAGTGACATGACCATGGGAGAGAAGGGGTTACACTAGCTTTAACCATCAAGCGTTCATCTCCCTGACAGTGAGCCAGCATGTGCCTTGCATGCAGGGCCCTCCACTGGTCAGGTGAGAAACAGCCCTCTGACAACTATCAAGGCAAAGCCAATACAGCAGTTTTATCTCTCCTTTATTTCCAACATAAAGTCAGGTTTCTATCCTTATTAAGGTCTTACCACCAGCCAGGTGTCCTGCCTTTGAGGAGGACCCTTGTTCCCATTTTTTTTTATGCACCTTTCACCTTCTTTCTCAGACTTATTATTATTTTAAGAGATGATCCTGTGTTAAAGAATAATGACTTTCTAACATGTTGTGTTCTTTGCCCTCACGTTTACAAAATGGAGGGTCACTTTGGTTTTCAACTCTGCGTCATGACCTTGACTAAAAATAGATGCACTTTTTCAGACCCTCTTTCTTCTACTTGAAGTTCAGTGCATGATGTTTTGTACACTCGCTTTTGGCTTTTTTTTTTTTTTTAAAGATTGGGGACCTGAAGCTTATATACTGTGACCTCTGACCCTATGTTTTTGGAAGCCGCAGACTGTGCACGTCCTTAGAGGGCAGCTTAGCATATTCTTTTATTGGTCCTAGCTTGAATTATTAAATTTTACACTGTCCATTCGTGATTTAGTGTTGTCTGCTTCTACCAGATTGCTAGATGATGATGAGATGTGTTGAATTTGGCTTCTTTGTCTTCTCCCTTATTATTTACAAATGTCACTTCTGACATCTGCTATCAGACTTCTGCTAGGGACAATGCCTTTCCCTTTCAGCCAATCTCCTTGACAGGTGTAACACCTTCAGCATGAGTCAGAGAATAGAATCTGGCAAGCCCTGCTGATTTTTGATGTAGATGTCATCCACGCAGTAGTCAGGCTAGATGAACGTCTTCATCCAGAAAGCTTCTCCCTCGTTGTGACTACCTTCTGGATATTGACCTGTACTGAATGGGGTCTATGGAGCAGAAGCCCTTTGTTGACAGGACTCTTTAGGGCAGCGTTGTGCAAGGGTACTGTTCATGAGGTAACACACCTTGTTACTGGGGTACCACTCAGATCTCTTCCTGGTCCCCAAGTCAGGCAGGAAACAGCTTCCCATTGTTCACAGGAAGAACCAAATGCCAGGACTCTTGGTCTCTAGAGTACAGACTTCTACCTGTCAATCATCTGGAGATCATGACAGTCTGTGAGGCTCTCCTTTACTGGACCCAACTGCTATCTTACCAAGGAGTTCTTCCTTTGTCAGACAATTCCTGCGAAATGTCTTACCTGTGCAGAAAAGGGGGCACTCATTTCCCTTTCTTCGTTGTTGGGTGTGTAAAATTCTGAGTTGGTGTAGGGAGCATGGGATTGGACTCAAGGTCTGCCACTTTGATAATTATAATAAACAACACAGAATTTGTATAGCGCATACTGACACCCCATAAGTAGCATGCTCTTAGCGCTTGAGAACATCCTAGTTAACCTATAGCACATACTGACACCCCATAAGTAGCATGCTCTTAGCGCTTAAGAACATCCTAGCTAATGTATAGCACATACTGACACCCCATAAGTAGCATGCTCTTAGCGCTTAAGAACATCCTAGCTAATGTATAGCACATACTGACACCCCATAACTAGCGTGCTCTTAGCACTTGAGAACATCCTAGTTAACCTATAGCACATACTGACACCCCATAACTAGCGTGCTCTTAGCACTTGAAAACATCCTAGCTAATGTGTAGCACATACTGACACCCCATAACTAGCGTGCTCTTAGCGCTTGAGAACATCCTAGTTAATGTATAGCACATACTGACACCCCATAACTAGCGTGCTCTTAGCACTTGAAAACATCCTAGTTAACCTATAGCACATACTGACACCCCATAACTAGCATGCTCTTAGCACTTGAGAACATCCTAGTTAACCTATAGCACATACTGACACCCCATAACTAGCGTGCTCTTAGCGCTTGAGAACATCCTAGTTAATGTATAGCACATACTGACACCCCATAACTAGCGTGCTCTTAGCACTTGAAAACATCCTAGTTAACCTATAGCACATACTGACACCCCATAACTAGCGTGCTCTTAGCACTTGAGAACATCCTAGTTAACCTATAGCACATACTGACACCCCATAACTAGCATGCTCTTAGCACTTGAGAACATCCTAGTTAACCTATAGCACATACTGACACCCCATAACTAGCGTGCTCTTAGCACTTGAGAACATCCTAGTTAACCTATAGCACATACTGACACCCCATAACTAGCGTGCTCTTAGCGCTTGAGAACATCCTAGTTAATGTATAGCACATACTGACACCCCATAACTAGCGTGCTCTTAGCACTTGAAAACATCCTAGTTAACCTATAGCACATACTGACACCCCATAACTAGCGTGCTCTTAGCGCTTGAGAACATCCTAGTTAATGTATAGCACATACTGACACCCCATAACTAGCGTGCTCTTAGCACTTGAAAACATCCTAGTTAACCTATAGCACATACTGACACCCCATAACTAGCATGCTCTTAGCACTTGAGAACATCCTAGTTAACCTATAGCACATACTGACACCCCATAACTAGCGTGCTCTTAGCACTTGAAAACATCCTAGCTAATGTGTAGCACATACTGACACCCCATAACTAGCGTGCTCTTAGCGCTTGAGAACATCCTAGTTAATGTATAGCACATACTGACACCCCATAACTAGCGTGCTCTTAGCACTTGAAAACATCCTAGTTAACCTATAGCACATACTGACACCCCATAACTAGCATGCTCTTAGCACTTGAGAACATCCTAGTTAACCTATAGCACATACTGACACCCCATAACTAGCGTGCTCTTAGCGCTTGAGAACATCCTAGTTAATGTATAGCACATACTGACACCCCATAACTAGCGTGCTCTTAGCACTTGAAAACATCCTAGTTAACCTATAGCACATACTGACACCCCATAACTAGCGTGCTCTTAGCACTTGAGAACATCCTAGTTAACCTATAGCACATACTGACACCCCATAACTAGCATGCTCTTAGCACTTGAGAACATCCTAGTTAACCTATAGCACATACTGACACCCCATAACTAGCATGCTCTTAGCACTTGAGAACATCCTAGTTAACCTATAGCACATACTGACACCCCATAACTAGCGTGCTCTTAGCACTTGAGAACATCCTAGTTAACCTATAGCACATACTGACACCCCATAACTAGCGTGCTCTTAGCGCTTGAGAACATCCTAGTTAATGTATAGCACATACTGACACCCCATAACTAGCGTGCTCTTAGCACTTGAAAACATCCTAGTTAACCTATAGCACATACTGACACCCCATAACTAGCGTGCTCTTAGCGCTTGAGAACATCCTAGTTAATGTATAGCACATACTGACACCCCATAACTAGCGTGCTCTTAGCACTTGAAAACATCCTAGTTAACCTATAGCACATACTGACACCCCATAACTAGCGTGCTCTTAGCACTTGAAAACATCCTAGTTAACCTATAGCACATACTGACACCCCATAAGTAGTGTTTTCTTAGCGCTTAAGAACATCCTAGCTAATGTATAGTGCATACTGACATCCCATAACTAGTGTGCTCTTAGCGCTTAAGAACATCCTAGCTAATGTGTAGCGCATATTGACACCCCATAACTAGCGTGCTCTTAGCACTTGAGAACATCCTAGCTAATGTGTAGCGCATATTGACACTTGTAAGGTACATACTCTTAGTGCTTGAACTTCCTAGCTAATGTGTAGTGCATATTGACACTTGTAAGGAGCATACTCTTAGTGCTTGAACATCCTAGCTAATGTGTAGTGCATATTGACACTTGTAAGGTACATACTCTTAGTGCTTGAACATCCTAGCTAATGTGTAGTGCATATTGACACTTGTAAGGAGCATACTCTTAGTGCTTGAACATCCTAGCTAATGTGTAGTGCATATTGACACTTGTAAGGTACATACTCTTAGTGCTTGAACATCCTAGCTAATGTGTAGTGCATATTGACACTTGTAAGGTACATACTCTTAGTGCTTGAACATCCTAGCTAATGTATAGTGCATATTGACACTCGTAAGGAGCATACTCTTAGTGCTTGAGAACATCCTAGCTAATGTGTAGTGCGACACTGTACACTCTTAGTGCTTGAACATCCTAGCTAATGTATAGCGCACACTGACACTCGTAAGGAGCATACTCTTAGTGCTTGAGAACATCCTAGCTAATGTGCTCAGCAGAAAAGCACAGGGCTCTCACAGAATGGTCTCTGCTTTCTTCAGTCTTTCTGGAGATTTGTCTGATCTTTTTCAGCCACACATTGACCTGTTTGCCACTCACTGGAATGCAAAATTTCCCAGAGCTGTGTTTCCAGTGCCATGTACTCAAGATCAGGCACTCCATGCCCTCTCCTTTTCCTGGACTTGACGGCCAAGTTGTTTCTCGACACTCCTGTGAAATAAGAAAAAGCCTGGCTGTCAGATCTGGTGGACTTGTCTCTGGTAGTACATCCGTCTTTGTCAACCCTTCCTTGGCTGTCATGATCAGGTCGACTTGTCTCTGTCAACCTTGGCTGTCCTGATCAGGTCGACTTGTATCTGTCATCCCTTACTTGGCTGTCACGATCAGGTCGACGTCTCTGTCAACCCATCCTTGGCTGTCATGATCTGGTTGACTTGTCTCTTTCATCCCTTCCTTGGCTATCATGATCTGGTCAACTTGGTTCTGTCAACCCTTCCTTGGCTGTCATGATCTGGTCGACGTCTCTGTCGTCCCTTCCTTGGCTGGCATGATCTGGTCGACTTGTCTTTGTCATCCTTTCCTTGGCCGCTGAAACAACCCAGGTTTCCGTTCTTCCATTCAGCACTGGAGAAGCTGAACCTTCACCTTTGGCCAGTAAGAGTTTTTCAAGGGGCAGAGGAGAGAATCTCATCCGCTCACCGTGTCACGGATCGACCTGTGACAGTAATGAATGGCAGAAATGGAGTTAGCTCCCTTGTTTGTTTTGTACAGCAGGGTTAGTGGCCCTTGCGGTATATGTTTGCTATGGTTGAAAAGCGTGACGTAAAAGATGAGTATGACGTGGGGTGTCGTCTGCAAGAGCGCAGAAGTTTCGAGAGAGAGAACAAAAGATGGTTTGAGTGGAACGTACCAGTGTATCTGTGTGTGATTATTCGAGAAAAGTAAAGGAGGTCGGCATTTGTAGTATTGTTTGGAGTATATAGGTTAGTGCTTCGCCAGTTGTTGTGTTTCTACTGGTTTATTCAGAAAATTGGAATATTGCTGTGTGTGTGTGTGTGAAAAGATTCGTCAGTTGCTGTGTGTCTGCCAGTGGATTCTATATTGGGAGTCATTGCTGTGCTTTTGGAGATTCGTAGTGGTGTGTATTTCTATATAGTTTCAAGGATTATTACAGGCAAGTGTACATCTGTGGGTGCGTGAGTTGTGATCAGACTTTGACAGTGTGATTTGGTCATGTACGTTTTGAGTAACTGTTGGAAGAAAATGAAGCTGATATAGAGAAGAGACGGTGAGCGACGTTTGAGTGGAAGGTTGAAAGAAGACATTTACGTTGTTGAAAGGATATTTAGAATATTAGTATGATTTATGTAATCATTAATTTAGCTGCGATATATGTTGATGTAACTTTTATTTGAAATTCGTTGAGTGTGGGAAAATATTTGGATTTTTTTTTAAATTATAGAGATATAGGAACCCGCGTGCAGGTCTTTGTACTTTGTTGTGTGAAAGGACACGTGAAGAACGCTGTGAGGTCAGTGTGTGTTGTATGTCACCTGTCCACACGTCCCATGCGTTCTTGACACACCGGCTCTCCATTTTATTTGCGTATGTGTGTATGAGAGCAAGTGGCAAGTCTTCTCCAGCTGGCAGTGTGAATGCCATCGACCCCTGGAAGATATGACTTGTTCTAGCAGACTTGCTTATGTGGCTATTTCATGAAGATGTTTATCTGCAGTGCTTATAGCTAATTAGCCAAAATCAAGCTCATTTCTTTATTCCCCTATGGTCGTGACATCTGGTACAAAGAAGAAATAAAATTTTGAGAGTAAGTTATCTTCCCTTGAGACTTACCAGACGACATGATGTGGATGCCATCCTGACTTCTTTGCTCTATGGGTAGAGTGTTGGTAAAAAAACCTGCTGTATTGGCTTTAACTTTATAGCCTTCAGGGAACTCTTGCTTTCCTGACCAGTGGCGCACCCTGCACACAAGGTAGGTGCTAGCTCCCTGTCAGGGGAGAACCAACCCTCCCCATCTCAAAATGTCATGAGAGAGAGTGTGTGTGAATGTGTATGTGTATGGATCTGAATATGGAGAAACACCCCCCCACCCATTCCTACAAGTCATGAGAGAGAGAGAGAGTGTGTGCGTGTAGTTGTGTGAGTGTGTTAGTGTGAATGTGTATGTTTGTGTGAGTGTGTTATGCAGTTTTGTGTATGTGTGTGAGTATTTGTGTGTGTATGTGTGTGCATGTATGTGAGTGTGTGTGTGTGGGAGTGAGTGAGAGCATGCATGTGTGGGAGCATGTGTATGTGGGAGCATGTGTGTGAGTGTGTGTATATTTGTATATATCTGTATGTCAGTATGAATGTGTTTATGAGTGTATGTGGATGTGTGAGTGTGTGTGAAAATGGAGAAACAGCCCCTCCTCATCCCCTTTCTGTGTGCATGTTTCACTACACGCTGACAAACACGTTTCATTATACACACAGGCACACATATGCATGTTTCACAACACACAAAGGCACTGCAGCGCATATTCTTCCTCTAATATTGTATGGTGAATGTTACTGTAGTTGTCATTTTTGTTGTTCTGTTTTGGTGTCATGTTTTATAAATCTACAATAACATGTCTATGAATACATGTCTGTGAAATAATTTTTCTGAGATGAGTTTATTGGAGGGTTTGAAAAAGTGCCGATGAGAGGGTGAAAGAAGAATCCGAGAAAGAATTATAACAGATTTGGGTTTGGTTCCAGAAGAAAGAAGCAGAAAGAAGAGTTGCCCACTGTGGTGTTTGCCAACCCCTATTATGGTGAATGTGGCATGCCTTTGAATGTTGCTGCTGCTGATGTGGATGCAGAGGGAGAGGAATGTTGCTTTGGGGCTGCAGGTGGTACTGCCACCATGACTGCAGCCAAAGAGCAGTTGGGGTCCCTTTCACGTGCCAACACAGCACATCACTGTGTCAAAGTACCACTCAGCGCAGCAAGAAAAGCACATCACTTGGCATCATTGAAGACTGAAGTTTATAGACATGGAAATGGCCAGGCTGCTTACAACAGGGATTTGACCAGCCAGGACAGAGGGCTGTATGGGCGGGAGGTGGACGGGCTTATAGACAATCACTATGACTACACAACAGGGGAAAACTACTACGAGTCCCTGGATAACCTACGGCAGACGATGGAACAGAATCTTCAGAATGAGCACCTGGAGGATGACCAGCGCTACGTCCCTTTTGTCTGTGGACCACGTGCCGACCACTAAATGCATTGCTTTTTTGTGGTGGGGCACTTTATGTTGTGGGAAAACTGTCCTAATATCTGGACGTTAGAAATCTGAGAGTGTGCAGTTTTGATGCTCCGGAAACAAGCTGTTGTTTACTTCGTGACCTCGCCGCCTCTAAGCTTATTGACCCTAGAGAGCACACCATGCTTCTGTCTACTGCATGATGTATAGCACTGCCATAGGCTATGGAACATTTGTACACAACATGCCTGTTGGGTGTAACTACCAAGCTTTTCTTGCATCTCTCTGTTTGTGGTGTGATCATCTATTCACACATTTATACATTCATGCTCAGCAGCTCAAGAAACAAACCTGAAAAAGAGGTATAGCTGGATACACTGCAGCCCACACTGCAGCTCCCTTCCGTCACACTGTAGCTCATACTGTAGCTCACACTGCAGTAAGAATGTAGCTCACACTGCAGTCATTGTAGCTCAGACTGCAGCCCTACACAGCCCCCACTGTAGCCGATACTGCAGCTTACACTGTAGGTCCCACTGCAGCCCTATACAGCCCGTACTGTAGGTCCCACTGCAGTCACACTATAGCCCACACTGCAGCTCCCTTCAGTCACACTGCAGCTCATACTGTAGCTCACACTGCGGTAAGACTGTAGCTCACACTGCAGTCATTGTAGCTCAGACTGCAGCCTACACTGCAGGTCCCACTGCAGTCACACTATAGCTCACACTGCTGCCTACACTGTAGGTCCCACTGCAGTCACACTATAGCTCACACTGCTGCCTACACTGTAGGTCCCACTGCAGTCACACTATAGCTCACACTGCTGCCTACACTGTAGGTCCCACTGCAGTCACACTATAGCTCACACTGCTGCCTACACTGTAGGTCCCACTGCAGTCACACTATAGCTCACACTGCTGCCTACACTGTAGGTCCCACTGCAGTCACACTATAGCTCACACTGCTGCCTACACTGTAGGTCCCACTGCAGTCACACTATAGCTCACACTGCTGCCTACACTGTAGGTCCCACTGCAGTCACACTATAGCTCACACTGCTGCCTACACTGTAGGTCCCACTGCAGTCACACTATAGCTCACACTGCTGCCTACACTGTAGGTCCCACTGCAGTCACACTATAGCTCACACTGCTGCCTACACTGTAGGTCCCACTGCAGTCACACTATAGCTCACACTGCTGCCTACACTGTAGGTCCCACTGCAGCCCACACTGTAGTTCTCACTGTAGCCTGTACTTCAGCCCACTTGAGTATGAAAGCACAAAATATTTGGAGTCTTCCCTAGCTTTGCAAGTGAAAGTCAGGTCTTGTAGGGGCAGTTCTTATAAGTTGATAAGTATGAATGTTTTTCTCATTTCTAAGGATGGAAGTAGACAGATTTTAAAATTCTATAATAACATCCTGTTGTAATGGATACAGTTACTCTAGATGTTAACATTAGGGGTCACAGCTCACCCTGGTAGGTGTTTTCTTTATGACACCTGACACAGTAACAGTCAGTCAGTCAGTCGTCCCTTGCCTGGCACCTGGCGTTGGGGGGAGCACATGGATAGACGCTGCAGCTGATAGGGCCCGCCACTCTTGCCTATTTTGGGCAATAGTCAGCAGGTCCTGTACAGGACGACCAGTCCAGTCTTTGACGTTCGTAAACCAGTTCTTTCTCTGACCACCGCGGCGTCGGCCACCCTCCAAGGTGCCTTGAAGGATAGTCTTCGACAAGGTGTCGTGCCGGGTTACATGGCCAAAGAAGACCAGCTTACGTCGCTTGACTGTTGATAGTAGAGGTTCCTGGTGTCCTACGAGTGCGGCAATCTTGTTTCTTACAAAGTCGTTGGTTTTGTGTTCTTTGTATGAGATCCGGAGCAGCTTCCTCAGACACTTGTGCTCGAATGCCTGGATTCTCCTTTCTGTTTCGGCGAGTAGAGTCCACGTGTCGCATCCGTAGAGCAGGATCGGCACTACCAGGGATTTGTATAGCCTGTACTTGGTAGTGAACCTTATCTTGTGGCTATGCCAGATCCTATCTAGCCTAGCCATTGCTGCTGTTGCTGTTGCGATCCTGATGCGGATATCTTGCGTGGAGCTGCCGTCCTTGGAGAGGGTGGCTCCCAAGTACTTGAAGCTACTTACCTCTTCGAGCTGTACCCCGTTCATATAGATCTCTGCTTTGCCGTTGCCATTGATCATAACTTTGCTCTTTTCTGTGCTGGTCTCCATTCCATATGCGTTTGAGCTGTCTGTCAGTCTGTTGGTGAGGTCTTGCAGTTCCTTGTTTGTACCTGCTAACAGATCTATATCATCTGCAAAGCGTAGGTTGCAGATTGGTCTTCCACCGATTGAAATGGAGGTATGGTGGTCATGAAGAGCTTCAAGCATGATGTTCTCCAAGAATATATTAAACAACACGGGTGATAGGGGACATCCTTGACGTACCCCTACTGTGGTACGAAAGTAAGCTCCTATTTGGTTGTTAAGCAAAACTGTACTCGTTGAGCTGTTATACAACACTTCAACGACTTGGACAAGCCCTTCCTCAATGTTGAATTTCCACATCACATGCCATAGCCCCTCGTGCCAGACTCTGTCAAATGCCTTCTTAAAGTCAATGAAGTTGTGGTAAAGGTCCCGCTGATGCTGCAGATGCTTTTCTATAAGAAGACGACAGTTGAAGATCTGCTCAACTGTGCTTCTACGTGGTCTGAAGCCAGCCTGTTCTTCTGCTAGCAGCTCTTCTGCAGTAACATTACAGTAACATTACTGTAGGGTTCTGTAGCGGTTTGTTGAAGTACATAGTAACATGTAATGTCTTTTAGGTGGACAGTGAGTAACAAGGAACGATTCTAGCTTATTACTAAATTCTTTAGCAGATTTATTATAATTAATGGGTATGAGACAAATGAGTACTTTTAAAATGCATGCACACATGCATGTGGGTGCACACCCACAGATCGCTGATTGCCAAGCCCACCATATATTGTCTCAGTCTCAGTTGCACAGTCTTCAGAAATAGTGGTTTGAAGAGTAACGCCTGGTAAATACAATTTGTGCACCCTACCCTAAAGTGGGTTTTTTCTGTGTGTGACTGGACAGCAGTTGTGGGCATAGTATGGTCAGTCGGTATCACGATTGTCTGACAAGACTAATGCTTGGGCTGAACCAAAAATCAAACTGCCTTTGTCAAAACTTAAAGGAGGCAGCTACTAGTAGTGTATCAAAGTGGAAGCTTATGATCAAGAACATTTTATGATTGAGATTACTTTGTTTTAAAGTTTTGCTCTTTAAGAGTTTTGTAATGAAATCCTATTTGTAAACAGTGAGAAGTATACTGAGCTATCGTATATGTATATGTATGGACAATAAATATTTTGTTTCCAAAAAGGATAAAATTTAATTGTTCTAATTTTCTAGAGTTTTGTCTTTTTCGTTGTTTCTTTTTTAATTTACTTTTCTGAAACGGGTAACTGGTAAAACCAGTACATTGTGGGTACCACGATGAATGTTTAACTTCAAACAACATATGAAATAACTCGTTCAAATAACTACAAACAATTCAGATAACGTCAGTAGTTATTATTCCTTCACTTACTACCTAAAGCTCACTTACTGAGAGAGGAACAGATAGTCCAAGCACACTATTTAAGAACCCATGTTTAAGAAGGACTTGCATGGAGGTCTACGTAGACCCAACACTGAGTTTCTTTCAAAACTAAAAACGGTCAACAGATCTAAGCAGTTGCTTATGCAGGTCAACTTACAGAACACAGCAGCTAAACCTCATGTATCACAGGCGGAGGGGGGACTTTATTACAGTGTGTTAAATAACTTGTGGGTTTTGATGCACCAGTTCTGAGAGGTACAGCCTTGTAATTCCAAATGTTGTACAAGAAGTCATCAGCCCAAAGTCAGCAGGCAGGTGAAACACTGGGCTTTGGGTTGTCAGTCTCTGGAACAGCCTGCTTAAAGTAGTGACCCAAGCCCCGCCATTGCGTGTTTTCAAGAACTGTGTAGGCAAGCATTTTGCATTTCAGTTTTAGATCAAGTTTCCATTTGTCCAGAACATTTCCGACTAAGATCTCTCTGGAAAAGGAGTGCAGTCCCACTAAAGCTTTACACAGAACCTTGATAGGCTCTAGGCCTTCTACGAGAGCACACCTGTATACCTATAAACAAAGTGGAGTCAGTGTTACAGGAGATTTCATTGGTTTAGTTAGTAGATCTTGTAGGATTGGTTTAATAGATGAATGATTGGAGAGACTTTTGAATATTTTTGTAAACTTCTACTGACATCATTTGATCCTTGTTTGAGCTTATTAAGGGCTAGTTAGCGAGTACAGCTTCATTTATTTTGTAATCATTTGATTGTATGCTTATTTATGATGTTAGTCCTTGTCTTTACTGTATGCTTACTTATATATAATGTTAGTTTAGTCCTTGTCTTTACTGTATGCTTACTTATATATAATGTTAGTTTAGTCCTTGTCTTTACTGTATGCTTACGTATATATAATGTTAGTTTAGTCCTTGTCTTTACTGTATGCTTACTTATATATAATGTTAGTTTAGTCCTTGTCTTTACTGTATGCTTACTTATATATAATGTTAGTTTAGTCCTTGTCTTTACTGTATGCTTACTTATATATAATGTTAGTCCTTGTCTTTACTGTATGCTTACTTATATATAATGTTAGTTTAGTCCTTGTCTGTAATGTATGCTTACTTATATATAATGTTAGATTAGTCCTTGTCTGTACTGTATGCTTACTTATATATAATGTTAGTTTAGTCCTTGTCTGTACTGTATGCTTACTTATGTTAGTTTAGTCCTTGTCTGTACTGTATGCTTACTTATGTTAGTTTAGTCCTTGTCTTTACTGTATGCTTACTTATATATAATGTTAGTTTAGTCCTTGTCTGTACTGTATGCTTACTTATATATAATGTTAGTTTAGTCCTTGTCTGTACTGTATGCTTACTTATATATAATGTTAGTTTAGTCCTTGTCTGTACTGTATGCTTACTTATATATACTTATATATAATGTTAGTTTAGTCCTTGTCTGTACTGTATGCTTACTTATATATAATGTTAGTTTAGTCCTTGTCTGTACTGTGATCGTCAGTCATGTTAATAGGTCTATGAATGTGAACACAGGGCAACAAATGTGTAAATTTTGTCACAAGTTAATGAATTGTGTTTAATTAGGTTTGATAATTTGTTAATGTGATAAAAGGTACATATTTTGTATTTTGTTAATACACATGAAAATGAGTTGTGGCCGACTGCAGGCAAGGCAAGACGGTAGAAAAAGTAATTGTGTGCAATCTAATGGTTTCTGTGCTTGTACTATGAAAGATATTGGATTTCATTTTTATTTTACATCAAGGTTTATTGTCTACAAGATCATTATGTAGACGATGTCATGAACATCTGGTGTTGAATTTGGTGTAAAGTTTTAACGTATACCCCTTTATCCAACCTGTTCATTATCTAATGGCACTGTCAAGCCACTCACCCTGCTCTCTGTAATCATCAGTCATTAAGTGATACCTGAATATTGTTGTGTCTCTTGTTGACTAGCAATGACCAGATAATAATGATGATGAAACAAAGGATGAATCATGATGGCGTACTGGTCACATTGGTAATAACGAAACAACAGGACAAATTATCAGACGTAGTACTGGCCACATTGATTGTTCATTGATTTATACTTTGACTGGTACCAGGTGACAACCAGCTATGCTTGTTTGTCAGCGTTGGTCACTGGGAGAAAGATGCTACAAAGACAGGGCTCACAACTCTGGCTTGTCTTGAGCAGCAGTCAGTCATACATGCTATGGAACGTATGATTGCTGATAGCAGTATCAGTGAAGCTTACACATGAGAACATGTATGATTGCTGATAGTAGTATCAGTGAAGCTTACACATGAGAACATGTATGATTGCTGGTAGCAGTATCAGTGAAGCTTACACATTAGAACGTGTATGACTGCTGATAGCAGTATCAGTGAAGCTTACACATGAGAACGTGTATGATTGCTGATAGCAGTATCAGTGAAGCTTACACATGAGAACATGTATGATTGCTGATAGTATTATCAGTGAAGCTTACACATGAGAACATGTATGATTGCTGGTAGCAGTATCAGTGAAGCTTACACATGAGAACATGCATGATTGCTGATAGCAGTATCAGTGAAGCTTACACATGAGAACGTGTATGACTGCTGATAGCAGTATCAGTGAAGCTTATACATGAGAACATGTATGATCTACTGATAGTAGTATCAGTGAAGCTTACACATGAGAACATGTATGATCTGCTGATAGCAGTATCAGTACACATGAGAACATGTATGATCTACTGATAGTAGTATCAGTGAAGCTTACACATGAGAACATGTATGATCTGCTGATAGCAGTATCAGTACACATGAGAACGTGTATGATCTGCTGATAGCAGTATCAGTACACATGAGAACGTGCATGATCTGCCGATAGTAGTATCAGTGAAGCTTACACATGAGAACGTATGATCTACTGATAGCAGTATCAGTACACATGAGAACATGTATGATCTGCTGATAGCAGTATCAGTGAAGCTTACACATGAGAACATGTATGATCTACTGATAGCAGTATCAGTACACATGAGAACGTGTATGATCTACTGATAGCAGTATCAGTACACATGAGAACATGTATGATCTGCTGATAGCAGTATCAGTGAAGCTTACACACGAGAACATGTATGATCTGCTGATAGTATCAGCGATGCTTACACATCAGAACATGTATGATCTGCTGATAGGAGTATCAGTGAAGCTTACACATGAGAACATGTATGATCTGCTGACATCAGAGATGTTTACATGTCAGAACATGATTTGTGGATGTCAACACATTTTTCTTGCGTAGGAATATTGGCTGCTATCCTTTTGTGTACAGGTGTAAAATTGAGCAGGCAACATTATTATTATGAATATCTTTTGTATCTGTCGTCTAGAATTGGCAGTTCTTTCTGGACAAGACAATCTGTCGTGATGTCATAAACTTCATCGTATATTATCTACCAACCACTGTTTGCTTCAGCTTGTTATAATGAAGTGTATGCCACTAACAGTTGCTACTGAAACTTTATCAGGGTTCAGTCTGTTTTTAACTGTATGACCATTTGTATGATGATATTCTTGTGTTCATCGTGTCACTGTAAGAACCACAGGTTGTTTTTTGACACACGTTTATTATATATAAATGTAAAGATCATTGATTTCCTGATTTCCTTTAGAAGTCATTGAGTGCATGGTGCTGCTTTTTAAATTATTGGGTCATGTCACTGCATAACTGTAGTGTACAATGTAGCGTTGTGAAGATAACTGTTTTTATAATTAGGGGTCATGTGATGTATACCATCATTACGGTCACTGTTTAGGTCAAAGGGATGTGCTTAATTTATGTCACTGTAAGGATTACTGTTTAGTGGTAATCTTAGGTCACAGTAAAGATCACACCTTACACTGGACTGTTGCTTTCTTACTTTGCTGCAAGTGCTGGCAGTTACTGTTGAGTGTCTGCCACTATAAACATGTTGTGGTTGTTCTCTGTTACGGTTGTAGATTCTCTACTAACTGATACATTTTAGGTCTGCTGTGTATCTGAGAATTCCCTCTGTACCATTTATATTTCTATATATTTACGTATTTCTGCTGTCTACCCTTAAGACTTGTGAATCAAAGATTTATTAACATTCAGATTATGCAAAATACATGTGACAGTTTGATTCATCTAAAAGGGGTTCCAGTACTGTCTGTGTTATCCCTATTTCCGTTACAGTGCCGTTAACTGTCATGACAACCACCACCCACTCTCACATACATATGCACATCAGCTTAGCTCTGGCAGCTCTTACTGCTACTCTCTTACTGCATCTCCGTCTCTGCACATTGTGAATCCAGGCTTGTGATGAGGTGAGTACAGGTCTCCTGCTGATAGTTGTGGGGTGCCTATGACTCTCCTCTCATGCTGTCCTGTCTGAATTTCTCTGAACTTCTCATCCCTTACTCTCCGGCCAGACAACTCCGCTCTTCGTCTGACGACCGTATCCTAACTGTTCCTGTCACCAGAACAACAACATATGGTCACAGGATGTTTGGTTACTGTGCTGCAAAACAATGGAACTCTCTTCCTTTCCATATCCGCCACCTTCCTACAACTGAATCTTTCAAATCTGCACTGAAAACGCACCTCTTCCTTGAGCATCACTCCTAACACAGTCCACACAATGCTCGTCCTTCTTACCCTCTCCCTTCCCTCTTGCTACTTTACCCATCTTTCTCGCAGAATCACTATATTTCTCTGTTCCTGTTACTTGATGCCTTTTGTTTTCTGTTTCGTCGTCAGTACTGTCGTTTTCTTTCGTCCCCTGTGTTCTGTATCTACTTAGTCCACGTCTCTTCCTCGTGTTAAGCGCTAAGAGCATGCTCTCTATGAGTGTCAATATGCGCTATAAACAGCTTCACTACTATTACTACTACTATTACTACTACTATTACTGTCAGTCTGTCCTCACTTCCTTACTGTCTCCACCATCCTTGTGAACATTTTCAGCAGGTCAGACCAACCTGAATGGTTCGCGTTTTTTGAAAGTAGATACAGGCGATATAAACATCACCTGTCAATTGCAGCTTCAAAAACCCATCCGTTAATTAATTATCCGCTAGCAAAGTATGCGATACGTCACACTAGTGCACCATTCACAACACTGACAGCAGTCAACACCAAACAGTCTACTACGTCACACTAGTGCACCATTCACAACACTGACAGCAATCAACAACAAACAGTGTACTACGTCACACTAGTGCACCATTCACAACACTGACAGCAGTCAACACCAAACAGTCTACTACGTCACACTAGTGCACCATTCACAACACTGACAGCAATCAACAACAAACAGTGTACTACGTCACACTAGTGCACCATTCACAACACTGACAGCAGTCAACACCAAACAGTCTACTACGTCACACTAGTGCACCATTCACAACACTGACAGCAGTCAACAACAAACAGTGTACTACGTCACACTAGTGCACCATTCACAACACTGACAGCAGTCAACACCAAACAGTCTACTACGTCACACTAGTGCACCATTCACAACACTGACAGCAGTCAACACCAAACAGTGTACTACGTCACACTAGTGCACCATTCACAACATTGACAGCCGTCAACACCAAACAGTGTACTACGTCACACTAGTGCACCATTCACAACACTGTCAGCCGTCAACACCAAACAGTGTACTACGTCACACTAGTGCACCATTCACAACACTGACAGCCGTCAACACCAGTGTACTACGTCACACTAGTGCACCATTCACAACACTGACAGCAGTCAACACCAAACAGTGCAGTACGTCACACTAGTGCACCACTCACAACACTGACAGTCAACGCCAAACAGTGTGCTACGTCACACTAGTGCACCATTCACAACATTGACAGCAGTCAACACCAAACAGTGTACTACGTCACACTAGTGCACCATTCACAACACTGACAGCAGTCAACACCAAACAGTCTACTACGTCACACTAGTGCACCATTCACAAAATTGACAGCAATCAACAACAAACAGTGTACTACGTCACACTAGTGCACCATTCACAACACTGACAGCAGTCAACACCAAACAGTGTACTACGTCACACTAGTGCACCATTCACAACACTGAAAGCAGTCAACACCAAACAGTGTACTACGTCACACTAGTGCACCATTCACAACACTGACAGCAGTCAACACCAAACAGTGTACTACGTCACACTAGTGCACCATTCACAACATTGACAGCAGTCAACACCAAACAGTGTACTACGTCACACTAGTGCACCATTCACAACATTGACAGCAGTCAACACCAAACAGTGTACTACGTCACACTAGTGCACCATTCACAACATTGACAGCAGTCAACACCAAACTGTACTACGTCACACTAGTGCACCATTCACAACACTGACAGCCGTCAACACCAAACAGTGTGCTACGTCACACTAGTGCACCACTCACAACACTGACAGTCAACACCAAACAGTGTACTACGTCACACTAGTGCACCACTCGCAACACTGACAGTCAACACCAAACAGTGTACTACGTCACACTAGTGCACCACTCACAACACTGACAGTCAACACCAAACAGTGTGCTACGTCAAACTAGTGCACCATTCACAACATTGACAGCAGTCAACACCAAACAGTGTACTACGTCACACTAGTGCACCATTCACAACATTGGCAGCAGTCAACACCAAACAGTGTACTACGTCACACTAGTGCACCATTCACAACACTGACAGCAGTCAACAGCAAACAGTGTACTACGTCACACTAGTGCACCATTCACAACACTGACAGCCGTCAACATCAAACAGTGTACTACGTCACACTAGTGCACCATTCACAACACTGACAGCAGTCAACACCAAACAGTGTACTACGTCACACTAGTGCACCACTCACAACACTGACAGTCAACACCAAACAGTGTGCTACGTCACACTAGTGCACCATTCACAACAATGACAGCAGTCAACACCAAACAGTGTACTACGTCACACTAGTGTAATATTCACAACATTGACAGCAGTCAACACCAAACAGTGTACTACGTCACACTAGTGTACCATTCACAACACTGACAGCCGTCAACACCAAACAGTGTACTGCGTCACACTAGTGCACCATTCACAACACTGACAGCCGTCAACACCAAACAGTATGCTACGTCACACTAGTGCACCACTCACAACACTGACAGTCAACACCAAACAGTGTACTACGTCACACTAGTGCACCATTCACAACACTGACAGTCAACACCAAACAGTGTGCTACGTCACACTAGTGCACCAGTCACAACACTGACAGTCAACACCAAACAGTGTACTACGTCACACTAGTGCACCATTCACAACACTGACAGTCAACACCAAACAGTGTGCTACGTCACACTAGTGCACCATTCACAACACTGACAGCCGTCAACACCAAACAGTGTACTACGTCACACTAGTGTAATATTCACAACATTGACAGAAGTCAACACCAAACAGTGTACTACGTCACACTAGTGCACCATTCACAACATTGACAGCCGTCAACACCAAACAGTGTACTGCGTCACACTAGTACACCATTCACAACACTGACAGCAGTCAACACCAAACAGTGTACTGCGTCACACTAGTGCACCATTCACAACATTGACAGCAGTCAACACCAAACAGTGTACTACGTCACACTAGTGCACCACTCACAACACTGACAGTCAACACCAAACAGTGTACTACGTCACACTAGTGCTCCACTCACAACACTGACAGTCAACACCAAACAGTGTGCTACGTCACACTAGTGCACCATTCACAACAATGACAGCAGTCAACACCAAACAGTGTACTACGTCACACTAGTGTAATATTCACAACATTGACAGCAGTCAACACCAAACAGTGTACTACGTCACACTAGTGTACCATTCACAACACTGACAGCCGTCAACACCAAACAGTGTACTGCGTCACACTAGTGCACCATTCACAACACTGACAGCCGTCAACACCAAACAGTGTGCTACGTCACACTAGTGCACCACTCACAACACTGACAGTCAACACCAAACAGTGTACTACGTCACACTAGTGCACCATTCACAACACTGACAGTCAACACCAAACAGTGTGCTACGTCACACTAGTGCACCAGTCACAACACTGACAGTCAACACCAAACAGTGTACTACGTCACACTAGTGCACCATTCACAACACTGACAGCCGTCAACACCAAACAGTGTACTACGTCACACTAGTGCACCATTCACAACACTGACAGCCGTCAACACCAAAGAGTGTACTACGTCACACTAGTGCACCATTCACAACATTGACAGCCGTCAACACCAAACAGTGTACTACGTCACACTAGTGCACCATTCACAACATTGACAGCCGTCAACACCAAACAGTGTACTGCGTCACACTAGTACACCATTCACAACACTGACAGCAGTCAACACCAAACAGTGTACTGCGTCACACTAGTGCACCATTCACAACATTGACAGCAGTCAACACCAAACAGTGTACTACGTCACACTAGTGCACCACTCACAACACTGACAGTCAACACCAAACAGTGTACTACGTCACACTAGTGCTCCACTCACAACACTGACAGTCAACACCAAACAGTGTACTACGTCACACTAGTGCACCACTCACAACACTGACAGTCAACACCAAACAGTGTGCTACGTCACACTAGTGCACCATTCACAAAACTGACAACAGTCAACACCAAACAGTGTACTACGTCACACTAGTGCACCATTCACAACACTGACAGTCAACACCAAACAGTGTACTACGTCACACTAGTGCACCACTCACAACACTGACAGTCAACACCAAACAGTGTGCTACGTCACACTTGTGCACCATTCACAACACTGACAGCCGTCAGCACCAAACAGTGTACTACGTCACACTAGTGCACCACTCACAACACTGACAGTCAACACCAAACAGTGTACTACGTCACACTAGTGCACCACTCACAACACTGACAGTCAACACCAAACAGTGTACTACGTCACACTAGTGCACCACTCACAACACTTACAGTCAACACCAAACAGTGTGCTACGTCACACTAGTGCACCATTCACAACATTGACAGCAGTCAACACCAAACAGTGTACTACGTCACACTAGTGCACCATTCACAACATTGACAGCAGTCAACACCAAACAGTGTACTACGTCACACTAGTGCACCACTCACAACACTGACAGTCAACACCAAACAGTGTACTACGTCACACTAGTGCACCATTCACAACATTGACAACAGTCAACACCAAACAGAGAGAGAGAGAGAATGAGCGACATCTCGTGTTATTCAGACGCTAAACGTCTGTATTTCTCGTGGTTCTAAAAACCTGCTACATTAGCACGAGACAAGCACGAGACAAGCACGAGACAAGGAGACTTTCAGGTGAATACAGTGTAATGCCAACTGTCTGCAGCCTACGAAGACCTGAACACAAGGCCAGGAAAAACAGAAGTGACGGGTAGTGCACCCGCTTGAATTCTCCTATCCGGCCTCTACCCTGGAAGCACAAAGAGCAAAGGACTGAGACTAATCAGAGTAAAGGACTAACACTAATCAGAGTAATCAGAGTAAAGGACTAAGACTAATCAGAGTAAAGGACTCAGACTAATCAGAGTAAAGGACTAACACTAATCAGAGTAAAGGACTCACACTAATCAGAGCAAAGGACTAACACTAATCAGAGTAATCAGAGTAAAGGACTAACACTAATCAGAGTAAAGGACTCACACTAATCAGAGCAAAGGACTAAGACTAATCAGAGTAAAGGACTAAGACTAATCAGAGCAAAGGACTAACACTAATCAGAGTAAAGGACTAAGACTAATCAGAGCAAAGGACTCACACTAATCAGAGTAAAGGACTAACACTAATCAGAGTAAAGGACTCACACTAATCAGAGCAAAGGACTAACACTAATCAGAGTAATCAGAGTAAAGGACTAACACTAATCAGAGTAAAGGACTCACACTAATCAGAGCAAAGGACTAAGACTAATCAGAGTAAAGGACTAAGACTAATCAGAGCAAAGGACTAACACTAATCAGAGTAAAGGACTAAGACTAATCAGAGCAAAGGACTCACACTAATCAGAGTAAAGGACTAAGACTAATCAGAGTAAAGGACTAACACTAATCAGAGTAAAGTGTGTTTCGATGTAATCAGCAGTAATTGTCATCTGATAACTATCTGCACATAATATGATTTTACTGTAATCACGTGGGCTGGTGCTGACAGACAGTCTCCATGACTGACATGGCGGAAACGTTCAAATCTCTTCCATCCTAACCTGATGTTTCCGTTTCTCCATCGCCCCCTCGGTTGGTGCCATCATCTTTTCCTCCTTCACAGACTGAGTGCTGATAATGAGTGCTGATAGCACCCTCTTGCTTCTGCAGCAGGAGAACTCGGTGATAACGGGTCTGTCCGATTGGTAGCGGAATTACCCAGTTGCTCGATATGCACCCGCCTTATCCACCCCGTGCCACACGCTTTCTTCCTATCAGCCACGAGCACCCGACACAGACGTGCGGCCCACCCAGTCACGAAGATAAGCACTCGATGAGACTGTAGAGAAGTGACGAGACTGTAGAGAAGACTGTAGAGAAGTGATAAGACTGTAGAGAAAGTGACGAGACTGTAGAGAAGTGATAAGACTGTAGAGAAGTGACGAGACTGTAGAGAAGTGATAAGACTGTAGAGAAAGTGACGAGACTGTAGAGA